>CM069452.1:14001434-14075457 GCA_035610835.1 Ophiura sarsii | reverse complement strand
CGTCAGTAAGGCACACAAAAACACCCACCAAAACAAATAAAAATTTGTACAACTCCAGTAGGGTCGGTAAATCAATGTTTTTGTTATAATCTTTTTAAAATTTGTGTGTGAAATTGTTCCCAATCTATAGAATTCCAACAATCTTTAACAATTTAAAATGTTTTCAGTTTAAAAAGATTAATGAAAAAAATTGATTAATGTTCAAAGAATTTAAAAACAAATTGAAAATAAGAAAAAAGGGTCAAACTAATAAAATATAAGTTGGTCAGACCTGTAGAACAGTTCCCCTCCTGTGGCCTAAAGGAGTATAGGGATCAACCAGTTATCGGATCGGATCGGCCCAATATTTAGACATATTGGACAAATATCGGAATCGGTAGAAAATTGTCCTTGCCACCCACCCATATTGCTTGCCAATGAAAACAACAACAATGGCTTTTTATGCCAAAACGTGTCTGTTAAATATGCATTTTCAGTTCCTTTGAATACAATTTTTTCCATTATTCCACTATTTACTAATTTGCTAATATACATTATGTAATCCGTGTTTTTCTCCATTAATTATAACCTTTTTGAGTCGATCCCCCACAATATTTTTAAGTGATTTCCTATTTTATAAGGACTCAAAAAAGTATCGGATCGGATCAGATATCGGCTGACATTATAAATTAATTATCGGTTATCGTATCGGAAGGGAAATGTCACATCGGTTGATCCCTAGAAAGGACTAAATGAAATGACATCTGTGACTTGTCCAAATACACTGTCCATCAAAACATACTGATCAAACTTAAGGATTATTCACTTAAATTCACCACAGGAAAATACTAAAAATATAAAAGAGCACAAATGCAATCAAATCAAAAGGGATGCAATACAAAATTGTGTTTTTTTAATTTTGCATTTGGTAGATTTTGGTGAGCGTTCCCCTCAAGTTTTATAATTTTCTTTTTGTATACAGGTGTACTTGCATCAAAAGTGAGAATTTAAAAAACACCAAAATACGTTTATATGGGACTGGACAACCCTCTTATCCCTAACTAAGCCCAGCCCTAAATCCTAACTAGAAACCCCAGGCCTACAGAGTTACATTGTTCAGCAACAAAGCTTTTGAAAATAATATAGGCATGCCTAATTATAACCTAATTTTTATTTCTTGATGTAGACATGTCAGTTGTCAATCATCTTTATAAAGCTTAGCTGTCAATCATTTTGATGGATTTACCTTTTGACACCTCCCACAGAGTACTGGCTTTCCTTTTCAATTTACACAAGACCTATTTCAATATTGAGATTAATAATTGAAAGTAGGGAGTGATTATTTAAATCTTCTTGGTCCCAGTTGAGCAGATTATTCAAGAATAATTCTTCAATTAAGCTGACTTAAAAGCAGGTCCAACGTCTGAAGTTTGACCCGAGCCCTATTTCACAACGGTCATGTATTATGAATTCTAAATTATAGAATTATTAGTAACTTGAAGAAAACAAATCCCCCTTCTTTTAGGATAATTATTAATTATTGAGTATATGAAATGATTGATCTAGACCCCGGCAAAGCAGGTTGAATCCCCCTGCTGACGAGGCCGGTTTGCCCCTAAATTCCACCCATTTCTTATAATTACAACTGATAGTTCTACCCCAGCCCACACTGTAAAAACAAACGTTTGACTATTGATTAACACTACAACACGTTTATTTGTTGTTGTTTACGTGTAAAGGTATAGAAGGTTGTTACAGATAAACGGGTTGCATAAACGCTACAACTCGTTGATACGTTTATTAACTGTTATCAAAAACGTGTTTATACCAGCAATTATAAACACATGATTGCTGGTATAAACACGTTTTTGATAACAGTTAATAAACGTATCAACACGTTGTAGCGTTTATGCAACCCGTTTATCGTAAACAACCTCCTATACCTTAACATGTAAACAACAACAAATAAACGTGTTGTAGTGTTTATAAATAGTCAAATGTTTGTTTTTACAGTGCAGGGCATTCATATATACCAAAATATGATGAACAACTTTTACTGGTAACTGGACTGATCTCTGTTTCTTATTCATTGATTCCAACATATGTTTGCATAGACATAAATTATGTTAAAGGTAGATGACCCGGTTTTCAACTTGATGTTTTCTATTTTACATGAAAGGTCATCCTTAAAATTGCTGCATTCCAAAGTTTGAGTTGCATAACTCCAATGGTTCTATTTTTAGAAGCGCAAGGTCAAAAAACATGTGCCCATTGAGTAGTACACAGACTGGCTGGTGGTTAACCACCTTTGGCAGTAATTCACCACATTTTAGCCTATAATTTCCAAATGAAACATTTCTGGCCCCTAATATTTTACAGACATAATGAGTAAAATATGGGGATTCTTCTGATATCAAAATATCTTGATGTGAAAAAAAATCATAGCCCCAAAAAAGTGATCGGGTCATATACCTTTAACAATAGGTTGACATGTATGTAGTGTTAATAAACCAATTTCTATCCTAGAATCTAAATAAGATCTAAAACTCTCATTATATACAATTTAAGCAAATATACATTATTTATGACAAAATGTAGTAGAATTGCATAGTTGAATACAACAAAGATTTGTATATTATACTGTGTTTTAAAGGTAGATGTTCCGATTTTCAACTTGAAGTTTTCTATTCTACATGAAAGGTCATCCTTAAAAAAGTCGTGTTCCAAAGTTTGAGTTGCATAGCTCTAATGGTTCTTATTTTAGACGCACAAGATGCTGTGAACTGTACTCATTGAGTAGTACACTTACTATATCGGTGGTTACCACCATTCGCGGTAATTCGACGTTATTTCATTGATTTCTCCGTAATTATACCGATTTAGGCCGTCAAATTTCAGTATGATGATGAGAAAAATACGAGCTTTCATATGATATGAAAATCTCCGTCTGTTTGAAATAATTCTGTGTTACGAAAATGTGATCGGGTCATCTACCTTTAAAAGATGAACCTTTGAAATAAAAGCTATCCATTGAAATACTGTATAAACTTTTGCTATTGCAAACCATAGCACACTATTCGAGGAAGACAATGCAATGATATACAGTCATCGCAATAAGTAACTGACCAGGTAATAAACATGCTGAAAACTCTTAAAGTATAACTCCTACATAAACATATTTAATTATAAAGTTGTTGAAAAATCCCTCTTCTTGAATTTGAGATATTACACGCTAAGAATGGTTGATTAATGAGGAAGTTGCGATCCCAAACGTTAGGGCAAGTCTGGTTTTCATTTTAACATTTTCTTTTCAATACGGGGAGAGTACGACCGGTAAAGCGTGTGTGCCGTATTGATTAACCGTAACAATGCCACCGGTCGACTATCCAACAACCAGGCCATCGGCGGGTGAATTGGGACTACAACTACCAATAATCAATAATTTGCCGGTCTGAGTCCCCGTGTTGAAAATGAAAATGTGAAAATGAAAATCAGACTTGACAGTACATTTAGGATTGTAACTTCCTTAATAATCAGTCATTCTTAGCGTGCAATATCTAAAATTCAAGAAGAGAAATTTCTTAACATGTTTATAATTTTATATGTTTATGTAGGAGTTATACTTTTAGAGTTATCAGCACATTTATTACCTGGTCAGTTACTTATTGTGATGACTGTAGTATAGGCCTATACTAGTTGGTGTGTGGCTAGTAGCTTTTGGTGTACACTTGGTGCAAGATTTCTATGCATTACACATACAGGTGGATTACCCAAATCCCTTCATATTGTGCCATCTATTCTACATGAAGGCACAATCATGAAGTCTTATTCAAAAATATTTGTTCAATCATTCTAGTAATACTTTTGCTAGAAGCAAAAGTTCTCTTAAAGTTTGTCCATAAAATATCACAAGAACTTCCAGTATGGTACCCCAACTTTGGGGATAATTCGCTTCTAGTTCTCTTCTTTTTGCATGCACAGGAAATATCTCTCAGATCTATTTATATAAATATATAAATTTGTGTAAGGAGACAAACAAGGAATTTCTTCTCACATCAACATTTTCAATTTTGATGAGAGAAAGTGGATTGGATCAGTTCACACATCTTTGATGTAAGGTGTAAAGACTCCACTATGGAAACCAGCTATAAACCCCTTTAATTTTTCAATAGATTTACTGCTAGGCTTATTCTGTGCAGTCTTACACCACAGATGTTTTAAGATTTGTGAATACTATTAGAAAGATGATGCTTACATACACAATCTAACATTTAGCCTAACATTATTCAAGTTAAATTATGGAACATTTTGCCCAACTGGCAAGTTTTTAAGATGTTGTATTTGGTGTTTTTTTTAACACTTTCAATGATTTTGATTGAGGTGATTAAATTGGATCATTTTGTGAAATTCACGGCCATGTCATTTTCTCCTGGGAAAACGTATGCTGAAAGGATTATTCTTAAATGGAAAATACCATTTGGGAATAATTTACATGCAATTTCAATGTGCATGAGCATACATTTTAGGTACATTTGATGTACATTTGATCTCTGACATTTTTAAGGTAAACCAAGTTGAAATAGTTGATAAGTTCAATAGTTCATTGACCCTTACATAGATGGGGTTTAGAATACCTTGAAATAGGGACAGTATAAAAAAGAGGATAAATAAAGTGTACTTTACGTACGACCCTGGTATCAGTTACACGGTACAACAAGATGCCACATTGTAACTTTATGATACACTTTATTCTATCAAAGACTTGGTTCATGAATGGGACCTAAAGTACACTATTTCCTAAAAAGAAAACATAACCTGGTGACAATACCTCACAAAATAAAACATGGTCATCCCTTACAAAATCCACACCAATAACTGGAATTGATATGGGTTATAAATGATAACTGTTGAGACTGATTGGTGAAATAATATCAAAACTATAGTTTAGTCAGTTCAAAATTGGCACATGTCCTTACAGCAGCGAATTATAGAGAGTGGATGCGCACGATGCTCGCATAACGCAGCAGGGCATACTATGCATATAATGCATGATGCGGGTGTCAAATTTGGGCGTGTATACTTGAATTACTTTTGCGCGCGGAGGGATAAAAATAAACATATATCTTGCCAAATTTGTAACTGACTTAACTTTAGTATCAAATTCCTAATTAAACAAACATCATGGAACTGCCTATTTCTTACACTGTAAATGGTGCAATGACCTGAGTGAGAATAACGATTCAAGGCCCATGCTGTTGGGCATCAGCCTACATCGACGGATATTAACACACGAGTTGAAATAATGTTGCCTTTTAACCGTTGATGGATGCACAACAATGTGAGTATGAACAGGCACAATCATCTGTGTACTGCATACACAATGTTCATTTAATTATTGATCTGATTGTAATATCGAGAAGTAGTAAGGTTTTTTGGCAAGACCAATATCGGATAGATGAAAAACTTATGTTTTCCCAAGCTGACAGTTTCGCTGGTCAACGACTAGCTTTCTCAAAGCTACTGATCGACTGTTGTTGTTTTGCCGGGAAACTTACTGGAAGTGGTCAGTTTCGTGACGCCCTTGATGGTGGAGGGCTTAATCAGCGGATCATATACGTGACTGAGATTGTAGACCCCTCGTTGACCAGCCAAACTGTCAGCTCGGAAAAAACTTCAAGTTTTTCATCTATCTGATATTGGTCTTGCAAAAAAACCTTACTACTTCATGATTATCAACAGACCTGATGAATCTATTTACGGTGATTGTAATATCATTCAATAACCAATGCAGCTTAAAACAGGTTAGAGATACATACATATTTACAATTTCAGTTTGAAACACATACATACTGGATGACTAATTGTTGAGGATAACAATCAGGCCCGTAAACAGGATATTATTCTTTTTTCAGGGAATGGGGAACAGATTTTGTGAAAAGTGTATCCTTTTACCAACCAAAAATGTGGACCTTTTTACCAGGAAAGGGGGGGGGGGGGTGAATTTAGCAAAAGTGAACCTTTTTACTCAAATGTTGACCTTTTTCGACAAAGAAGCGTTAAAAAACATTTTTTGCTGGTACGCACGCAAACAGCATTTGTTGAACTTTCTTTCTTTTTTTTGGGGGGGGGGGGACTTAATGGATTTGGGACGGGCCTGATAGCAATCAATCATCTCAGTGGGAAAGAAGAACAAATATTGCCTGAATAAAATGGTCTAAAAGACGATTTACCTGTAATCTTGGCAATAAATATCCCCAGGACAATTTAGCCAGTGGTCTCATGAGTTGACATTATATGATACTGATGGGGTATTGGCAAGTCAAATAACCTGTAAATAAACACTTCAAAAGAAGTAAGTTCCCTTTAGGGGTTCCCTTATATTTCCAAAACAATACATTGGAATGAAATGGGGTTTTCAGTCAAATGATTATGGGCTTCATACCAATACTTGACCAAAATTTCAAATCATCGGGTTCTGTCATGCTCGAGTGAGCATGTATTGAATGACGGAATGTCCCATTTCAAAAGTTGCTAAAATTCTGGTACAACAAGAGTTGGACTTCCATATCGAGTAGCACGCCTCATCAACTCTATGAGAAATCGATGTCGTCAATTGATACACCAACGTGTGTTACTAAACATTATTTAACAACTTTTGAATTGGGACATTCTGTCATTCAATACAAGCTCACTCAAGCATGACAAAACCTGTTGATTTGAAATTTTGGTCAGTATTGGTATGAGCCTCATAACAATTTGACAGAAAACCCATTTCAACCCAATGTATATTTTTGAAAATATAAGGGAAACCCTAAAGGGGAACTTACTTCTTTTGAAGTGTTTAGTTGAGCCCAATTCACATCACTGAATCAAACTGATAATTCTGGTTGGGTAGCTGCCTACCGGTGTTTATAACATTATGACCCATCGGTCGACGACCTCTGGGAACAGGACCAGTAGGGATGGGCGGTCTCAAAGCACCAGGGAGATAATAAAATAATGACGGTACCGGTACTGGCACCTGTACTGGTTGATGCTCAGGCATAAACTTGTGAACCTTATCTGGCGTTACTGAACCGCACAAATGAGGTGGAAGTTCTACGTCATCATCAGTACTTTCCGCGTATAAACTGCTACGACAACTGTCCGCATAATCCGGTGAGATTTGACCGTCAAGGCTGTCCGGTGTATTTTTCCCGTAATAACTATTTGGAGTATTTTGCCCAGGATGACTATTACCATCATTTGGGGTATTTTGTCCGGGGTAGTCATGGTGAAATCCTCCCTGAGTATTAGTGGTATCACCATAACAATGTTCATTTACATTGTTCCCATGCACCTGCATAAAACCCATCTCTCCATCATCAGGACTAAGGGGGTCATCTTGATCATAATCAGTCAGTGGTGTGGCACAATCCGAACCATCTCGGTGATTAACTTCGTTATACTCCGCCTCTTCAAGCTCCATTTGAGCTTGCATATCAAATTTATTGGGTAACATCGGTGCCTCCATCCCTTGTTGCCCTGACGATGATGACACAAATTGATGTTCCTCCGGAGTGTTTTCCCGACTTCTCCTAAACCCTTGTATAAATGTCACTATTTCAGTACCATCCTCCTCAGTCTGATGATACTCAGCCAATGCCTTGTCATCCTCCTCCTCAATGAAGGCCATGTTGGGCTTTTTCAGAGCATGATTAGGATTTTCACTTGATCCTTTAGATTTGTGTTTGGATCGATTTTTGTGTCTATTTTTACGTTTTTGTCGTGGTGGTGGTTCTATGACCACGTCTGTTTGGACTGAGTTGCCTTTTTTTGCTGATAATAGAATGAAAAGAAAAGACATAATAGACTTTGTGTTAAAATTACCAAGTGAAAAAGCAACCATTTCATAAAAACATTAAGGTGTGTATTAATACTTTCCACGCGGCAGGCGTCTGCAGACGACATTCCAAAATGTCACAAAATGTTTCAAAAATGTTGAATTTCATTACCATTATTTGGAATCAAAAACAAAATATATTGCATTTTGGGGACGCATGTGTGTGCGTAGCATGCGAAAAGCAAACCGACAGTGCCAATCTCAACCAACACGACTGTCAATATGGGGGGGGGGGGGGGGGCGGCGGCGATAGGGCTACGCCACTGGTTGTGGAGATAATTGTTTTCTTTAATTTGAGATTTTGCCCTTGAAGATGGTTGAATATCGATGTGCCAAAAACCCAAGTATGAATTCATTTTTGCACTGTTTTTTCAACATGTGGGATGTTGTGACATATATGTTTGTAGGACATATTGATCAAATGAAACATCGTCTGTCCACGTCCCACTATCAGCCGGTGAAACGTTGCTACCAATTAATCAATAATCTTCCTATTAGTATTGCTACACCGAGCATGCATGTGTAAAAAATAAGTGTGAAAATCGAAATTGTACTTTGGTTTAGCTTTCAGCACATAGATTTCTTGACATTCAATCAATTTTCATGATCAATACTTAAAATTAAAAAGAAAACACTTCATAACAATTCTATAAAATAATTACCTCTGGGTCTGGGTTTCACTACTGGTAATGCTGCCCCTCTCCTACTCAACAGCTTTGTGGGTACTCCAGTGCCTTCAAATACATCTGATGATGAATCTGTAGACGCACTGGATTTGGGAGGCAGGTCAAACTTCATACCTGCAAACAAAACAGTGAATGTGATAGTGAGGACACTTAGGCGAAATAACAAATGTTGTGTTGCCCTCAGAGACCAACCCTAATATCTCAAAAAGTAGGGTCTCGCTTTTTTTAAGGATATATATCCTAGATATACACTACCTACAATACCAATTAGTTGAGGTGAAATCAAAACTAATTGCATTTGCCGATGGCACTAAGTTGCCAGTTGTTAATTCCTGGTTCGCGCGATTTCTCCACTTGGCTAGCTCGCGACAATCGACCGGCTGTTACATTCATCGGAACCCTCCCCGCGTGTCTTGGGTCGGTCGCGTTCGCCTTTTGTGTGTCACAATCCTCCGAGATTTCTTACGATGAGGTGATTCTCTATTCTGTTCCTGATTCAAATTTTTCTCGCCGTTCTGTTGTTGGTGTACACATACTACTGTAACAATCCTTGTTTCTATTCTACTTGACCTGCGTTTTGAGTTACGTGGGTCGGATTCACGGGATTGCTGGATGGAGATATGCCTTCGGTATTAAAATGGTACTACTACTAATTCGGTGAGAAAATTTTATTTTGTCTTGTTATTAATGTAGTTCTGTTAAAAAGTAATTCATTGGGGGGATTTTAAGGGCGGTAGTCGTCCTTGCTAATCAACGGTTCCCCTCACAATATTTGCAGGTTAATAGGCCTACATGCATCGTTATAATATAATACATTACATTTTTGTTAATTATATTACTGTTATAGGCCTCCAATTGACGGCTGTTACTTACATTGGACACAGTCTTGTGTCCACGCATTTTACATTTTGGCTGTTTATGTTCAGTACGCGGGTCGTTTCATGTTTATTATTTATCCATCTTTGGTATCCATGGCCCCTTTTTTATGTAGGCCTTGCTTGACATATTCGGGCTATTATACTATCACATTGGCTCCTTGGATCGTTATCTGTTTCCTTGATTGCCCGCATACATCTAAATTAATTATAATCCTCGTTAAATGGGTGGTTGTTGATATATTCTGGTTGGCCAGTTTCATAATATTATTGTACGTCTATATCAGTGTTCCAACTGAGATTAGTCCCAAACCGCGGCCCATGTGTCCTCTTAACCGCGGCCCTCGACTATATGAAGCCCAATTTTTGTTTACCCATAGATTACATTGTTGCTTGGCTTTTCCCAAACCGCGCACACATTTTTTTCAAAAGTAGCCCAATTGCGCGGCCACACCATAGTGTTGGCAACTCTAGTCTATATTCGACGTGGCGGCTCTATAGATAGTTTTGGTTGCAACTAGTGCTGCGTTGGTCTGTGAGGTTTTTTATTCAATCGGTTGTCGTTAGAACCTGTAGGTATATGCTCCGATCATCTTACATGTTGCGTCTTTCAAATCATTACATCACTGCCACTTAAACATGTTAAAGCGCTACTTGGCTCGGTGGTGGTCTTCTCATCAGGGATAATCGATGTCCCTGTCTCAATATAGATCGCATGTTACTGTGTTGATGTCCGCGTTCGATATTTTAGGCATGGCTGGGCGTTGTTGTGTGTATCCTTTGTATGGCTCGCGTGCCTCCTTGTTATGCTTTGCTAATCTTTTCTCTCCCTTCATGCTTACATTTATTCTTTGTTATGTTAGTTTTTGTTTTAAATGGGTTGAGTCTCTGCCCTGATATAATATTAATAATAATAATAATTATATATAATATTAATCAGTATTTATCCAATTTCGATTAAGGCCTAATATTAAATGGTATTGGGGTTTATATGTGTCCTTCTTATTTACTTTAAAAAAAATTATGCCGCTCCATCGGGTAGTGGAGTGCTCTGTTGTAATTGTTTATGTTCAATAATTAAATAAATAATAAATATATTGGCTCTCACATAATAGCTTAAAGTTGTCTGGCGATCGTACTAGCTGAATCTCGGTTATATAACCGCCGTGTGTTATGTATGTGTATTTCAAATATTAGCATATAAATATTATACATATAAATAAATAATTTAATAATCAATAAATTCCGTTTTACACTGATTTGCCTGCAGTTGTCTGATCTCATACGCGTGATTATCGGGGTTGCAGTTTCCTTGCCCTTGTTTAAAACATTATAATTAGATCTTAATAAATTAGTTACATAATTTTAATTTAGGCTGCGCTTAAATGGCGGGCTTTGCGAATATTCGTGTTTACTGTTCCCTTGGTTTCGGCTTTGCGTCGCTCCCACGTGTATCTGTTCACAGTTGGTGCTTTATATTCCGTAAACCGTGCAATCAGATCATGATTTAATTGTTGTATAATGTACGTTCTTTGCTTTAGTGACAGGTGTACCATTGCACATTGATTGTTGTACGACCAACCAGGCAGTCTGAAGTGTGTTTTGGCCGTTTTCAATTGTATCAGCGGTTTGTATCCGAATATACAAAATACTGAGTATATAACATACCTGATTTGTTAATCAATAACAATTACAAGTCATTCGGTTCATTATCCTCATTCTCTAATTCACTACATCTTCAATCTTCACGCCCGGTGTTTATAATTACAGGTACTGAATGTTTGTTACAATGTGGGCTATCAATGTATACGCTTGGGTTATGGTTGCTTATGCTGTTGATCGACCGCATTATTTTTGTATTATAGTTACGTCATTCGTAATGGGATATTCCACTCACGCAATTAGGTACTCTTCTTCTGGGTTTGCCGACGTACGGGCTGGGCTGGCTGTTCCTGGATATGTTTTTAAATCCTTTTTTACTATTAGTATTAGTTTTAGTTATTGCATTAGATTATACGGCCAGTCGCCTGTAGTTTCTATATGGGGCGGTAATTGGTTATCAATCATATATTGGTCCTCTAGGTTGTAGTTATTAGTCAATGTGGGCCTTTAATTTGGTTCGAGTGACTTTCTCCTTGCACCCATCGCTTTAATTTTCTATGTCAGGTCATCATTGTCTGGGCCGCCTGGCCCTATCGCTCTTTTTGAAACATTTTTTGTGTGTTTACATTTAGGTACCTTTTAATATACCTCTATTGCCTGTACATGAATCTGATCCGTTTCTTGCATTATTTCTTTCACATATGACAGGTGTGTGCATGTGGTTACGTATGGTGGATGGGTACAACAATGCGTGACAGAACGAGTACGTGAACTGGTTGGGTCCGTTCAAAGGCGTGTGACGAGTGTAATTTGAGTACTGCAATACATTATTCACCAGGCGCAGTCAGAGCGTCGAAATATGTAACAATTGCTTAGTCGAAACCGTGCCGGAATCATCGTTGGCGAAATGGTTAAAGTCAGTTGGCTCGGAATATATCGCAAGCTGGCGTGAATGTGTTATTACTTTTTTGTCCTGCCCTGCTCATTACCAAATGTATACCAAAGACGTGGCGACATCAAGTCATTAGACAAATGATCAACGTGACATAACGAAACGTAACATAACCCACCTACGAAACACTTCCGACAACTGAAAAGGAGCGCAAGACGACTATGGAAACCTTTCGTGTCTATGCAACAGTTCCCGCTCCATTTTGGCGGGAAAAGATTGTTCTCTCTCTTATTCGGGATCGACCGTCAGTAACACGAGAGTGCAAGTACCAAGCCCAGAATAATATCTGTATAGTCTATTGTGGCGGCTATGTGAAATGGCCAAACTGCAAGTTCCATCTTATTGGACGTTCAGCTACTCGCAAAATAATTGCTAATGACGTTTTATGACGGGTATTACGTCATTCTTACCACCGACAAATCCATAGCTTTCACCGTTTTACAGTAGATCAATCATTCGTGAATAAGGTCCTGGTGAAAATCATGCGGACATTATACCGCCCCTGTGTGGCTCCGTTGGTCGTCCAGCTCGAACGTATCGGATTTTACGAATTGACACGTCAGTCGGTATTTGGATAGAGCTTTTAGACTTACAAGTGAGTAGCGTTATGAAATAGTACAGATAACATGTCTTAACATATGTCGATAATGTGCTTCACTTATTATCCAAACTTATCATCATTGAATAGTTTTGACGATTTACCTGTGTCAACCGGGATTTACCCAACACAACCATATTTATAGATACCGGACGTCTATTTCAATGCAACCATTTATACATTTATATAGCTAATGGTCGTCTAGCTAAGTGTTCCCCATACGTTATAAATATGTAATGTCGTTAACATACGTCGATAATGTGCTTCAGATATTAACAATACTTGTTATCATTGAAAAGTTCCGACGTTTTACTTGTGGAAACCGGGATTTATCCAACGCAACCATGTTTATAGATACCGGACGTATATTTCATTGCAACCCTTTTATACCTAGTTGTTCCCCATACGTTACAATAGGTATTAGTATTCTTGTCAATTATAGTAAATAAATATATTAATGCTATCAATAGTAATGGTTGGTTCATTGCAACCCTATTTGATAATGTGGACCAGTTAGGATTCAACACCGTATTGGCACGCGATAGTTTAGCGGGGCAATGATGTGTATTGCGCATTGCGCTATCCACTCCATTGAACCAGGGGCCAAATTCTACGTTTCTCGTTTTTCTCGCTTCAAGCGTTTTTTCCCGAGTTTTTCGCAGCCGGCTACTATCACGTTGAATGGTTAACTATAGGTCAATTACAAATATATTATGCATGTCAATATCTCGATATCCGTCGATTCTACATTATACTATTGGCTTTTGCGCTCTAATGGTTATTTGTCTTCACTTCGTACCGAGCTTGTTCAGCTGATCGGGCGTTTTAGATTAGACCATGGTTATCATGTTATTGTGATTTCAATCGATGATATTACAATAAGTCGTTACTTTATATGTCGATGAATAAAATAGTTCGCCCCTCCATGTTACGTCACTGGGTCATGCCATTATTTTCACTCCTTGACTGAACGTGACAAAACAACAAAAAAAAAAAAAAGGGGGGGGGGGGGCTTGGCAAGTTTTCCCTTTTGGCCTGCCAATGTCAATCCTCATGTCAAACTTGTTTGGCATTGTTCTTTTTCGTTTCTACAAATTTATACCAAATTATTAGTCAGTACAAGTGATACTGAATTGCGTCATGCGTTTTTTGGATTAAAAATGCTATTTTATTTATAAATACAAAAATATGTACATGTACGGTTCACAGATTACAGGTTTATGTGTCTTGTAATTATATAAATCACGTCATATTATTTCATGTACAGCAATTGCAATATTAAATTGACCAGCTTAAATCAATACATTTTTAGTGATTCCCTCCTTTTGGGCATGCTGCCTGAGGAGTAGGGGGCCAGCACTATCTCAGCGGAGTCGGCGGTCCCCATGTAAGGTCACTCGATTGTTCAGGATTCAGCGGAGTCGTGACAATCTGATATGCGATATCATTTGAAGGTGATTGCCTCTGTGGTCGGCCCGCTGCGCCGGAGTAGGGGATCAGCTCTCTCTGCGATCCCCAGTCGAATCACTCCGCATTCTCTATGCGAACTTTGAGTTCAAATAAATTATACCTTGACAATTGATGACAAATTGAGTTATGTTGTAATCAGATTGATTACTGTTTTACACAAAATTATGTTAAATTATTTGCGATTTTTTGTTTCACTTTGGTGAATAAATCTATGATTTATCTCTCGTATGCTCAGAGGCATTAGCACACACGTCTTCTCCTTGCGTTTCTCTTAACTTATGTGTCCAACGGCAATACCAATTAGTTGAGGTGAAATCAAAACTAATTGCATTTGCCGATGGCACTAAGTTGCCAGTTGTTAATTCCTGGTTCGCGCGATTTCTCCACTTGGCTAGCTCGCGACAATCGACCGGCTGTTACATTCATCGGAACCCTCCCCGCGTGTCTTGGGTCGGTCGCGTTCGCCTTTTGTGTGTCACAATCCTCCGAGATTTCTTACGATGAGGTGATTCTCTATTCTGTTCCTGATTCAAATTTTTCCCACCCACCACGCCCATTTGGTGGCATTCTCGTTGTATGTTTTCAGGTTGCATCTCTTTTTGGCATTGTTCTTTTTCGTTTCTACAAATTTATACCAAATTATTAGTCAGTACAAGTGATACTGAATTGCGTCATGCGTTTTTTGGATTAAAAATGCTATTTTATTTATAAATACAAAAATATGTACATGTACGGTTCACAGATTACAGGTTTATGTGTCTTGTAATTATATAAATCACGTCATATTATTTCATGTACAGCAATTGCAATATTAAATTGACCAGCTTAAATCAATACATTTTTAGTGATTCCCTCCTTTTGGGCATGCTGCCTGAGGAGTAGGGGGCCAGCACTATCTCAGCGGAGTCGGCGGTCCCCATGTAAGGTCACTCGATTGTTCAGGATTCAGCGGAGTCGTGACAATCTGATATGCGATATCATTTGAAGGTGATTGCCTCTGTGGTCGGCCCGCTGCGCCGGAGTAGGGGATCAGCTCTCTCTGCGATCCCCAGTCGAATCACTCCGCATTCTCTATGCGAACTTTGAGTTCAAATAAATTATACCTTGACAATTGATGACAAATTGAGTTATGTTGTAATCAGATTGATTACTGTTTTACACAAAATTATGTTAAATTATTTGCGATTTTTTGTTTCACTTTGGTGAATAAATCTATGATTTATCTCTCGTATGCTCAGAGGCATTAGCACACACGTCTTCTCCTTGCGTTTCTCTTAACTTATGTGTCCAACGGCAATGTGATTTAAGATACAGCTAAGCATAGAACCATGTGTCAATAATCCTATTAAGATTTCATATCACTGCTTCCCTTCAATAAGGCTTATTGCGAATAGGTAAAAATCAATTGATTATCCTTTTCTGATGCATTGTGGGAGAGAAAAGGGACCAAATTTGCCCCATTTTCTCTCCCACAATGCATCAGAAAACAATAATCAATTGATTTTTACCTATTCGCGATAAGGCTTATTGGAAGATTATTGCTTTTCCTGAAATGGTAATGCAGCAAAAGTGTATGAATTTATTATAATATCCAACAAAGGAAATAGGTGTAATCTCAAAAACAGCCCTGGATGAGAGCCACATACACAATCTGGCTGGCTAGATGCAACAAGATATTTGGAAGTTGGGAATTAGTGGAGAGACCTGATGTGCCGACAGCAATGCAGCTTGAGAGTGAGGATCCCTGGAGCCAAAGTGCTTAAAAAACCACTGCCGACCATCCCAAATCGGGGCCAGCTTAACCCTTTTATGGCAAAAGAATGTATCTTATATGTAGTTTCCTAACAATATACTTCCTTTTAACATGATCAAAGTAAGCTTTTTTCACCAAAATTCATGTAGTGGTAAAAGGCAGTATATTACTTTTATTGTCTTTACAAGTTGCAACCTTTTCCTAAGTGAGGACTATTGAACCAAGTTAACACAATCCATGTTAAAAGGAAGTATTATATTAGGAAAGCACATATAAGATACATCCTTTTGCCATAAAAGGGCTGAGCTGCACAGGCCAATAGTACGGACAGGCAGGATTCAAGATCCTAGGCTTGTTGTAAACACTTTCCTTTTCAGTGCACATCAAATAGAGATGTGGAGGCAGAACAAGTATTAATCTCCCATTTTAAATACGATATGTGGCCACTCTTGGTGAATTCCTTGACAAACGTCTTACTTACCGATAGCATCATCATGTGAGACCTCCTCAAAGCTAACAGATAATCTCTCATACTATAATACTAACAAACATCTTACTTACCGATAGCATCATCATGTGAGACCTCCTCAAAGCTAACAGATAATCTCTCATACTATAATACTAACAAACATCTTACTTACCGATAGCATCATCATGTGAGACCTCCTCAAAGCTAACAGATAATCTCTCATACTATAATACTAACAAACATCTTACTTACCGATAGCATCATCATGTGAGACCTCCTCAAAGCTAACAGATAATCTCTCATACTATAATACTAACAAACATCTTACTTACCGATAGCATCATCATGTGAGACCTCCTCAAAGCTAACAGATAATCTCTCATACTATAATACTAACAAACATCTTACTTACCGATAGCATCATCATGTGAGACCTCCTCAAAGCTAACAGATAATCTCTCATACTATAATACTAACAAACATCTTACTTACCGATAGCATCATCATGTGAGACCTCCTCAAAGCTAACAGATAATCTCTCATACTATAATACTAACAAACATCTTACTTACCGATAGCATCATCATGTGAGACCTCCTCAAAGCTAACAGATAATCTCTCATACTATAATACTAACAAACATCTTACTTACCGATAGCATCATCATGTGAGACCTCCTCAAAGCTAACAGATAATCTCTCATACTATAATACTAACAAACATCTTACTTACCGATAGCATCATCATGTGAGACCTCCTCAAAGCTAACAGATAATCTCTCATACTATAATACTAACAAACATCTTACTTACCGATAGCATCATCATGTGAGACCTCCTCAAAGCTAACAGATAATCTCTCATACTATAATACTAACAAACATCTTACTTACCGATAGCATCATCATGTGAGACCTCCTCAAAGCTAACAGATACTCTCTCATGTAAATCATCCATTTCACGAGTATGCCCATACTTCTTAGCAAATGTCTTACTTACCGATAGCATCATCATGTGAGACCTCCTCAAAGCTAACAGATAATCGCTCATGTAAATCATCCATTTCACGAGTATGCCCATTCTTCTTAGCAAATGTCTTACTTACCAATAGCATCATCATGTGAGACCTCCTCAAAGCTAACAGATAATCTCTCATGTAAATCATCCATTTCACGAGTATGCCCATACTTCTTAGCAAATGTCTTACTTACCGATAGCATCATCATGTGAGACCTCCTCAAAGCTAACAGATAATCTTTCATGTAAATCATCCATTTCACGAGTATGCCCATTCTTCTTAGCAAACGTCTTACTTACCGATAGCATCATCATGTGAGACCTCCTCAAAGCTAACAGATAATCTCTCATGTAAATCATCCATTTCACGAGTATGCCCATTCTTCTTAGCAAATGCCTTGGCAATCATACGACTCTTTTTAAGCTTCAATGGCTCGTTGATTGGCTGTCGTGTTATTCTGAAATAACGTCAATATAATTGATAAGACAAGTGTGGTGCTTGTAATAGATCATGTTTATTCATTAACAAATTAAAACACTTTTCACGCGGTGGCGTCTGCAGACGACATTCTAAAATTTCACAAAATGTCTTAAAAATATCAAAATTATTGAACTTCCTTACCATATTTGAAATCACCATGAGAAATGCATTGAAATAAGTACAAACATGCCTAGTATTGGTTCAGTAATCCTTGAGGTAGACTTTAAAAATTGGGAAAGGTTTTTGAAAAATCTGTTTTGTATATGGCAAAACTTATAGCCGCATCGAAAGTGTCAAGACATGAATGATTAACACATTCCTAAAAGTCGTTTTGAAGTTAGTAAAATCAATGTTAGGCGAGGAAAAAACCACCCCCTGTTTTATGGGCGGACGGACCTGTCAAGTGGGCGGTATACTTTTCTCTTTTTGAACCTTAAATGTCACCAAAATCTGCAAGATTCGCCAGATTTTCAGCCAAAAAATGGCTGATTTTACATGATTTGAGGAAAAAAATCTTAAAACTTAAGACGTTTTTTTTCTTCCTCACCTCAGTGTATGATAATACTTACTTTCTCCAGAATCTCTTCCATATAGCTATAGTAGAGGGTGTCCATACCCACATACTCATTGCTATACCAGCACCAAACATAGAGAATAAATGGATCATAACCACACTAAGATTGGGTCTAGATGTTAAAGAACACGCTGGTAGAGGGGCATTATTAGTTGTACCACTCAGTATTGTTACATTAGCCTCACACCTGTTGATTGGTATAGAAAATATAACAAATGCATAATTACAGATCACATGGTAAGGGCACATTATGACCTATATGGGACAAAACATCAATTTTGGAGAGAGAAACCAATATCATGTACAAGCAGGGGAGGTATCACTACCATGAACAAAGAAAACCTAAAAATCATCCACTGAAGATTTCTGAGAGACAAATTACATCAACTTCTAGCCAAAAACTGCAACTGTTGGATCATAAGTCCACCAGATTGATGAAGCTGATTGGTTGATCATGAAGCTGATTGGTTGATCTTGAAGCTGATTGGTTGATCATGAAGCTGATTGGTTAATCATGAAGCTGATTGGTTGAACTTGAAGCTGATTGGTTGAACAGCATAACGGTCAACACATGATTGCCATTTCATCAACTTAAATTTCCTTAACCCTAACACTCTTGAGTACTACGAATTACTACGATGCGGTGTGCTTGTGTCACCCGGCTCTGCAGTTTTTCGATGATATAATGGCCCCAGGGTATATACAGGGCTGAATATACTCTGCCATGTATGGTTTCCCCCGTGGCCTAGCGGTAGATCGTCTGCCTCTGAACCCAGAGGTCCGGGGTTCGAGTCCTGGGGGAGTGGCGCTATTTGGCCACGATTTTTTTTCTTTGATAAAGGTGCCTCGGGGGTTAGGGTTAATCTTGTCGATTAACTCCAATACATTTATAGTTGTTTAATTGTCCCTTACTTAATAAGATAATCTTGGAGTCCTATATTCCCACCAGGCTGGATGTGTGAATTCATGGACATGACATGCAAAGATTAATACAGATTTCGATGGAAGTGACTTCAGGTGGAATGCTTATACTGTATACTTACACCAGATAATCTTGAAATCCTTTTTCCCATGATGCTTGATGTGTGAATTCATAGACATGACAAGCAAATGTGATGAACACAAATATGAAGGCAAGGAATGCAAAAACACCTGAAACAAACACATTGATAAGAATTTATATATATGGTGTATCAAAGCCTCAATGTCTATTGAGATACAAAATTCAAAATCTGGTGCAAATTTGCAATGCAAGTTATTGTTAGTCAAATTGTTTCCAAATACAAATAACATAATTGTATGTATTTTATCTGGAAACCAAATTTTTCAACATATCGTGTACCTTTATTTAAAGACATTTTTCTACAACCTACCTATCCTTATTATGGTGCCTTTGATGCGATTAGAAGCTTTGTCGCTTAACAGTCCAGGATTATCTCTTTCCAAGTTACACAATGTGGCAACACCTACAAATACAATCAAAATATGATGGTAATAACAGGGGCTGTTTGGATGTATCATGGGATTTGACATCATAATGTTTGTTCATTCTTTAGATGTGTTATCCAGGACCCCTTAAATTGGCATGACACCTGATGGTGGCTACAAAGACAAGCTTGTAATCCAGCTGTAGGTGTTTAGGTGCTTAGTAACTGCACTGCTCTTTGCCAAACTATTGCTAATCATAATTGCCAATTATAAAGGTTATTACTGTTTTATCAGACTATGCAAGGTAAAAGGTAGATGACCCGATCACATTTTCGTAACACAGAATTATTTCAAACATACGGAGATTTTCATATCATATCAAAGCTCGTATTTTTCTCATCATCATACTGAAATAACGTCGAATTACCGCGAATGGTGGTAACCACCGATATAGTTTGTGTACTACTCAATGGGTACAGTTCACAGCATCTTGTGCGTCTAAAATAAGAACCATTAGAGCTATGCAACTCAAACTTTGGAAAACAACTTTTTTAAGGATGACCTTTCATGTAGAATAGAAAACTTCAAGTTGAAAATCGGAACATCTACCTTTAATTGACACTATATTATACACACTGTAAAGTCACAATTTCATACTTACCACTAATAAGAAAACCTCCACCTGCAACAAGCATACCTCCAAGTGGTAGCAATACAAATCCACCCCTATAGTAATGATCTTGATAACCAACAAAACATATGCCAGATACAGAGTCACCGTCCACCTGTTGAAGAAATACAACCATGCGTTAATTTGAAGATTTCATAGTCGCAGGAAAGTGCAATGAAATGTTAATTAAATCAATATTCACAACTGACAATAGCAGGATAAGCTAAGTGATTCTAAGTAATCCTCCCCCATTCATGTGTCCACTTTTTGAGCATTTTCATGACAGGGATCATTAAAGATGGCATCAATTCCGCGGTTTCGGTTGAGGAATGGCTTCTGCATCCTGATTGCAATGGATTCATGGATCTTTCTCTAACAGAATTGGTCCTCCCTGGTGATGGATTAGGGTTTAAATCACTCAGGAACAGGTTATTTCATTGCCTAATGTTAACGTTTCATATTGCAGTATCTCACCTAATACCTTCCTTCCCATGCATTGACTACTGCGGTTACATTTGACATCCTTACAGGCTACATACAAAAAATCAGCTTATCAACAGATATACCAAGATTGAATATAGAAACACTGATTTATGTCATCCAATTTGTGGAACTTCATGGGGCGATTCTTAGGTTGATTGCAGTTCTAGGATTGGGAACGATTTGTGGAATGTTGGACTCCAATTGGGTATTTCTATGTTAAGACTAGCTATCACTACGTTCCCTAAATCCATGCCTTATATTGTTCCATACACATACCTGATTGGAAGCCAGTATAGCCACTACCAGTACCAATGGTATGCTCCAAGCTGCTAGATGGAAGTCTGCTGTGATCCCTTTCAATGCATCATTAGGCCTACCCAATGCATGGAATGACAGGTGCCATGAGTAAGCTCGAGTCACAACCATATACATACCTGATTGGAAGCCAATATAGCCACTACCAGTACTAATGGTATGCTCCAAGCTGCTAGATGGAAGTATGCTGTAATCCCTTTCAATGCATCATTAGGCCTACCCAATGCACGAAATGACAGGTGCCATGAGTAAGCTAGAGTCACAAACCATACACATACCTGATTGGAAGCCAATATAGCCACTACCAGTACCAATGGAATGCTCCAAGCTGCTAGATGGAAGTAGGCTGTGATTCCTTTCAATGCATCATTAGGCCTACCCAATGCAAGGAATGACAGGTGCCATGAGTAAGCTAGAGTCACAAACCATATACATACCTGATTGGAAGCCAATATAGCCACTACCAGTACCAATGGTATGCTCCAAGCTGCTAGATGGAAGTATGCTGTGATCCCTTTCAATGCATCATTAGGCCTACCCAATGCAAGGAATGACAGGTGCCATGAGTAAGCTACAGTCACTAACCATATACATACCTGATTGGAAGCCAATATAGCCACTACCAGTACCAATGGTATGCTCCAAGCTGCTAGATGGAAGTATGCTGTGATCCCTTTCAATGCATCATTAGGCCTACCCAATGCACGAAATGATAGGTGCCATGAGTAAGCCAGAGTCACAAACCATATACATACCTGATTGGAAGCCAATATAGCCACTACCAGTACCAATGGTATGCTCCAAGCTGCTAGATGGAAGTATGCTGTAATCCCTTTCAATGCATCATTAGGCCTACCCAATGCACGAAATGACAGGTGCCATGAGTAAGCCAGAGTCACAAACCATATACATACCTGATTGGAAGCCAATATAGCCACTACCAGTACCAATGGTATGCTCCAAGCTGCTAGATGGAAGTATGCTGTGATCCCTTTCAATGCATCATTAGGCCTACCCAATGCACGGAATGACAGGTGCCATGAGTAAGCCAGAGTCACAAACCATATACATACCTGATTGGAAGCCAATATAGCCACTACCAGTACCAATGGTATGCTCCAAGCTGCGAGATGGAAGTATGCTGTAATCCCTTTCAATGCATCATTAGGCCTACCCAATGCACGAAATGACAGGTGCCATGAGTATGCTAGAGTCACAAACCATATACAGCCAGCTATGATGAAGTAGTACACGATTACAAACACGATCACACAGGATAAATTCTCCTCCTCACTATATGGATACAAAAAATAATAAAACAATATATTACTGACTTATCCAATTAAAGGTAGATGACCCGATCACATTTTCGTAACACATAATTATTTCAAACATACGGAATTTCCATATCATATGAAAGCTCGTATTTTTCTCATCATCATACTGAAATTTGACGGTCTAAATCGGTATAATTACGGAGAAATCGATGAAATAACGTCGAATTACCGCGAATGGTGGTAACCACCGATATAGTTCGTGTACTACTCAATGGGTACAGTTCACAGCATCTTGTGCGTCTAAAATAAGAACCATTAGAGCTATGCAACTCAAACTTTGGAACACGACTTTTTTAAGGATGACCTTTCATGTAGAATAGAAAACTTCAAGTTGAAAATCGGAACATCTACCTTTAAAATTTAAGACATGTCTTCATGAAATTGGATACTGATACACTCCAACCCTCTTTTATCCAGCCCTCTTTTATCCAGCCCTCTTTTATCCAGCCCTCATTTATTCTGATAACTCTGTTATAATCTGGCTGAATGATCTCAAAAGAAAATAAGTTTGTTTACAGCCTAAACACCTTATTTTCATACCCTGAAGCATTTGAAAGCCATCGATGTTGATGTTGGTAATGCTGTTTAGTGCTTAAATGATACATTTGTCACTATTATAACCTATCATTCAGTACTCTTCAGATGTCCCAATTTGATCACTTCAACCGTCAATGCAGAATTACACATAATTCACATATCCAGATTTTCCCTTATCAGGCCATTGCTTATCCCATCATGTTCGGATAATCAAGGTTGGACTGTATATATATTTCTTTATTATTGCTTTGTAACTGAGGACATAACGGTGTAAAAGTGGCAATCATAAAGTTTGAATTGAACTTGTGTCACCTACATAGACAATATGCAAATAAGCCGCCACACCAAGAGAGCTTGGCTTGACTATCTAGGTTTTTCTTTTGTTTCTATTTTTAACCAGTGGGGTTGGGGCAATGGATACACCCTGTATACATGCATGCACACTGCCAGATGTAAGATTTTCTATGATTTATGAGAATTATGTTTGTTGTAGATAGTAGATAGTGGCTTGTGCAGTTATCTTAACATCTCCACATGAATTGCAGGTTGATTTTGATCTGTCTAATGATCAGGGTAGTGAAGGGATAGTCTGAGCTACTCTAACTATTGAATAAATCAAAATCAGAGCAAGACCTGTGAACAAATTAATCTTGACTTGACTTCCAGTTGGAATTGCAAAAGCTACCCTGCAAAATGTCACAGGTCTTTCACATATCCCTGTGTAACAAGGGATACCATGTGACACACTCTCAGGTATCTAATTATTACATGAGAAAGTCCCATATCAGCATTTAGCTAAAATATCCTTCTAAATAATATCATATCATATCATTCTACATACCTTGGTTCCCCAAGTCGCATGGTTCCATCATTCCTACATATAATATCTTCCCGGGCTCCATCAGGAAACTGTGCAAGAAATCCAACACTGCCCATAAAGAAACAAGCGTTCATGTAAAATAGAATCAAGGCGGGATACTTGCTGGAGTTCTTCCAATCCGCAACAAATGTCATCTGAAATAATACAAAGAAGAAAAAAAAATCATTCATACACTCTATGTAGTGTTGAACCAATCAGGAAGCAGGAATTACAAATACGCGGAGTGCATTGAAAGTGTCCACTGCACTCCGCGTGTGCGCCGTTCAAATCACGCAGTGCGCGTTTTGTTTTGATTCGTTGTTCAAGATTCGCGGGTTCGCCGATTTTCACTGCGGGTGTTAGCAAACTTGTTAAAGTGTTTTTAGTCGTTTTACATAGATCAAAATTATGCTTAAATTGTGAATTTTTATTTGTATAGTGTCGTGTATGAATTAGGTCAATGCATGCGTATGTTTTGTTTCTCGAAAAATTAGAAAAATCAATGCACTTGCGCAAATGTTGAAATGCTCTCAATAGCACTCCCCCTTCGGGGTCGTGCCATTATTCACACATCAACATCAGCGCACGTGCATTGATTTGTCTAATTTCTCTAGAAACAACACATACACATTTATTGACCTATAATTAATTACTTGCCCTTATAAATCGCCCTGAAAATGGCGAAATTTAGGACATTTCTTGAATGTTTCTACTTCAAAACAGAAACAGAGACAGAAAATAAACAGTAATTTCTAGCATAGTGGACCCATACATTAGTAATAACATTATAACCATCTTAGTAAAAGTTAGTCTGGGATTAGTACTTCTGACATAATTTTCATAATAACCAATATTTGAAGATAAGATGATCAATTTTAGTGTCAGTTTCCATTTTATTCATGAGATGGAAAACTTACAACTCTAATTTCAATTAACAATAATGTTTATCAAAACTCACCAAAGTAAAAAATGTTGTGACGAGACACGTTGATGCAAACACACCAATAAATGTATGTACTTTCTGATGTTCCTCCTCTGTGTATAATGGATTATAGCACTGTATACCGCATCCTTCTACGTTATCATACCAACTCTTCTCGTTGTCGGTGATAACCAGAGGGGGTTCACATTCCCCAGTTGTGTTGAAACGAACTTGCTTGTACACATTCTGTAAAATGGGGGAAAAATGCATTAAAACATCTAAAATCTCTAATATCCTCAGTCATATTGCCAATCCAGTATGTACATTTGTATATGGTCGTTCGTTGATATTCAAATTCAAAATGTTGATATGTAAAATTGTTAGGATCATTCACCAATTTCATTCACATAAATGTTTATAAAATATCCCTCTTAGAATTTGCTCCACTCATGTCCTAAAATGAGTTAAATTTATACATTTTAATTGCAGAATCTATTATTTTCCCACTTAAATGGCCAGCTTGCCCTTTCTGTCCCGCTTGAAAATGTCCTATGCATGTATCCTCTCCATGAGTCTGTTAGGCATGATGTGTGGTGAATGTTGTGAGACTATCATAAACTCTTGTTTCCTTTAAACAGTTTTGTGAGTATTTTTGATCACATTTCTTTCCCTGTTACTATTAAGTACAATTTACCTCAGTTGAACAAGTTGCTGGAAACCGCTTTTCCCCAGTTTTTTTGTCACACTTTAAGAACTCTGGCCAGCCATACTCTATCTCCACTATCTTACATGGTCGTCTCACAACTGAACACATATCATAGCTGTAATAAGTAAAAAGAAGACAATATAATTCAGCATGTGACAAATCCTTCAAAATGCAGCAAGCTTTTTTCATATCAGAAATCGCTACCGCACAGTCCTGACTGATTACAGCAGTAAATACATTAACTGTGTATGCAAGCAGTCCAAGGAAAATGAGCAACAAGAATTGCAAATCTTGTGACCATTATTCTTTTCTCTCCTCTTATTGTAAAATATCCTAGTCCTTCAGTAGTTTAAGCACATTACTTCTTCATCTTCAAAAGAGTAGTTGCACCTTCCTTTAGGCAACTCGTTACCACAACCATAAGAAATCATTATGTCAATAAAGTCTTTCAACTTAAAAGTTATTTCAGCCATTAATTAATCATTTGGGATCAGAGCTCTCTTTACTCGAAATGACTCCACAAAGTATGAGTTTGTAATGTAAATATCATATAAAATATTGCAGCTCTATATTATTGGGATAACAGCAACTCTAAATTTGAATATTAGGCGATGAAGAACAAAACCCTGTTCTACGAGGAAACGGATCACTCAGGTAGGTCGGTCGATCGGGCGATTTCTTTATCAAAATATTGATAAACATTGGTGAATATCAACAAATTTTGAAACTTAAGAATTTCAAAAAAATGTCCAAAAAGTTTAATTTTTCAACAAAAATTCCACACATTTGTAAAGTTTTTCAAAACAAATGTTGAAAAACAAAATTCAAAAATTCAATAGGCGTGTAGAACAGGGGTTTTCCTCCCATCTTTTTAATATTTCCCCAAACATTCTTTCATTATAAACAACCTGTATGCAAGCGATCTACTTACGATGGGATCTCCACATTTCCCTCCTCACACTTGGGCATATAGATAGCACACAGAAATGGCTGTACAACTTCCCAACACTTGGGTACATATTGCAAGCCTTGCCACATAGTCAGCTTATCATGTATTTGAGCCAGACTCATGGAATCATTAGCCAGTACATGGCTTGTGTATCTATGGCTCACAGTAGTACCCAGGCATGTTGTGTTCACCATAGGTTGACATTTGGCTTTAGTGGTACAATCCTCAGTTGTTGTTTGAAAGACATCTAGTGATGTGAAATTCACTGATGTTGCCTTAGATGGTGGTAGAATAAGGAGGAGCACAGAGAAGATGATGTGTAGTGAGTTCATTGTGTTATTTAGGGATGGGACCCGATGCAATGCAATTCACAATCTTATCCAAACAATATCATCTTGTTCTTGAGGTAGATTTCAAACATTTTAATACATTATTTGTTATTCTTTATACATGATATACTCCGGGACCAGTTCCAATTGTAGTGAACAAGCCATTAACTGGTTGTCACAATATCAGCATGGTTGTCCATCCGTCTCTTCATTCCCCTTTAGACAACACCAACTAAGACTATGGCTGGTTTATTATGCTCAAATCAAGGAGTTGTTGCTTTGTTGACAAGAAGTTGGTGCATTGTTTACAAGTCTACTGCTATCTGTCTGGAGAACTGTGATTTCTTCTCTGCTGATTCATGATTGTGACATTCCTCTTTTGAACATTTATTGTTTAGCTGTTGATATTAATTGATAAAAAAAACAAAAGAGAATTAAAGTTATATTCCAAATCCTCAAAAATAAAGATTAAAATTACACTGGGCTTGTTTGTAGGTCATTATACATAGGAGAGACAATACATCCTTATTAGGCCAAACAAAAATAAAAGTTTGTCTCAAAGCTTGCGAAGGCTTCAAAATCGGGCGACGCGCGCTGTTTTTTGTCTTCCATTTTATTTTATTTTTACATTTTTTTTATTTGTGTGGCAATTTTTACTCTTACTATTTGCAACCGTTGACACTTTCTGATATTTGTTTTTTCTATTTGAAATGAATATTGTGATGTAGTTGTGTATAAGAACAATTGAGCAGCGTTTTTTGAAGACCTGAGTCATGTAAAAGTTTGAGAAAAGGAAAATCTGCCGATATTTTTAATAAAAACTCGAAATAAAAATTTGTAGGGAAAAAAAAAATTGATTTGACAATTTTCTGCATTTCAGACGCGGTATTTTGGCATTTCAAAACCAATGCGCGCGCAAGCTTTGAGACGAACCTTTTATTTTGTTTGGCCTTAGTGCCAGGAATGATGGAGGTACTCACTCCATGCTTGATACCACAGCTAATCAGGAACAGCTAATTAATGTGTTTTTTATTAGAAATGTAGTTCATAGATGAAGAATTAAAAGAAAAATCAAACAAATTATAAATCCCACATCTGACACCAAACTATAAATATTTTTGGTGTCAGGTGTGGGATTACAATAATTCACTGTGTACCATGGAAACATTCACAATTTGCGGGTGAAAAGAAGGAAGGGCACCAAATTTAGAAATCCCACAGCTGACAACAACTCATGTTGGTGCCAGGTGTGGGATTATAATAATACACTGTATATTGGGGCCGGGCACTGACATTGGAAAAGGGTATAGGTATGTGCCGCGCTGAAGACCCCCCTTTTCACCCTCTTCTGCTAGCTCTTATGACCCCCTCTTTTGAGCCTGCATCAGTTCTTAAGACCCCCAATTTGATTGAAAATTCAAAAATCGCGACATTTTGCGTTTCAAAGCCCCATGTCTTCGAATATTTTGCGTTCTAAAACCAAACAAATTGAAAATTTGCATTCTTGCTAATCAAAATTGAACTATAGGCCAGTTCTCAAGACCTACTTTTTTGAAAAAAATCAGTTCCTAAGACCCTATTTTCATCATAAAATCCACTCAGTTCAGTTCTGTAGCCCCACTTTTTGAGACCCTATGCGGCACATCCCTACCCAAAAAAAGTTGAGTGCCCCCCCCACCCCGGGTATTTGGTATAGAACCACCACCAACATTTACAAATCCTACAGCTGACCCCAAATTGTATAAAATATTGGTGTCAGGTGTGGGATTACAAAAATTTGAAGTGGAAAGTGGATGGAGAGGGTTGAATGAGTTGTAAAAGTGTGGTCTATTACAGAATTCCCCAGCATTGTATTCCACTGGTAAATGACTAAAAAATAGATCAGTGAGTTTCTGTTTCATACGACCAAACTTGAGTGTGATGAAAATATATCTGACACAAGTGTTCAAAATGACAGTAAATGGCCGATACAGCACTAGCTAGATAAAAACAATAGACCAATAATACTATGCCTACCATATAATGTGACCAGCCGCATCAAAAAGGAAATGTTGTCGGCTAACACAGTTTTGAAATAGGAGCCAATAAAGTTGGCGAAATATTACTAATATTTCACCAACTTTATTGGCTTCTATTTGAGCTACAAAATGAAGAATAGACAGTCCAAGTTGTAGTTTTACTGAAGCGGGAAAGGGCGATAGAAATTCAAGCCAGTATTTCTTGGAAATAGAAACAGGTTGAGATATTTAACCAATGTATACATATTCCTTGAACATTAAACAAGATATCTGAAGCAACAGTTTGACTAATTTTTATTCAGAAAATGTGAACAATCGTCAATATTGATAAAAATCCTGACGTCAACTCACATGCTTTCATTCCATAGCTCCCATGTACAGAGAGCTCGTGAAATATAAAGAAATAATAGTAAACAATATGGTTCTTGACATTTTTATCTTGCTATTCTGATTTCCTTAAGGCTTAAACAATGTATCATTTTAACGCTTTAGTCTAGATTGTGCTCTTTTTTGCTATACATGTGTAGGGGAGATGCGGGAGAGTTGAGCCACCGGGAGAGTTGAACCACCCCCTATAACTCGAAAAGTAGTAACTTACTAAAAGTTATATTGGCATATATTGTTATATAGCATCAATACGACATTCTTAATGTTAAACTCTACTGTCATGTGTGCTCAGTATCAAAGATATCTAAACAAAATCATTTTTTCACTTTTGAGTGAAAAATAGAAAAATAAATGTTTTGTCTTTTTTCCCATAGCAAGACTTAGAATATAATAGCGGTAATTTGTTTATTGAAGGGGGTATATATGACCATTATTTTAGAGAACTATTGTAAACTACCAAAAGTTCTACACCAGACAGGATTGGGTTATTTACAAAATGGTCACCATGAGGAGAGTTGAGCCATTGGTCATGGGGAGAGTTGAGCATAGGGAAAACATGTAGTAACATTTTGATTTTTGGACTAAAGGTGAAAAATGTATAATAAATGAGTGAAAATGTTATTTTGTGCCATGATAATAACAATTGAGCACCTTATTTACTTTAAGGATTAATAAATCAAAAGTTGAAAAAATATGATTTTGTTTTTTTCACCAGCCATTGACTTATCATGCTGGCTCAACTCTCCTGTAATGGTGGCTCAACTCTCCCATACTGTAGGGAGAGTTGACCCACTTTACCAATTTTTTTCAAACCTTTTATATAAATAAGCCTTAACTGCTATCCCAACGGTTATTGTTTCACAACGAAAACAACACTCTAAAGTTTATCTTACACTAATTTTTTACAGGTTTGTACTTTTCTTCCGCATATGGTGACACAAAATATAAAAAATGGCTCAACTCTCCCGCATCTCCCCTACTCAAATTGTCTTGTCTTCAACGACCAACTTGTCCATTTTGATGTGATGGGTCACATTTTTAAAAGCCAATTCACAGAACTAGCTCTGCCATGTTTATGGATTTATACTCAAAAATAGTGATCTGATAAGCTAGCTTCATTTTGAAGTCTACTAATTCCATGCTGATGCTCACTATACAGCAGTCAGCATCATGTACATATTATATTCTTCTGAAAACTTTAAATAACTTAAACTTAAAGACTTAGAAGAGCTTTTTTAAGCCTTACTTTCCCCTCCAAAAGACTCTCGATCGGTAACATAAATTGTGACAGATATTTATACATTTCATCGTACTGGTAAGCCTCATCGTGGATGTAAACGTAAGTTATAAATTTGTAAACAACCATGTAAAACTAGGTCAATTCACTTACTTACGCTTCATCCTCTCTTCCGTCTTTAAAAATACCATAAATAATCATCAAAATTAGCTAATCTACATCATCCAATCACTGGGCAAATATGCACTAAACTGTTACACATAATACATGGAATATCCAATCAATCACTAACTGATCAAACGTTGTTATTTGCTTACCAATAGTAGTGCAAATATAATTTCACGCTGAAAACGTCTCGAAGATTTCTTGATACTCCGACATTGTTGAACAATGACAAACTTTCATTGGTATCAAATTCCAGGTGTTATTTGGAATACACTGCGCTAAAAGTTGCATTGCAAAATAGCGACACTAGATACAAACGGGAACCAACCAATACTTTTCACTTTCTTGATACCAGTGTTGCCATGCGAATGTCAAATCTCTTAAAATCTTCAATCCTCCTCTCAAAATATTACTGAAATAATCAATTTAAAAATCCCTCAAACCGAGAGTGTTTTGTGCAGGGAGGGATCACCTGCATGGTGAATATATCATTAATTTGCCTATCTCGTTGATGAGCTTTATAAAATAAAGATGTTTGGACAGGGTTAACTCATCCAACACTTTGGTGGGTATGGATGGTCATATAGGGGTAAAAAAAAGTAAGTCCCCCTCTAAAATTAGATTACCTTTGTTTACATAACTTCACACACAATTAGACGTTTTGAAAAATTGAAATGTTTATGAAAAGATAAAATGCTTGGCTACCAATAGAACTTTTTTTATTTTCGATATTATGTTTACTTTTCCCACGACAGTCACATTTCCCCAAAATTATGTTTTCAGAAAAAGTGGCACTTGGTCCCTCTCTCACATGATTTTTTTGTACGCAAATTAGATAAGTTTGTTTGCGTAACTCCACACAGCACAGGATTAATCATTTTGAGAAATTTAAAGACTTGTGAAAAGAGAAAGCGCTTGGGTTTTTATTAAAAGTTTCTCTTGTTCAATATCATGTTTACTTTTCCCAAAAATGGCTCATTTTCCCAAAACGATGTTCTCAGAAACAGTGGCAATTTTCAAAATCATATACAATTTTGTTTGCGTAACACCTCCACACAATTAGACTTTTTAGAAAATTGAAACGTTTTTAAAAGGAAAAACGCTTAGCTATCCGTACAAAGTTTCCCCTTTTCAATACCATCTTTACTTTTCCCCAAAACGTCAAATATCCCCAACTATTTTAGAGGGGGACTTACTTTTTTTTACCCCTTTAGAGTCCTTTTTTCTTTCTTTGCTTAATCTTTTCTTAATTTCATTTCATTCAGCTAGAATGCTTAGGCAAAATTTAACAAATAACATGTTTAGTGTCCCCTCCCACTTCCTTTTTTGGGCAGATTCAAGTTTTATTTTATTTTCTTTATTTCATACTTTGTTCAGGTGTTTGGCAGAGTTTTAGATGTTTGAAACAGCTTTGTTTCTTTCTTAATGCATTTTAAACAAGTTTTTTGATGACCAACCCCTTAGATCCCTGTAATAAAACAATTTAAAGAGGCATCTTCCTCTTTAAGGTTCGCAAAGCTTACCGCTAATAAGGGCGATTTTGCGCTAAAAAGTACCCAAAAAAGAGATAAAAAGAGCTCCCTCCTTCCTGTTTTTGAAAATGTCCTGTTTGGCGATCAGAAAAGTTGTCAAACCTGAAAAAAATTCAGCTCTCATCCACCAAGGTATTTCTGAATACTCCCTTCTGGATTAGAGTTCTCACATTGCTTCTGGTATTTTGGAGAAACTTTAAGACTTGCCATTTTCCACCATCTGTGGTTAAACAGAAGGGGTGTGAGGTGGTATAGAGGCTTGAATCTTCATACATGATGGTGTTTTCTTACCAACCACTGGAACTATTTATGCATAGGAATAACTTCCATGTAGTGCGATCAAGGAGATATTTATTTTAGTTCCAAATTTTCAAGAAATGTGTTATTTATTTCTCCACAAATGAGTAATCCAAGAGTATACATACGATTTCTGCATACCCACACGGATCACGCATATGATGCAAAGTGGCCCTCTGTTGCATAAATATGAACTATAATTATGTGTGCCCAGACTGCCTTCTGTAAAATTCACTGTTGCAAATTTAGAACGGACTGAACTGTATGGCAACAAAAAAAAGTTCGACTTGCCTTGTGCCAACATTTGGGACGTTCATCGATTTCTTTGTTAGTTAAATAAACAGAATTGAAGAGGTATTTTGCAAAAGGGCCTACATCCACTTTGGCTCTTACTGAGAAAAAGTCAAAAAACTGTTTCTAAATATTCAAGTTGAGCAATTGAAAAACTGAATGGATTATGAAAGAGGTACACTACATACTAATTGAAATTGATATAAATTTTAAATGTGCTAGTTTTAATTTTTTTTTAAATCATGTTTACATTTTTTGAAAATTTGGATGTAGGCCCTTTTGCAACAAAACTCCATCTGTTTGTACATAAAGAAAAAATACCACACACAAAAAATCATTTATTTTAATCATTGAAAATAAATAAGTTTGATATTGAAATGTATAGGTCACAATCATATGTTTCAAGGAAATAAAGTCATTTTTTTCAAAAATACCTACATCTCATTGTAAACAGCCATTGAAGTTGTTGTTTTGTTGCAAAAGGGCCTGTATCCCGATATAATTCTGGATATAGGCCCTTTTGCAACAAAACAACAATTTCAATGGCTGTTTACAATGAGATGTAGGTCTTTTTGAAAAAAATGACTTTGTTCCCTTGAAACATATGATTTTTCCCTATACATTTCTATATCAAACTCATTTTTTGAAAAAATGCACCATAGCCCTTTTGCAAAATACCTCTTCAACTACACAAGAACACAGATTTCAAAGAATGCTGAACATGCATCTTTCCTAAAAGAAACTTTTAATATTTAACCAAATTAGTGGGCAATTTTATGCATTTAAGTTGCAGTCAAACATAAACATGACACATTTTGCTTTTAATTTTAACCAATATGAAATTTAGAATAGTCTTAAACAAGGTCTTCTAAAAAACTGGGGGACGAGTGTTTAAGGTGGCAAAAGGATGAGAAGACTTGGAATGGATCTGTTGAATTTTGTGGAGGTTGGCAAGAGGATCACTAGTGTGTTGTTTCTGGAAGGACTGCTGTACATAATCATGTAACTTATATCAAAATATATTATTACAAATTTAAATTAAATTATAAATAATGATATTTTCCTCTTGCCACCTTCCAATAAATTCAACAGATCAAAAAGTGACCCTAGATTTTCAGTTTTTAGTGTTGGTTGCAAAGGGCACGTCAACTATTTTGTTTCCTAATGAAAAGAAAGTGATGACACATACAACCATTACTGCATTAAACCTGTTCACTTTATTTGGGGTTTTGTACAAATATTTTAAATAAAAATCTATAAATTACAAAACTTAACATTTTGTAAATCTTTTAAACTGTTGTAGACATGAATATTTAAAAATTCACTCTCCAGGTAAATATTTTATATTTTCATCATGACATGATAACATACCCAACTCCCAATATTTTAAACTGTATTCATCCAAAATAATATCTTATGAATACTGAAAATCAAAGAACACATAGCAGTTATTATCAATACAGAATTAAACTCCTCTCCTATATGTGTGATTGTGATAATGGGACGTCCATAATTTTCGCCATTTACAGATACGTACAAAGCATACGTAACAGGGGGAGGGGGTAAAAATATACCCTAAGCGTACGTAACTTAAATGGCGATCTTGAGATTTAAGCTTTTTTTGATCAAGCAATGACATTTTTGTCATTTATTGCGTACGTAACCCGAGGGGGAGGGGGGTAAAAGGTACGCTCTGTACGTATGTGAAAATTGCGATAGTTTTGGACGACCCCTAACAAATAGAGTATGTCAGTACGTTTGATATAAAAAAGGCTGACCTCCTTAATTTGTTAATTGATTTTAAATAGGGCAGGTACTTTCAACTGAAGAGATGCAACACAATTAGCCACAAGGGCTACAGGCATGGGCCTATTATCGCTGTTTTGTTAAAATCGTGTATGTTTTTTCAGCCCTTCAGCATATATAAAGTAAAACTGCCCAACGGTTATGCATAGGAAGTGGTGCTGTATACACGTTCAGGGGCAAGAGCACAAGGTTTTGATAGATGTGTTTTAGGCCCTTGGAACACATTTACATTTAGAGCAGCGGTTATATATAGGAAGTGTTATTTGTATAGATGCTGAAGGGCTGGATAGAAATAGGAGGTTTTGACAAAACAGCAATTACATATGTATGACACATTACACTAACAGATAAATGTCACGTCTGCCCAAGGGGGGGGGGGGGGGGGGGGGTGGGGAGGCGGGCTGCCAGGCATAATGTTGTAATCATCCATGTGAACGAAATCACGCAGTATGGGTGCTTTTTTTTCCGACCACAACACGGGCCCGCGCTAAGGGTATCAAAATCGCCAATTTCACAGAGTAAGGGTGTCTTTTTCAACCTGAATCCGCGCTAAGGGCTGCTTGGGTCGATAGTCACAAGTCTTCATTGTTAAAATAGCCCAAAATGGTTCACCTTCAGACAAATTTACTAACAAAACTGAATCACACAATTACTTCATACGTTTTTTCAGTCTAAACTCTGTCTTTAGGACCTATATTCGTTGCTATGAGTATGATTTGTCGAGCTATAATCCTTGTTAAGGGTTACTTTTTCTTTCTTTGAGTTAAAAGTAGTTTTTGAGAGTGGATTCACATGGATAATTACAACTTTTATACAATAATGCACCTCCCTCCCTCCCCGGGCCATATCAAATACAGTACAATTAAACATTGCATAATTATTGGAGAAAAAATGTGTACAGTGGTGTTACATATCTTTATTGCACGGAAAGAAATATTTTTCCTCCCTAGAATTTGTTTTATTATATAACATTATAACACTAGATTTGGCTTTTCAGAGGATATAAAACATGGAATCGCATACATGGCAAGAAAAAATGGTAGGGTTCATAAAAATACAATAACAAATTGCAGTGATCATATGTTCCATTAATTACCATTTGTTTTGTTGGTATAAACTCGCCCAGAAAATTGAAAACTTGCTGAAAAATAAAATAGTAAACCACCTCTTCAATGTAAACTATGGTAAAAGGATACACAGCTGAAATAATTAAAATGTGCATGGTAACACTAACAGTCTATGGTGCCAGTGGCATAGCTAGGTAGGTGGGGGGAGAATTGTGACATGGTGTCCTCGTGAAAAATCGACACAACTCAAATATTGTGGGGGAGGGGGCGATCATGACTCTGGCTACGCCACTGTATGGAGCATTGAAAAAACCCTTTATCCTTTTGCAAAATGTATCTGTTACGTAATTCATTATTTCTTTTTAAAACATGGGTCTAAACATAAAGCTACCCTCCCTTCATGTAGCATATTGTATAAACATCTCTTCATGTTCCATAGACAGGTCACAGGTGGAATTTATTTATCATAAAACATCAAAATAGATGAAACAAATCTAATCAAATCAACGGATACAAATTAACTTTAAAAAAATCTGTTTCTTTTTTTGAGAGAGGAGGTAATCCCAGGTCTTAAAAGTTGGGTTTAGGAACAAGTGGGTTATTCCTAGAAAAATACAGGCATAACATTATTTCTTTCCTTTAAGAATTTAAGTATTGATAATTAATTTTTGCCCAAATGTGAGAGCATGTTACTAAAATGTACAAACTTTCAGGAATGATCATCTCTGCTATTATATAGATTTCACAAATACTGAGGTTGTTTCAAACAACAATCTAGAAATATAGACAACTCCTCTCACCACAAGTCTCTTTTAGTTAGAAAATTTATGATAATATATTTTTAATAATATATTCTATGGCACTATCAAAGTGTACACCAAGGGTAAACTACAATCTTGGAAAAAATCCTTGGAACATGTTACATGTTTCGGACATTTTGTGCAGAATTTTGTTTCTAATATTTAAATTACGTTTAGAGGACATCTTAAACAGCAATTTGTTCCTTCTTGCCCACATCCCACCAATCAATTTTGGGACACCATGAATAACTGCTCTGAAGACATTAACATTTCACAACATTGCACAGGGGAGAGGGGGTGTTAGTTTTCCATTGTTACAAGTAACTGTTCCAAGACTTTTTTCCAGGATTGTAGTATGGTATCAAAGTATGGTACAATGGGCATTGGAATATACTAAGGACAGGGAAAATGCTCAAAAGCGCAAAAGCACCAAAAAAAGCACCTTTTGCCCAAACTAGCACTTTTTGCTCAAAAAAGCACTTTTTTCAAAAGTTTCTAAATATTTAACAAATAATGTCCATTTACCTAAAAATCAACAAGTTACGTAACTGTGGAAGTGTTTATTCTACACTTAGTTTCGTATGAATGTAGTTTTGAATGAAAAATGATGGTTTTGACAAAGAAAAAAGAAAAATGTCAACATGGAAACATGCAATATAATCGCTTTTGGATTTATTTTTAACGCATATGGCATAATTTTGGTGAATAAAAGCACCTTTTACTAAAAATCAAGCAGCACTTTTAGTGCTTTTAAAAAGCGCAAAATCCCTGTCCCTAGAATATACCAACATTTGTGATGTGACAACATCTGTCTGCTGATGATTGTTTCACTGTTACATTTCTTCCCCTCGGACGAGGAAAAAAACCACCATGTTTTATGGGCCTGACCAACCCACTTTTTGTGTTTTTTAGATAATTTCTTCTCAAATCATGTAAAATCAGTCGGTTTTTTTCCAAAAAATGTTGAAATCTTTTTTTCTCACAAATTGAAGGAAAAAAAAATCCTGAAAAATTGCAAATTTGTGGTGACATTTTAGGTTTAAAAAAACAAAAACAAAAAAAACGACCGACCGACCCTACTTGACAGGTCCTTCCACCCGTAAAACAGGAGCTTTTTTCGTAACCTCATGCAACAAAAACACATCCCCCTGTTCTACTGACATCTCAAGTTGGGTCGGTCAGTCTGCCTTTTTTTATCCAAAATGTTGCTATTTTTTGAAATATAGGTCGATATAATTCGAACAGGAAAAATGTACCCCCATTTAAAACAAAATGTTGGTCGGTTGAGTCCGTAGAATTTTTTTTTTTTGCCGCCTATAGTTTCAATATCAACAACACTATTTCAAACCTGAGTGAAGGTAAGAGGGGAGAAAGCAGGGGAGAAGGGAGGGGTTCAGATTTCAAAAAGAAAGCTATTACCAGCAATAAAATATGATAAAATCTGAAAAATAAGTGTCAGTTGGGTGCCAAACAAACTATGGTAATGAGGAAACCACTAATGTGACAGGTACTCATAGCCACATGTGTTGCATATATCTAGAAGAGTACAATTGTGACCAGTCACGTCAAAAAGGACATGTTGTAGGCAAACACAGTTTTGAGATACAGGCCAGTATATTTGGTGAAATATAATGAAAATAATAGAAAGAAATATGCTTTATCAAATCATATCTTGTGATTACAAAGTCCGATTACCTTCAACATGGTATCATTTCAAAGCTTAAAATGTGCTCTTCCAAGTCATACCAATAACTCAGATTTGAATCGGGCCTCCAACATGTCTATTTTGTTGTGACTGGTCACAATTAGGGTTGGGCAATATTGCACTTATTAGAAGCTTATGATGAATATTGCTCTCTATACATTAATCTAGAATGGCGACATTAGAGACAACACAGACATCAACAAAACAGACAATTTGAATATAAGAGACCACAATGTTATCAGTTAAAAGTCAATGGTATAAGGAGGGAGCACTCACATATGAAGAAGGTAGGGGTGTGTGCATTGGCGCGCGGAACCAGGGGGGGTGGTCACCACTTTTTGATTTGGGTGGCAGGGGGGACTTGGGCAACCTTAAATTAAGAAAATCTGAAAAAAATTTGAAATGTAAAGAAAAATATGAGTTAATGAGGTCTGAAATGGCATAGAAACACCCTCAGAGACCATCTAAATAAAAAGTATTCAAACCCCGCACAGCAAGATGCTGCGCTAACACGATGATATATAAGTGGCCCCCACTTTTAAATCTGACATATGGCTCTTATTATAGACAAGAAGTGGCTTGAGGACTTAAGGTCTTACAGGAACCAACAGGCTTGCTGCATCATATGGTGGGGAAGAACTTTAGAAAGCAATTTTTCCCAACTTTCAAGAAAGGGGTCTTAAGAGCTGAATCCGACTGGTTGAAAAGGGGTCGTAAGAACTAGATACTGATGATGTGTGAGTGCCAGGTGGGGGGGGGGGGGGGTCCAGTCAAACATTATACTGTAAGCATGCATGACCAACGATTTTCCAAACACCCCTTAAACGTGAATGCCTCTGAAGCCAACATTTTGCACATTACCCCCACCACCTCCAATTTGACCCCCTAAACGTGTAAAAATCAACAGGATTTTGAAAAGAATATCCATGTTCTTGAAAAATTACCCTTTGTCTCGTAAATGGTAAATTTTAGACACTTTTAACGCATTACACGCCGGATCTAAAACACCCGTTATTACGCATTTTTTTGTCATGAATGCTTAATAGTGTAATAGTTGAGTTGCCCCCCCCCCCCCCCCCCCCCCCCCGGATGAGTCCACATGGAAGGAGATGAGGGCCAAGAGTCATGATGAATGTATGCCTTTCAAAACAACAGGACATAACACAAAAAACACTGAACAAATGCTAATGATAACAAATAAATTATAGAACTGATTTTCATAGGATGAATTTTTTATACATGATTGAAATTGTATATATACACAACTGTCTCCGGGTTGACACCCTTATGAGATATCAAATACCTATTAATTAATCTAGATGCAATGTGATACCATACACATTTTATTATTACTCTCTGCCAAAGTTGAATAATCCACATCTTTTTAAAATTAAATTTGTTCTTTTACAGATGTACCTGACCAATAGTAGGTGGCGCAGTGGTAAACACTTTTCACACGGCAGGCGTCTGCAGCTCAGACGATATTCCAAAATTTCACAAAATGTTTCAAAAATGTCAACATTTTTATTGCATTTCATTACCATATTTGGAATCACCTTGAGAAATGAATTGAAATAAGTACAAACATGCCTAGTATCGTTCAGAAATCCTTGAGAGAGGCCTTGAAAGTTGGGAAAGGTTTCTGAAAAATCTGTTTTGTCGTTGGTAAAACAAATAGCTGCATGGAAAGTGTTAAGAGCGCTTGTACAATCACGGCTGCGCCGTAGTTCAATTCGTGGATCGTTATATCAGGGGCTCAAGCCCAATGTGTTTCTCAAATTGTTACTGTTCACAATTGGTAAAACCGCAATTCATGTGTTTGTTGATTTTAATTGATATGCAATTTGTGATTTTCCAATAAAACCTCACCCCACATGCCTCCTTCAGACTGTACAGATTGAAGTAGGCATGTTTAGCGCACCATGGTTTGGAAGTCACATAGAAATGGTGGTCCCAAGTATCAGAAGAGCAAAACCTGAAAGAGTAGGGGAACATCCCGAGTCTATATCTGTACACACATTGCCCTAGGTTACAGGGATCTTGGCGTGATAACAATATTGAAATTCAAGTAAATATGTAGATGAATACTCTTTTGAAATATCTGGTTATTTGGTGCTTGGCATAAAATAACTATGTTTATGATATTATTTGAAACTTTTATATAACATGTGCATGTTTGATTATAAGTAATAAATCCCAGTAATTTAGCGAGGTAGGTAAAAATCTCTCCAACCACTTATTCTCTCTAATTCCCTCACCTCTTTTTTATCCACCACTTTCAGTTGGGATAAGTTTCACATTATTATACTTATTTTAGTTTATTTATTTCAGTACTACCATCCTATATGTCTTTGCTTTGACAATCTGAAACAATGACTCAACTGGGAAACATGATTCAATTTCATATAATACAATTAGAGGTTAGTGACTATGTATCAGTTGTTTACAGGGTGCTATGTAAATCCTTAACATTTCATTTTGGTACCAGGAATTTCCAGAGGGGCAGACCCTCAAGAGAATCTCTGAGGTGTAAAGTTAAATGTTAAGAATTAACACAGTGCCCGATAAATGAACTGATATAAGGCTAATGAAAGTCAAGGCGTAGGTTCCCGCTTCCTGCCCGAATTGGGTTTGCCTCCCTGCATTGAAAATGTTTTATTTTCCAAATATTTCATTATTTTTCACTTTTTGCAATAATAAACTTAGTTGTATAGTTAAAAATGATTGACCAATGTCAGCTAACACAATATAGATACATAAGTATGGCCCAACATCCCTGTTGCCATCTTCAATGTAATTTCATTGTATATTTGAACTGTTCATGCCATTCTAGTGTTGGATATGAAAATATGAAATGTTTGGCAGGAATATAAATGTCTGGCTATGTTGACAAACACATTAAATTACAAAAACCTGTAATATGTGATATTTAAAATGTGTCACTTTGCATCAAAACAAGTTGATAAATGGAAAAATAATATAATCAGCCGAAATAATGAATAATGAAAATAGTTGCCTCATTAGAAATCCCAAAGTATGAAACGTGAACCTAGGCATTGACTTTCATTAGCCTTAACCTCATTCAAAAATGTAATCAAATTTAATTTGTGTGCCTAATCAAACAACCTGCAGGGACTTGCCAAACAATAACCAATATTTGTGCAATCAGCGACACGCAGGCCAATGAATGCCAGCGCTTGATCAGTCAAAGTCCAGTGGTTGACATTTATTTGTATCTTCTCAAAATAAAACGGTTTAATTTGATGATTCATGGCATTTTTAAAATTGATTTGCTTAAATTACTGCATGTTCAGTTGATCTTTTAAAAATATGTAAAAAAATGATAGTGTTTTCACTTGACATGTAAGAATATATATGGACAATAAATGAAATAGTTGTCCACGTAATACTTTTATATAATGGGTCACACAGGTTAAGCGTACAAGATTAGTAAAAAATTAGTTTGGCTCAGCTTCCTGTAGATCTTTTCTGAGTATACCTTCTTGCTTTTAACAACTTTCATACCATTGTAAAACATAGTCAGTATGCACAAAACAACTTAAACCTGGTCTAACTTTAAACCTGGTCTAAATAAAGAATAGTCCTCCCAGGACGGACCTTTTTATACTTAGATGAGATCATTCTACATTGTTGATGAACCTTATAAGTGGCAATACATTAGAGGGTTATATCAGTCTAATTAGGTGATACTAGTTTTACTTTTGAACTTTGCATGGGACCTATAGCTCCGTAACCATTGAGCCGATTTTGACCATATTTGGTCATAAGAACCCTTATGTGCACCACTACTCAGGTTGTAAAGCATAATGGGTCAAAGGTCACACAGGGGTCACTAGGGGTCAAAACGTTAAGGGATATGAAAGAGAAAAAAGGTCCTTCCAGAAGGACTATTCATCATTTAGACCGGGTTTAAAGTAAGACCGAGTTTAAGTTGCTTTGTGCATACGGACCTAAGAGATGATGGCAGCCAGTGTCTAATCATAGCATTTCCACAGCATAACTAACAATCCCCTTAGGTCTTGCATTTACAAAGTCACCACATGTCACTACATTGAAGTTTCCTGTGCTATAATGCAATAACTATAGTTAAATCAGTTCCAAATTGGCGAGAAATACTTATTTTTTATCTCTTTGCGCGCAGAAGTAATCCAAGCGTACATTCGCGATTATGGTCACATGCAAGTAGTTTTGGTCGCACGTACGACGTACGACGTACGTGTCACACATATGATGCACAGTACGCTTGTTGCCTTCACGCACCCCCACGTCCTCCTGTATTCATTTACTGCTATAAGGAGGCTTCGCCAATTAGGAATGAATCAAACTATAGAAGATGTACGTATATCACCCACACCTTTAGAAGATACAAGGTGAAGCGAAGCTGAGAATACCTTTTTGTTTTGGTCTGGCCCTGTAACAATTCAACAGAGATATTTACATTGGATGACAAATAACCGTTTGTGTTATAACACAAATATTCAAGGGATGTCTGATACTATAACAAGCAATGTATGTAGGTGAAGGACAACTCTCACTATTTCATAATCCAATCAATATCCACCTTTACAGGGTTACTACGACTCCATGGCTATCTACTACAACTCCTTGGCTATGACACATCCACTTGGATAACACCTGGCAAAACGCACTTCCATTTTTGTAGATACCAACATGTCAATCCCCTATGATCAAAGTGGTTCATTCTCTGGTACTGTTGCCATGCCATTCATTTCTATACATTTTCTACTGAGGTCATTCCATTTGTATAGCAAGGGGTGTATGCACCCATAATTATGTTCTAGGAGGAGGAGGGGGCATCAAATGTGAGTCTTCAGTCCTTGATGGATCCCCAGGACTGTGTGTTCTTGTTCTTTTAGTCTGTGTCCCTGGGCTAGATGGATGTGGTCGTTTTGGAGGCATGGATTTCATCACTGGTTTTAGGGCGTGCTCGTCTATAAATCCTAGCAGTTTGTCTTTGGTGACCGGGTGGGCTATGCTGTTACACACACCTGCGAAGTAACAAAGATAAATAGTCACACAATTGATCATCTAAATACAGACATAGATCTTAAAACAAAGGGATAAACAAGTTGGTATTTTCTTTTAAAACATGTGTGTCTGGGATCAATATTGCTCAAAATAAAAGTCTTAACCAATGCCATGAAATAACTTGTTTTGATATAACAAGATGTGTATATTGGTTCAAGTTTACGTCTACTCTGAGTCGTATGTTCTTGCATTTATCTAATTTAGCCTAAGTTAAAACAGTGAAAGAACATTACACTCGTCCTCCATAAAATATCAAGAAGACATTAACATTTCTTGCCAAATTATCAGTTGATCAATTTTTGGACCCAGTTTTTGGGGACAGGTTGTATGATGCACACATATAAAGACATCATTCATACTATCCAATGTTGTGTTTTTATTGGTAGTATATTAAAGATTAAATACAAAACTTGGATTTGCAAGGTTTTAGGCCAAAAACAATAAATTGTTGTGTTGCCCTCAAGTCCAAAAATCTTGAGGTCGGTCGGTTGATTTTCTTTTTTTTAGATTTTCTTTTTTTCTTTTTTTGCTGACAAATATTACTGACAGATTAAGACCCTAGATTTTTAGATTTTAGCGTCTGTTGTTGAGGGCATTACACACACCCCACACAATTTGTGGCCTAATCCTGACTTACCCATTGCAGTTTTGTAGGCGTTGGGGAAACTCTTGTCTCTCCTTTCCTTCATGAATACCCACTGGTTGTTTTCAAATTTGCATTCTATTATCTTCTTGTCATAGTTTTTCAGCTCTTTTGTTATCTATGGTTATAAGAAAACATGCACATTAATTCCATATACTATAAACATGACAATTCCTTGTGCATTTTAATTTTTCCGATGGCATCCAATTCGAATGCATGCAAACATTTGTTTCACGACTGTCAGCCTGTAAAGAACTTTGCAATCACATCATTTCCATGCCGGGAAGATGACCACTATTGGTAGTTCACGAAAATGTCATGTCGCGAAATGTTCATGCTCTACAGTAACATTGCCTGCAATGTGTAAATTAAACAAGATGAGGGTGCCATATATGTGACCAGTCGCGTCTAAAAGGACATGTTGTCGGCAAACACAGTTTTGAGATAGAGGCCAATGTATTTTGTGAAATATATAGAAAATAATAGAAAAAGATATGCTTCTTCAAATCATATCTTGTGATTACAAAGTCTGATTACCTTCAACGTGGTATCATTTCAAAGCTTAAAATGTGCTCTTTCAAGTCATACCAATAACTCAGATTTGACTCTGGCCTCCAACATGTCCAAATGTGTTCTACATTTTGTTTGCTTAAACTTTATTACATTTTCTTGCAAACAAAATATTTCAAAAATGAGTTAAGTACTCCTATTTGATTGAATTACATAGTGAACAAAAATATAACATTTGAAATATTTTGCAATATATTTTGCCTGTATAGATTTAAAAGCATGATACTCTAATTGATTAGGTGATGTTGGGGTCATACATAAAAAGTTCTGTTTTTACACAAAGTAATATGACATTAAATTGTACATACCTTCATTTCAGCAAACGGTCTATCAAAACCCCCCACAAATAATAGTCCTTTCAACGTTGGCAGTAAACTACAAACAAGACACAGCCAATAGTAAGTTATTTAAAAAATAAAATAAAAGTGCAGAATTTCCGACTTGATACATGATCTGATGTAAGCTTTACATTGAAAAACTGCAATGTTAAACTCAATAGAACAAGTACTAATTCACACTTTTCTTGGTTGAACTAAATCTTGGTATTATGAATTAGTGCATTGGAAACAGATACATAATCAAGAGAGGAAATACACATGTGTTGATATTCTGTTTATTTGTATTCAATTACTCTTTTATGCATGTTGAATTTCTGTGTTATTATAAATCTTTTTATTTTTCAAATTGTAATACAGTAATGAAGGACAGGGAAAACTTAGTCGGTGAATAATCGTTTGGACACAATTTGATCAAACTCAGACATGCATTTCAGTAGCTTTTATGCTCGAATCATACTATTCGGTCGCTGGTCGCTACAGGTCGCTGAACCTAATAATTGCTAGCTCAAAGTATTCAGTGCGACCAAAGGTCACCATAGGTTGCATTGAGCTTCTCAATCGCCGGTAGTCGCACACCTTTTCAGGTCTTTTTTGGCAGAGCAGACAGCAACCTGGATAATCTCTGCTGATTGGTTATGCTAATTTCGAGGCAAAATAACCTCCCCCATTGGTTTGAAAAAGTACGGTGTTCATTACGTCATGAGCGACCGATCGTTCGAGTTGAAATGAAGTCAACTGGCCACGACCGGTCGTTTCCAGTCAAGCGATCTCTTGATTGATGTATCGGGAAATCGCAGCAGGTCGCTGTACCCGAGAAAGGTTTTTGAATATGGCGTTAAAATTGTCATAGGAGCAACGTGAATCGCGAAGCGACCTTAGTATGTTTTCAGCATTCGAATGAATGTTCATCAAACCATACGAATGACCTGCAGGTTCATGCAGAATACCCTTGTCTAATTTGAATTCCACAGAACTATAAATACTCTATACAGTTTTCATGATTTGAGAACTCAATAAAATAGAAGTATTAATAATCAAAACAAACAATTGTCGATCAGAGCATCGTGATCTGAGCGCTCGATTCATCCAAAGGTTTAATGCGGTCTTGCGACGCACTGCATTGTCGTGGTCACACAGACGTTGCACATGCGAGGGAATGATTTGAAATGATCAATAATTATTTGTTTTGATTAAAGCAGTGACCTATAATACTGCACTTTTTACCTTTTAAAAATCCCCCTCCCCATCACACTTACCCTTGTCCTTCCACTTTGGATATTTTGAGTTTGAAGTCCACTGAGTTGAGAGTAGGGGGCTTCCATTTCAACATGTTCATGCATCGGCCGGGCATGTATTTCTATAAAAATAATAAAAATAGGCAAACATGGTAAATGGTGGTTAATTACATGAATAATATGAAATGAAACCTGTTTTATTTTGTTTAGTTACATAGCTGGAGGATGTGGGGAAAGTGGTAGATTGTGGATAAATTGTTACAAGGATGTGCTACCACATGGCCCCCTTTTTACTCTAAATAAGTATTGACCTTTTTTCAAACCCTTTTTCATTAAATCAATATTTCTATATTCCAGCGATTTACATACTTTGGTTCCAAAATACATGCCATATTTGGTTAAAATGAGAACACATTTGACCTATGGGTCAATTTTCCTGTAAAAAGTAATAAATGCTTTGATGTCATTTTATTTTAAATAAATATATTCCAATATCCTTGACTGATCATATAAGATACTTACATCTGTGCATGGTTGGAATATCAAGCCATCAGTTTCATGTACTAGTTGCTGCTCAAATCCACCTTCCATAAGCTGATGAGTAAATCAAACACAATGAAAATAATGTGTTAGCTTTGCTTAACAACGGTATCCAATGTGTGATATGTCAGCTAACTTAATTGGTCAAGGAAGTGGTTCTGACATCATCAGGACTTATGAGCTATGTTAGTTAAGGGGTGACAAAAACAGGGGGGGTGGGGGCACTGGTCTACAGGCTCGTCTGACCCATTTTTAATTTAGGTATTTATGCATTTTTTGCCGGTTTTGTTGATTTCTTTTTGATATTTTCTATTTTGTTGTTGAAAAATTGTGAAAAAGAAAGTCCACAAAAAAATTGTTGGCAAATATTTATGATTTTTTTTGCAAATTTTTATTTTTCTTGTGAACTTTTTTTAAAATTTCTTTTTGATATTTCTTTTTGATATATATATTTTTGTTGTTGAAAATCCACAAAAATCTCCCGAAGTTCTTGACTTTCCCCCACCCCACAAAAACACTTGACTGATCAACCCTACCTGAGAGGTCTGTTTGCCCGTAAAACAGGGTTTTTGGTTTGTCGCCAAAGTATGATGTGTCTAGAAATACCAGAAATGTCCCCTGTCCTCACTGACAGGGCACTAACACATTTCACTGTGCTTTCTAGATGCTAAGAAAGTTACTGATAGCTTCAAATTAGTTCTGACCACTCATAATTATAATATAATTTAGTACTCATTTCCACCAACTGTTGGTTTCTCCATTTTTAAGTATTACCTGCCATGATGAAATAATGTAGTGTAGCTGTGAAATTTGTTTGAAGTACATACTCATGAAAACAATTAAAGGTTACTGTAAGTCATTAACATAACATTATTTAAGTATTAACTTAAAGCATGTTTTCTATAACTTGGTACTTATTCATATAAGAAAATGTGTAGAATGACAAACAAATGAGTACATTTCTCATTGAAATTAAACAGGATAAAGATTACGTTGAGACACTCACCTTTTGCACATTAGTGATGTCCCAAAACGGCTTTAACCTGATACTAAATGGCTCGTTGGTCTTGTCAATGTCGCCATTTTTCATGTGTTCAAGTCGGACTGCAATCAACTCTTTTTGTATACATAGAAGTCTCCTGTCAAAGTCACAGTCTCCTACAGGCTGATTCTGGGATAGACACAAATGCAAAATGATTAACCCCTGAGCACTACCTGCTTATATCTTACAATGTTTATGATTGGTTGCTTACAAGATAAACTTATTTGAATAACCAATTAAAATACTGCTTCTAAAATATTTCACTCCTATATTTATCAGGGATACAATTCTTCTAACAATGTTTCTTATTGGTGCAACAAAGGATGATGCCATCTTTCTGACCAATCGGCAGGTAATTCTCAAGGAAGGTTAATAGTACAATATAATATATAGAAACAAACCAAAAATAACAACAGTTTAAAATTATATTTCAACAACACAGTCTTTGCCAGGGTTGCTCTGGTTAGCTTCAAATGCCAAATAATAGCAGATCACGTTAACACTTTCCATGCAGCAGGCATCTACAGACGACATTCCAAAATTTCACAAAATGTTTCAAAAAGTCAAAATTATTGAATTTCATGACCACATTTGGAATCACCATGCGAAATGCATTGAAATAAGCACAAACATGCCTAATATTAGTTCAGTAATTCTTGAGATAGACTTAGGAAGTTACAAAAGGCTTTTGAAACATCTGTTTTGTATAATGGTAAAACTAATAGCCACATGGAAAGTGTTAAGATTTCAACATCAGTCTCCAACAGGCTGTGACTGTTTAAGTAAGTCTGCTTGTCTTTCACTTTACTACTATTATGTTGCTGTTACAAACCGTGAACATAACTCAAGATTTGAATCTTGACCCAAACATGTACAGGGTGTCCAAAAAGTGTCAATACTTTTTTTTAAAGCTTTATATCTCAGGTACAATAAAACTGCAGTAGCACATATTTGGATAGAGAAAACTTGTAGAATTATTTAGATACAAAACTGGCAATAATAGCTATCTATGTTGCCAAAATACAAAAGAAAGATTTCCAACAAAAATGTAAATTCTTATAAACGAGTAATATAATGAGCTTTTTAAATTTTAAGTGAAGGGAGCATGAGAGGGAGAGAGGTAGTGAAGAGAAAAAAACAAGAATTGATGTGACGAACATGCAGCATGTAATTACAGCGTCCTGAGTTATGTTACCAAACCTAATAAGACAGATACAAAGCTTTAAAAACACCCTGTACCTTATGATGTGACAGGTTACAAATACACAAATAACAACAAAGTCAGAAAAATCTTCATCCACCAAGTATAATTTAAACTTAATGAATTGATTCCCTACCAGAGTATGCACAAAGCCTGACAGGATATCAAGTTTCCTGAGCAGGTATTGAAATTAACTGGATCATTAAATATATTTTAAAAATATTACTATATCAAGTTTCCTGTGCATATAAAAATGAACTGGATCATTAAATACATTTAAAAACAACAACTATATGATCAAAACAGAAATTATGTTACCTCAAACTTGACAATATCGTAAATGAGATATCTTGGGAAGATCTGTGTACCAACTCTATCAATTACCATCTCCTGTTGAATAAGCAGAAATACAGTTTATGAATATTGTATGGTTAGTTGAAATACCATTGTTCATCACATGATCTACTACCCCATTAACAGGTTACCATATGTATAGATGTCCACTAAAACATTACATAAGAATAAAACATAAATAATTTTGTTTGAACCAGTAGTGGCCCTAAGGGAGGTATAAAAATGGGTGTGAAGAAACCATCTCCAGTCACGATCCTTCCCCCTGTCCCACCACCGTCAGCTTATGCCTGATCACACCAGTTTGACCTCAAAACAATCACAAAGATTTGACTGTCAAGTCAAAATAACCTCAAAGTAAAATAAATGTATTCTGAATTGCTAATTTTGGACAAGATTAAACAAATTTGAATAAAATGTTAACCTTTAAAAGTTAATCTTTGCAAGCACAGTGTGCCACCAAAATTTCTCCTGATCCCTCACACCAAAATTGATGCTGATTTGCACACAGGTTTCAGGCTCCTTGATTAATGATCTATTGATTTCATAACTTACCCCATCTAATAGTGTGTTAGCAATGTATTTAGACGGTTCTTTTCTTTTTGGAAAAGTAAGCTGAGGTGCTGCAAATACTGTGTTGTCTCTGTCAAACAGATATACTTCTTTTTCTCCATCTATTAACATCATATACCTGTAAAAAATGAATATTATTAAACAATTACTATCATTCCATGTCTGCTGAAGTTAGAGGTGGTGTCATTGAATATTCCAGTCCCATTGATATAATTACCTGGGGCAACATAGGCCCCTATTTATTTCTCAGCTGTATCCAGATCTTCAATGCATGTTGGATATCATACAATCCATATAATCTTGTAAACCGAGATGACACAATTGCGCTCAGTAACTTATGTGACACCTCTTTTACAACTTATGCGAACACATCTTATCAAACACTCTCTGACATGAGCAACCACATGGAGTCTGTACTAGAGATGACATCAAGAAGCCACCACTGACTCTATTTCGAAAGGATTGCCCAAATATATGCAATACACAACTAAATCATCTCAGTACAAGATATATCTAGAGATACCAATTTCGGTGGGACAATATTCTATCAATTAATTACCTTTCCCCAGAGTAGACCAGTGCACATAAACGCTGAAAAATAAACCCACATGCTTCTGACCGGATTCGAACCGGCTACATTTGCATCAGATCTACAACGCTCCTTCCAGTTGAGCTACAGAGGTAACTGGCAGAGAAGCGGAATAATATAATCTATAAGGATTAAGTTGGGGTTTTTTGTCCTTCTTTTAATCAATGAAGTGAAGCTCATCTCGTCACTAGCTCTTTTTAGCAGTAAATTGGGGGGGGGGGGGGGGTCTCTACATGCGTAATATAAAGGAATGTTCCAGTCAATGCACTCATTTTGATACACCTTTAATAGTGATGTGGATGAAGACTTGCTATCCTGATTAATCACAGCTATTCATCTTACCTAACACCATCTGCCTTCCAGCTACATTTGTACAGTTTCTGTCTGAGAAAATCCATATTTTGTAGGTCCATTGAGACGGGTTGAGCGCCAGGAAACCCATGCCTAAATACAAAAAGGAACCGATCAATAAGTTTACAAGAAATTGGTATAAATATGATCTGTAAAAGACACCTTTATCATCATGTTTTGCCCTCCTCCTTCAGCCCTAAACCCATCATTAAGGGGGGACTCAAGGAAGTTTTTGATTTGATTTTTTGAATTTTGTGAGTGCTGTAATTATTGAACTATTACTCAAATGCATATAAAAGTATACATTTTTAGAAAGGAAATGGATCAGAGAATCCAAATTTGGCATCAATTTTGACCCAAAATTTTGATTTTTTGAGACAATCACAAAATTCACTTGTTTGACCCAATATTTTTTTAACAAAGCTAAAATAATTTTGAGTAAAAAATGCCCAAATCGCTTGATTATAATGTAAAGACACTAACTTGGGGACAAATTTCTCATTTTTTAACCTAATCTAATATTTGTTTGCAATTTTGACCAAAAAGTGCCAAAAAAGTGAGAGAAAAAAAAAATGGAAACTTGAGTACCCCCTTAACAAGACAATCCAAACATTTGAATGACTTCATAGCAAGTGAACTTTCTCCCCTTCCCCTTGTGTTCCTCCCTAAATCTCCTGCACCAATCAAGAGATGCCTCGTAGCACAACTCTTCCGTACATAGCTTCACATCATATTTTTATCTCGTTTCCCCTCTCCTTGATTCACTTGTTCCCCAGCCATGTATTGTTGCTGTTCTGTCAAAATCTTGTATGCTTTTCTGCTCATTCAACATGTATAAAGTAAAACTACCCAATGGTTATGCATAGGAAGTGTTGCTTTGTAGCAGGACTCATAAACAGAAGGTTGTGAGTTTGAGCCCCGCTACGACTAACAGGTTTGTGTCCTTGGGCAAGGCACTTAAGGTGGCTCTATTGGCCGATGAAAAACTTAGATTTCCTTTAAAATCTAATATGTTCTAGCCCTTGGTCTAACGATTCTGGAGCGGAAAATTCTATTTCAATCGGACATTCGGTTGCCGAGATATGGTAGGTCAAAGAGGCATAATACCAACATCTTTGGCAACAACTTTCTTTTTATTTTCTTTGTTTTTTCCAATTCCAGTTGCCATGTAATGTCCTAATTATGGCTAATTATGTATGCATGAAATATGCAAAGTAAAGTTTGTGGACTAATGAGATGAGCTATGATGATGTAACTTGGTACATGGGTAGAACACTTGAAGATCTAAAAATGTACGTTATCTTTTGTCTAATTTCCATTTGCATAATTAATTAGCTCCTAATTAAGAAATGTTTAAACATTTTAATCAGTGGGCCTAATTAATTATGCAAATGGAAATTAGACAAAAGCTAACATACATTTTTAGCTCTTCAAGTGTTCTACCCATGTACCAAGTTACAGCATCACAGCTCATCTCATTAGTCCACAAACTTTACTTTGCATATTTCATGCATACATAATTAGCCATAATTAGGACATCATGGCAACTGGAATCGGAAAAAATAAAGAAAATAAAAAGAAAGTTGTTGCCAAAGATGTTGGTATTATGCCTCTTTGACCTACCATATCTCGACAACCGAATGTCCGATTGAAATAAAATTTTCAGTTCCAGAATTGATAAACCAAGAGCTAGAACATATTAGATTTTAAAGGAAATCTAAAATTTTCATCAGCCAATAGAGCCACCTTAATCTATGTTGCCTACTATGCTTGTTCATTGTTTGTTTGTACCTGTTTGTATGTCGCAACTTGGCGCTGAATTAGCTGCTGCCTGGACGTTGCATGGTTTATAAATGTAAGCGCTGTGTTCTTTGTAGATCGCTATATAAATGTTTCGATTAAATTAAATTTATACATATTCAGGTGCAAGAGCATTTTATGTGTTTTTTGGCCCTTGAACATGTTTAGAGCAGACAACCCAAAGGTTATACATTATACATTCCTATATGCTGAAGGGCTAGATGGTGATACTAGGTTTTGACAGAACAGCGACGATTATACAAAATCTATCTATATAGATTCCATCTCACCCTTAAAAGAGTGAATGGCACAACTGACCTACTTAATCCATCCTCACATGGCTTCATATTTACAACCCTCCATACAGGTTTACCACTCCTTCGTAACCTGTCCCCCTTGACCCCTTACTATTTACTTGACCCCTTTACCTCTTCTTGAAATCATTCACTCCCTTTTCCCCTTTTACTCTCTTCCCTCTCAGATACCTGGTTTATCCACACATCATATTTCCGTCATAACCTATGCAGTTTCCCCCTCTTACTTGACCCCCTCCCCAACACCCTTGACCACCCTCCCTCGCCCAGCAGGTGGTGACACACCTAGTTTCCCCCTACCACTTGACCCCCTCCCAAACCCCCTTGACCGCCCTCCTCGCCCAGCAGGGGGTGGCACACCTCGTTTCCCCCTACCACTTGACCCCCTCCCCAACCTCCTTGACCGCCCTCCCTCCCCCAGCAGGTAGTGGCATCTCCCAAACCCCCTTGACCGCCCTCCCTCCCCCAGCAGGTAGTGGCACCTCCCAAACCCCCTTGACCGCCCTCCCTCCCCCAGCAGGGGGTGGCATCTCCCCAACCTCCTTGACCGCCCTCCCTCCCCCAGCAGGGGGTGGCACACCTCACATACCTTGTCCATCCACACATGGCTTCACATTTGCGTCGTAACCTGTTTAGTTTCCCCTACCACTTGACCCCCTCCCCAACCTCCTTGACCACCCTCCCTCCCCCAGCAGGGGGTAGTACACCTGACATACTTATTCCATCCACACATGGCTTCACATTTGCGTCGTAACCTGTTTAGCTTCTCAAATGCTGTCACCATGTCAACACCCGTTACTCCTTCCATGAACTGAAAACAAGGTAAAAAAAACCTCAATTTGATTCATAAAGAGTTCCACAGAATTTAAATAGAGAATCTCCACAAGGTTTACAGTGAACAAATATTGTTTTTGATCTACTAAAGGGATATACTATAAAGAACTATAGTTTGATCAGTTTTAAATTGGCAAAGCCTTCTTAAGAAATATCAGTCCAAATTATTTATCAGTTTGTATTATCACACCCTCAGGCATACTATTTGTATACTGTCTAACAACATTACTACACTTACATCTTTGTCCTGATTGGTCTGTTGATTTCTACTATTGTGACCTCCGTGTGACCCTGGATTTGGTGTGGTAGATTCTCCCCCCTCATCATCATCATCAGCCCTGTCATCTGAACCTGAATATAAAATGAGGATATGAACAATTAGATAACACAATCTAAGTAACATTTAAAAAATCACCCCTACGTGAAATCGCCTCCAAACATGAACTATCCAGCGAGGAACGGTGTGTATCAAATTTGTATTGACATACCAAGGACATTTTTTGTGTGTAAGTTACATAGATACACAAATTTACAAAATTGTATCTACCAATTGGGACGGTATTGTTACCCGTGACCCTTTTTAAACATCCCTTTTAAATACATTTCTGGGCATAAATGCAGCTTATTGCACCTAGTCAAAAACTGCAGACGGTCCCTCACTGTCGATACTTCAATGGTTAGATGGTTAGAATTTGATGTGCGTTCACGTTTAGAGAGGTGTGTACACGCTATGCTATGGGTTTTATCTTTTCCTTTAGAAATATAGGATATCAAACTAAATCATGTTTTCAATGGGCATTGGGAGTTTACGTCCACTCCAACTAAAACGGAGATATTTTCAAAAACTAGACTATTAGAATCTATAATTTCAATGCGGTTTCTTTGTGACCCTCTGGCAATTGGAACATGAACTACTGACTAAATGTGAAGACGATGTTTAGTAAAGGAAGGTGCAATCATTAAATAGCAGATATACACTTTGCAAACAAGATACTGATCTACATTTCAATGGGAAATGGTATAAATTCATGATAATTTGTCTACCTTTGGAATACAACTGTTTTCCGACTTCAAATGTTGTCAATAAAAAATTACAGGAATTTGAATTTAACCTGTCAAATGAAAGTCTAGTGCAATTCTTTGATTTCAGATGTGATCTTAATTACTCTTTGGTGAATGTCTTACCAGAATACCAATCAGGCAATAGTGTGCATCAGCTTTGTCGCCATAACGTTCAAATAGATCAGTGATATAATGTGCTTACCAGAATACCAGTTTGGCAATAGTGGGCCCGGTGGTGCATCAGCTTTGTCGCCATAACGTTCAAATAGATCAGTGATATAATGTGCTTACCAGAATACCAATCAGGCAATAGTGGGCCCGGTGGTGCATCAGCTTTGTCGCCATAACGTTCGAATAGATCAGTGATATAATGTGCTTTGTATATGCCTGGAGGTCTTGATGCTTGGAAAACACCTAGTGCTGCATCAGGACTAAAATAAAACAGAGAAGGTTAGTATATCAATAGACTCTTCAACATACCAATAGGATTCGCACTGGGCATAAAGCTTGTCTACTATGTTTTCCAGCATTGTGCCATTGCACATTACTACTCATAAGGGTTCTTATAAGTTATTACAAACTATTCCTGTGCTCGCAATTGAGATCAGACTTGGGACATAGCACTGTTTAATAGAAAGCAGAAGTCTCCCCCTTTCTTATATCCTTCCCCACCCCATCAGTCAATATTGGGAGAGCCGCCAAGGCTTCTGATAACATGACTCGGATCAGCATTGCCTCAGGGGAGAGGAGGAGGGGTGCTTTTCCCCTTAATTTCGACTAAGTGTGCCAACCTTTTTCTCCTTGATTGTAGATTGCAAATTGTTAACAATTAGGCCTAAAAAATGGTTTGATTGGCCTAACATGACAAAAACAAATAGGGTAGGTTGATTTTTTTTGTTTTTTGAAATCACATGGGACTTAGAATAGCCGAAAATGAAAGCAAACAGTCAGAAACTATAATACTTTTTTGATATATATTTTTCTAATTTTTTTTATTTAAATATTTTTTATTTTTTCCTCCCTCAAAATAATAAAAAATATTCAGGGTCGACGATGTATTAGGGTCGGTGGGGTTAGGCCAATCAAACTTCTTCTTTTTTTAAGCCTTACCTCCAGTCCATTTGCTCCACAAGAAATGCACAAATAAGAAACCCTGTACGATTGAAGCCATGAGTACAGTGGACACCTATGATCTTCTCCGGTGGATTCTTGGCGATAAAATTTGCGCACATCTGGATAAAGAGTCGGGTCTGTTCTTTGTCAGGTGCTTCTCCATGCCTGCAAGGAAAATATCAATGATATTCACAGTTAAAGAGCTTTAAGGACTATCATTTTCGGGAAATCGGGCTCTTGGGACTAAATTTATTTTTTTTCGGGCGGGACTCAGGATTCCCAGATTTCTCCAAACAATCTAATGGTAGAATAAATACTAGTAATGATGACGTATCAACTGCATTGCGGATGGACATTTGTGTTATTCATAAAGCTCCTTGGATTTCATAATCATATGCCCATCGCTGATCGTGATGAAACACGCAATCGTGGTATGGACGGGTGAGCTCAAAATAATAAACACAGGTCAAAATAGGACAATAATTCTCAGTATATTCCATTTTAACCAACATAGTATTTGTACTAAATAGTTTCACCAGAGATTTTATCATTATCTCTCGTTTGGGTTTGTCTATTAAAGTAGTGAGTTGTGGATGGGTGAGTTCTAGGGCAAGTTGTGGGTTGATATGTGAGCTGTGGGGGATTTAGGTGTGGTGAGTTGTGGAGTGAGTAATTGTTTGGTGAGTAATGGAGTGAGTGATTTGTGTGAGGTGTGTGCTGTTGTACAAAGTGTCAATGTACCACTTCCAGAATTGAATCATTTCGGCTCCCTTAATTTGTTCATTGGTTCATCATTTAAACAGTAGTTAATTCTGGATTCTTAAACAGCTAAGAAAGTTTAAGCAATCTCATTGGTTCTCAGAGAAATCGGCGACATTTAGATGAGACAAATTAACACGGGGGAGGTGGGGCTTACGTTTTAACATGCGTCCGACCTTCACAATGCATGGTTTGATCCATAATGCGCACTTCTGTAGTGCATCTTTCCTGCATTTATGCAGGCACCATGACGCTTACGCATGGTGTACTCGTCGCATGGGATTGGATGGAATGTTTGTGGGTTATTCGATCCTAGCAGGGGTAAAAGTCATCAAATGTGGACAATAAAATGTATTTCTTTGATAAATGTCTTAAGTATGATTGTTTAAGAATGAGAATAAAGGTATTGTTTTTAGACAGTACCCGTGTTATATTGTCTGACAAAAATGCGTTCGGTAGTATTTTTGTGTGTGCATAGAACAACTCCGCCTGAGGCGTCGTTGTTCTACTTAAAATAATACTATCGTCCGCATTTATGTCAGACAATATAACACAGGTACGGTCTATAAACAATACCGTTATTCTCTAATTATCAAGTAATCCATTTATGAATGTTTGAGAGTATTCAATTAACAACACTGATATGAACTACCAAGTAAATTCAATTTGAAGCATCCATATCAACCATTTTAAGATTTAGTACAAAATATACCGTAATACTCTCATTTGTCAGGGTGTGACACAACCTTTACCACTCTATTTACATTTCCATCGTCATTGAAATCAACCTCTTCTGAGCGCTATTTGTCTTTTTAAGACTCTTCTTATTTAAATAGCAGTCCTACGAGAAAGGCTGATCTTCTACAATAGGCCAACATGAAGACACCCAACACCCATTGGCTTCACAGCCCTTAGGGATTTATATGTTTGTAAGGGAAGCAAAACCAATGATACATACCCCCTACACTTCAGTTTGAAATGTGTTGCTCCTTTGCCCTCTATTTCTGCTTTATCATAGAATCTGTTGAGGAAAAAGAAGAAGAAAAATCTTCAATTCTTTAGTGTAAAACTTTTTCACAAATCTTAATAGGGTTGCATTCATCATTCATCTCAAAAAGGTTAGTTGGAGCTAATGTGACTGTTTAAGAAAAATTGGAATGATTTCAAGGTGTTTCCTTTTGAAGGGACCTTGCAAAATTGCAACCCTTACCAATTACTAAAATGCATAACCACATAGAAAACTAAAATGCATAACCACATAGAATACTCAAATGCATAACCACATAGAATACTCAAATGCATGACCACATAGAATACTCAAATGCATAACCACATAGAATACTCAAATGCATAACCACATAAAATACTCAAATGCATAACCACATAGAATACTCAAATGCATAACCACATAGAATACTCAAATGCATAACCACATAGAATACTCAAATGCACAACCACATTGAATACTCAAATGCATAACCACATAGAATACTTAAATGCATAACCACATAGAATACTCAAATGCATAATCACATAGAATACTCAAATGCATAACCACATAGAATACTCAAATGCATAACCACATAGAATACTCAAATGCATAACCACATAGAATACTCAAATGCATAACCACATAGAACACTCAAATGCATAACCACATAGAATACTCAAATGCATAACCACATAGAATACTCAAATGCACAACCACATAGAATACTCAAATGCATGACCACATAGAATACTCAAATGCATAACCACATAGAATACTCAAATGCATAACCACATAGAATACTCAAATGCACAACCACATAGAATACTCAAATGCAAAACCACATAGAATACTCAAATGCACAACCACATTGAATACTCAAATGCATAACCACATAGAATACTCAAATGCATAACCACATAGAATACTCAAATGCATAACCACATAGAATACTCAAATGCACAACCACATAGAATACTCAAATGCATAACCACATAGAATACTCAAATGCATAACCACATAGAATACTCAAATGCATAACCACATAGAACACTCAAATGCATAACCACATAGAATACTCAAATGCATAACCACATAGAATACTTAAATGCATAACCACATAGAATACTCAAATGCATAACCACATAGAATACTTAAATGCATAACCACATAGAATACTCAAATGCACAACCACATAGAATACTCAAATGCATAACCACATAGAATACTCAAATGCATAACCACATAGAATACTCAAATGCATAACCACATAGAATACTCAAATGCATAACCACATAGAATACTCAAATGCATAACCACATAGAATACTCAAATGCACAACCACATAGAATACTCAAATGCATAACCACATAGAATACTCAAATGCACAACCACATAGAATACTCAAATGCACAACCACATAGAATACTCAAATGCATAACCACATAGAATACTCAAATGCATAACCACATAGAATACTCAAATGTATAACCACATAGAATACTCAAATGCATAACCACATAGAATACTCAATGCATAACCACATAGAATACTCAAATTCACAGCCACATAGAATACTCAAATGCATAACCACATAGAATACTCAAATGCATAACCACATAGAATACTCAAATGTATAACCACATAGAATACTCAAATGCATAACCACATAGAATACTCAATGCATAACCACATAGAATACTCAAATGCATAACCACATAGAATACTCAATGCATAACCACATAGAATACTCAAATGCACAGCCACATAGAATACTCAAATGCATAACCACATAGAATACTCAAATGCATAACCACATAGAATACTCAAATGTATAACCACATAGAATACTCAAATGCATAACCACATAGAATACTCAATGCATAACCACATAGAATACTCAAATGCACAGCCACATAGAATACTCAAATGCATAACCACATAGAATACTCAAATGCATAACCACATAGAATACTCAAATGCATAACCACATAGAATACTCAAATGCATAACCACATAGAATACTCAAATGCATAACCACATAGAATACTCAAATGCATAACCACATAGAATACTCAAATGCATAACCACATAGAATACTCAAATGCACAACCACATAGAATACTCAAATGCACAACCACATTGAATACTCAAATGCATAACCACATAGAATACTCAAATGCATAACCACATAGAATACTCAAATGCATAACCACATAGAATACTCAAATGCATAGCCACATAGAATACTCAATGCATAACCACATAGATACTCAAATGCATAACCACATAGAATACTCAAATGCATAACCACATAGAATACTCAAATGCATAACCACATAGATACTCAAATGCATAACCACATAGAATACTCAAACGCATTTATAACCACATAGAATACTCAAATGCATAACCACATAGAATACTCAAATGCATAACCACATAGAATACTCAAATGCATAACCACATAGAATACTCAAATGCACAACCACATAGAATACTCAAATGCATAACCACATAGAAAGAGGCACAATATTCAGGGGCGTATCCCGGGTAAAAAAAAGAAATCTTATAAGGTAGAGGAGAAGCCTCCAAAAGCCTTCCGGGGGCTCTTCTGCCCGCGGGACCCTCGCAGGTGAAGAGTCATGATCCGCTCGTTACGCTCAGGATTAGTAACAAGTCACGCCCTCCCGGGTAAAAATATTCTGGATATTACTAGTGATGATGAAATCTAGAATGCTCCAGTTACAAATATAAATATAATGACAAATTACCAAATTAAAAAACAACATCTTTTTAGATAGATTCCCACTGACCATCATATTATCCATCATAAATCTGACTGTTTGTTCAACTGAATACTCATATGTGACCCATCACATCAAAACAGACCAGTTGACGGCAAACCTCATTTGCAAAAAAAAAGCAAAAGAAGACTATTAAAAATAAAGAAAATAAAAAGAATGTATAACCCTTCAAGCTGCATAAAATCTTTCTTTCATGTTTAATAACATGTTTAGTAAGTAAGGTGTCATATGAAAGATAATGAATAATTTAGAAACAGGAATTGTAAATCTCATTTTTCATTTCTGGAGACAACTGGTCTGTTTTAATGTGATGGGTCACATATAACTGTGGCTCACAATCAGAAGGTTTGCTTGTATTGAATGATGTAAACACGACGTCTTACCTTGTTGTGTTGGTGAGATCTACAACGAGTCCCAGCTGATATTGACGACTTTCCAGATAAGAAAACAACATTGGAAACTGAAATCTGTTCTCTTCTGGTACCTGTCCATTATAACGTGGACCAAGAGGTGTCTTGAAGGGAAGAAATCGACCTGAAATTATACAAAGAGATAAAACATACATAGTGTTAAAATTGAGCGAGTGACTATGTGTGTTAGTTGCAATGAAATATCGCATTAAAATTGAATGAAGGTGCGAAAGTACTTTGTTGCTAACAAATAGCAAAATAGTTTTTCAAATCCAGTACATAATAGTGCTGTTAATGTGTTATTGAGATCTTTTTTTCATGTCGACATGTTGCTATTTGAGAATCTTGATATCGACATGATGTTGACATATTATGATCCAAATACCAAGCCGATTGTCCCCGCAAATTAATGTCCGCGATAGTATAGAATATTACCGCAGATCGAAAATATCGCTAAGTCAATGTACACAAGTTAAAAATCCTTTAGTATAATACGCCATGATCATTAATTCGCCGATTTTCTACATTCTTTTATTACAAAATCATTTTGAAACAATGTCAAACTTTACGGACGATTTAATGTCAATTATATCGACATCCCAAAGTTGATATCGACATGTCGGGGTAATAGCCAATAACGACATAATGACGACATCGTCCATGTCGATGACAGCCCTAATACATAATTGACCCAAAGCACATTCAAATGATCACAATCAAATGTGTTTGATGACAGTTTCATGTACCTGGTGCACTGACATCAGATAATTAGCAAAGATTATTGCAATGAAAATCCATTTGATGATATCATTGTCCATAGTTATATAGACAACCCCCTTTAAACTGGCAGGCAATGCATGTCTGGCGCATATAGGCAGGCCAGCTTTTGTTTGCTTGCCTGCTGTGACGTTACTGGTGACATCGTCTATATTTAAGGATTAGATTATGTTTGAGGGTATACAAGTGCATCACGCAATCCTTTTCACGCATGTGCCTGAATTTGACTTCGATCACAAGCAATAAACCAAATCGTGCACTACACTAAATGGGGTTTCCCCTACCCTTAAGGACGGTGTTTAAAACTAAAATCGGAAAGTATGCATCACATTAAAAAGACTTGACAGTAATACCATTGCGTACATGCCTATGATTGTTTATTAATTATGATTAATGGGACATCACCTACATGCACCCTGACTATAAACTGTGAATATCATCTAGGTAAATGTTGAGAGATCTTTCAAATTTGTGCTTTTTACTGGAAACATTGGCGATTACGGCGACATTTCCAAGCTTGTCAGAGAGGTAGTCAACTCCATGGGCATATTTTGGAAAATCAAGCAGGTCAACCTACCTATTTGTTTCACTTTTTGGAGGGGAAATGTGATCATCTTTAAGAAAAAATGACACTACGGGGTCCAATTTCGCAATTTAGTGGTCTAAAACAGAGTTTTATATCAGTGTTTTTGTACGTATCCATATGGAGCTCTATTTAGTGGTGTGACCCCGTAAACATTGCATGTAATGTGGTGCTTCGGCAACGAAAAACCACCCTGTTGTACGGGGCCGACCGACCCATTTTTTCAACCAAAAAAATAGACAGTTTTGCTTTTAAAAAAAATGAAATGTTTTGAAAAATATTTGTGAAATTACCAAAATTGCTGAGCAACCACACCTCAGAGGTTCCTTGACCTTTGCCTGTACAACAGGGTTTTTCCATTGCCTAAAAATCAATTACATTTGTAGAGTTGCCTGAGGGTATTAGGCTAAATTGAAAAATCTTTTGTCTCAAAGCTCTTCAGTTTTTCAACCTAATGCGGAATGAAGTTTTTTTGGGGTTTTTTTAAATATAAAATATTGGTATCCTTGTAAAAGTGACTATGATGATGTGATCAATGAAAATCTGAAAAATCAGTGAAATTTTGGGATTTTTTGGTGTTTTTTAAAAAAATAAAATAATAATAATAAAAAAATAAAAAAATTAGCCTTATACTTTTGATGTGCAATTACAAGTTGCTCAAAATATGGTGAAAATTCCCATTAAAAACCTGATAATATTTTAACTCCTTGCCTGCAATAAGTTCTCCCTTGCGTGGACAGTTGAGCCATCTTTCTGGTATGTTAGTCATAGCTATCTGCTTCTGTTACCTGAACTAGTTAGAGGAAAAAATGTATACACAATTATTGTTTGTTAATATTGAGCATAATAATGTTCAAGCAGACAGAAATTCTGAAGTAAAACAATAAACATGTTTAGCGTCCAGACCATAAAAGGAGGCGGCCATGTTGGTCACCACAAAACGTGTTTAAAATGCTTATAAGAAAGAAGTAAAGCTGTTATTTTTACAAACATCTCAAACTCTGAAACACCTGATAAAAAACAAAAACTTATGACTGAAGTAAAATAAAAATTGTAGCGGACCCTAAAAAGGAAGAGGAAGGGGATGCTAAACATGTTTATTTGGCCTTGGCTTTTAAAATGTTACATTTGTTCTCTACAAAATTAACAGATAGGGTATTTTATGTATAAACATTGACTAAAACCATGAACATTTCTACTGATAACACTTGCGGTTACTACTTATTTGATGCTCCATGAGTCCATGGTAAAATGAATCTGTGTATTGAACATTAACCAGAGATGCCACTAGGTCTTTGTGAAAAAGAAGGAAATACAGGCAGGGGGTTTGGGGGCCTCAATTTATTTTTATTTTTTTCCGTCAAATTTAATTTTTCCGGCGATTTTTTTTTCTTCTTTTTTCTTCCTGTTTTTCCGGCTTTTTCAAAAGGCCGGAAATCCGGCAAAAGCCGGAAAAGTGGCATCCCTGATTAACCGAAGTACGCAGATGCCAGAAATATTCTATTAAAAACGTAAACAAGTTGTGCAGATGACGTCATGATATTATTAATGCGTAGATGATATGCAAGAGAACATTCTTGGTGATTCACTCTTGCTAGGTCAGTTTGGTCAAATTAATCTGGTGAGTTTTTAAAAAAAAATCAAATCAAGCTGTTATGAAAAGTAATAATAATACCGTACTTCTATACATAAAAGGAAGCAGGGATAGCACCGGATCAAAAATGTGAGAGGTCCCATGACATTTTTCAGGACCCCGTAGGACTTCAAAAACCAAATTTAAGGGGTCCCCCAAGAAATTGAGGGTCCCGGTTTGGGTATTTGAAAAATTTACTTTTTTATGGACAGTGTTAATGAATTTATATTGTGAGCCAAGGATGAATATGTAATTTACAGAATTTCTTAAGGTTTCCATTTCCATATATCGTCAAATTTAAGGGGTCCCTTCAATTTTGATCGGGACCGCAATACTTTCCAATTTGAAACCTGACGCGTCACTATAAGAAAGTGAGAGGTCTAGGACGCGCAGACGCGTCCCCTGAAAGGAAGATTGCTAAATCTTGTCCGCAAGTGTTCTCTGAGATGCATTGACTTTCAACTTTGTACTCTGTATTTGTACATGATTAGGTACATATTGCCATTGAACAATCTGACATTAATTTTTGCAACATTATTCAATTACTATGAAAATAACAAAAAAAGAAAGGTTGGTTGCTAAGTGCGGTCATTAACGTGGCAAATCACGCAATAGTGATGCGTGCAAGTCACTCATCTGGTCACGCAATAGTGATAGATAGATTTGTGTTCTTCTAGTCATGTATATGAACTTGATTGACCCCCATGTGACCCCTCATGAAACCCCATACCATGTCCATGTAACCTCTATCTTAGTGGTAATCCTGTGATGCATTCAAAACCTACATGTTATATCCATCATGTATACATGAAACATCATTCATTACCAGATGACGTGCATAATTGCATACAAACTGAAATTCAAAATTCAAAATAAGTTATACAAATACTTGTAAATCTTTTGAATGTCATATCATTTGACAAGCAACACTTCTATTGCCATATTTAGTTAACCAATTGTAAATAAAACACTGAAAATGTTGTTGCTTTAGAAATAAATTGTGTTTTTTACACATAAAACGATCCTCATAAGTGATTTAGTTAATATCCATCCACCGTTTTAGAGCCAACGACCTGTATTATCATAATCCTGTTATCTTAATTTCATTATTAACAATATTTCAACTGAACAGTGTCCGTTAGTGTAATTAACGGTAAGTAGAAAAAACCAGGCTTTCCCCTATTTCACCTTGCATCAACTATAATAATTCTATACCCTGAGACGATTTTTTATGTTTACAATAATTTTCTCTGGTTTAAATACATGTAGGCCTACCGCTGCAATTTACAAACCGCTATAAAGGGGAACACACTATCGGGACGCGCAAGTTGCCGCTAGTAATACAAAAATTGTCTTATTTTTGTGTGATTATTGCACTCACTTGATATAAAAATATGTTTTTGTACGATTGTATCATACTCAAAGCCATTCAGTTATATAATTAAGATTGTGACAGTAAGTACCGTATATATTGTGAGAAAGAAAAAGCCAGACAGACTGAGGATGCATGCGCTACCAGTACCTATAGGTGGGCCCGGAGTGACGTCACATGCCGTTGACCACAAATTACTATTACACAGCGTGACGTGATCTACTGTATGGACGAGCGTAAAACTGATATAGGCCCTGTTAAAACGTCTGGTTTGTTGTCAACGGCAAATGGTGAAAGTACCCGGATGACTGGGTGACCTATAGAGTAGTGTTTTGTAGTGATGAGGAAAAGGTTAGCGTTAAATTAAATAACAGGATCATTCAAACCTGTCTTATGATGTCTTATCTACCATGCCGGCATAAAAATGATCTGTGTACTGTTTGGAAGTGTTGTAAATAATTCGCAAATAACTTAATAAGTGAGTTAAATAATAACAAAAAAACTATGAAGCCCTAACGTTGAAATTAATTCATGCCTAGGCTTACAGATGGTTGAAGTTCAGAATGCTTTACTAGCTAAATATTTATATTAATTGCCAAATTCTGCAACCTGGTCAGTAAAAAACCAGCTTTGTCTATTTTATTCGTCGCAACAAAAGGATTTCTACTGTTAAATGATCACTTTCTACATTTTGAGCCACGCATTGATTTCTGAAAGTAAGAAGACACACATGGACAAAATTTAGGAGGGTCAGGATGAGTGCTTACCTTATAAAATAACAGAAATCTGTTAGTAATTTAGTTGCCCTAAAACCATCATTTTTGTTGTTGTCGTCCAAATGATGATGAGGTCAGAGGTCAACTGGATCAGATGAAGAAACCCGCGCTCGGCACGGTCACTCTCCAAAGATAGATCATGCCATGGCACAGCTGTACTGTACATAAAGTCCCTGGCCAGGTGCTTTGAGGTTGGCTAATTCAAAATAGATAATCGGTACCATAAATCTGAGATATACATTAAAAATGGCAGCACATGATGATCGATGTCTTCTCAGGTTTACCGACAACTTGTGAGTTGGCGGCAATTTTGAAATAGAACCCTGGTAGACCAATTTGGCTCAAAACCACTAAAAACGGCCAATTACGCAAACTACGTGTCGCATGCCTTCAATTAAGAATAACTATGAAAATTGGAAAGTGATTATAAACTACATGCATTATACATTTTCAACATATAATAGACCAAAACTTCTGAAAATTCTAGGACTTGGGTATTATCATTTTGGAAGTTACGATTTCGTAAATACGCTAAACCGGGCAAAAACCATATGTTGCAAATCACTATCTATAGATAGTTTGTGATGTTGTTGAAGAAAACAAGTCCTGTCGTGCATAAAAGTAGTACTAGAAAGCAAACACAGTTGCATGCTTTACCATAAAACAAAAACAAATGCATTAGAAATATGCAGAGGTTAATTATTTTTAAATTGATAATTGTCGCAAAGTTCCATGAAACATACGTTACCGTATACATATAAACTCACCCTTTCCCACCTTTTTCAGTTTTAAGTCATATTTCTTTCTTTTATAAAATAACTAACACCTCGTCTAAAGCCTATATTAATGGAGATATAATTTGGGGAAAAGCTTTGGAGAAAAAAAATACATCTAGTATCGATTTTGTGACCGTATTGTGACAGTATAGTTAAGAAAAGTAACCTACGTTACCAATTTTATCAGAATTAAACAATGGGGTGTATACAAGGGATATACTAAACATAAGTACATGGTACCCTTATCCAACTGAAATTATTTTATTTCATCAGCGACCGTAAATCATGAACTGGGTCACAGTGAAGTTCAAATGAAACATCCGTTACCGAAACATACGTGACTGCCATTTCACCCACCTCAACTTATTTTAGTAAAATCGTAACGATCACCCCCTAGCAAGTGCTATTATACCGCCATCATGCGTCTAGGAGAGGTTGGAAACAAAAATGGTTGCAAAATGGCGCTTCTTAACAGAACCATGTGTAACGTAGGTTGCATCAATTGTAACGTAGGTTTCAATTTCACCTTTGTCTTTGTATGGTAGAATTTATAAGTACATGTTGTTTAAAGCGTGTGATATAAAATACAAAGTAGACAAACAATAAAGTACATTGTTTCAATGGAATAGGCATATTTTACGGACTTTAAAAAGCTTGCCAATCTAACATTTGAGCCATTGGTAACGTAGGTTTCATCAGTAAATTTTAACATTAACATTTAAAAAAAAAAAAGTTGAGAATATTACGTGCTCATATTTGTCCGAGTCAAAATTCAAAGTGTTATCTTTAATTCTTTACCGCGGCCCCCCACTATTGAGTCAGTCGGGGGAAACTTAGGCCAGTCGGGGGAATTGAGAAAGAGGCTAGGTCAGTGGCATCATGGTCAAAAACACAGATGAAAATTTTTCGCGCGCTACGCGCGCATATATGTCTTCCCAAAATGCAATATTCTTTGGTACAAGCTTGTTTAGAGCCAAAATGTAGCTCAATCGTGCAAAAAAAGGTGTAAATTCGAAATTTTCGCACGCTACGCGCGCAGTTCTTTACTCAATAGTCGGGGGAATTTCATTTATGGCCAGGTGGCCCCCCCCCCCCACTCACAATATCCTGCGCACGCCACTGGGCAGTGTATCAGGGCGCTTTCCACTTGCTCTGGTTTTGTACATTTTGAATTACAAGGTTACCATGGTTACTGTAATGGGTATTTCCAATGCTGAATATTAATTCAAAATACCTGTCATTTAACCCAATTTTCCCAAACAAAAGTTATTTTGGAGAATAAACACCATACATGCAGGCCGGGAAAATTGCACACAATTACCGCGCAGATGCCACGCATGGGTGGTTTATTGTTAAATTGGAAAACGGGATCTCTGGGGTAAGACGTTGCGTTCCCATCCGAAGGCGTGAAAAACTGCAATTTCCAAACTAATTTGCCTGCCTAGGCTTTCACCTTTCTGTCCATTACCTTTCCCTATATTCCCTTTCCTTCCCTCTTTGTCTCTCTTCTCCCTTTCCCTTCCTTTGCCTTCCCGAGTTCCGCTGCCTTCCCGATTTTCCCGGTTACGTTTTGTCCCCCCCCCCCCCTTGCCCCCTGGCTACGCTACTGGTATATCTGTAAATTCGAAAAACAGCTACGTTTTACTTTCCCCGGACTTTTTAAGTTAAGTTACGCTAGGCTGCAATTTTTGGACCACGTTTTAGGGGACACGCTGTAATTCATAACATAATAGGCTATGGCTCAATATGTTACACACGGTCATGCAAATTGTCACAGGGATATATGCTGTACCTTGCCAAGCAGCATCACTCTTAAATGCAACAGAGCACCCGAGATAAGTGTCGAAAATATGATCATTCCTGTATGGTCAGATATGACAGACGGTCAGACACTGCCAGGAACCTGAGTTGACGGATGAAACAACAATGACGTTCTATTGTTTCGCATATATATGGATGATTGGCTTGACAGGAATTGGTAAGTTTTTTGCCAACAGATTTATAACAATAATACCAAGGAGTTGTACTAACACCTCTATAAATATTATAGTAATAGTAGGAGTGCATGGGACCATGGAAATCGTATAATATATATCACATATACAATTATTAATATCTACACTGACACACGCCAATTATTAACTCAACTTATTTCTGATCATCTTCTCGGTGAGGCCATAAGTATAGGTTAACAATGTTCTGAAACTTGTATTCAATATTTCTTTTATATTATTATGTAATTTATGCTTATGATGTATCATATATTGTATGCTACTTAACTTAACTTAATGCTCAGTTTTGTACCATAACTTTATTTTGTGGGTTAAATTAATAATTTGTGTTATAACTGTTTTGCTGGTAACTCATATGTAATGTAGCTAGTTTTATGAGTTATAACTTAATTAAATATTGTATGGTATTTTAGTGTCATAAATATATTAACACTAACAACGTATAAATGAAATTGACCTGAAATTTACTGTACAGCGATGTCAATTACACGTTCAGACTAGGCGTACAGACCGAAGAAGAAACCACTGACCCGAGCATATTCTTTACAGATTGATGTTATTGTGAATGCTATGGTAACAAATATATAACAGAAATGAAGGCTATGGTAACAAATAACAGAAATAAACCCATCAGTAACCGTGACTTATAGTCTGATCAAGCATACGGCATTCTAATGCATCATCTTCTTATTTTTTTTTCAGGGATATCCCTTATTCTATGTCTTAACACTTTCCACGCGACTATTATTAGTTTTACCATATTCAAAACAGATTTTTCCCAACTTTCCATTGTCTTAAGGATTACTGAACCAATATTATTATAAGGAATATTTGTACTTATTTAAATATGGTAATGAAATTCAATAATTTTGACATTTTTAAAACATTTAGTGTCAAATTTTGGAATGTCGTCAGACGTCGCCGCGTGGTAAAGGGTTAAACATGATGAAGTAAAGCCTTTCGGCATTTTCAATTACGAATGCCTATTTTGTGACGGATTATGTTGTAGTGTACGAGGGGTATCAAAAAGTTCTTGAAATCACCAAGAAGTGAAGAAGCCAGACACTTTTTTTTTGATATGTGACCCTTCAGACATCTTTAAAAAGTCACTTTGCAAAGTCACACATTTCTCCCACTTTTTATTATCTGTCCACAGACCGCCATTGTAGAGATCTTCAGATCGACCGCCATTGATTGATCCTCAGATTGCCCGGCTCAGATTGCGTTATTCCCCAAACAGCAATAAATGGTTTAAAGTGTTGACAGAAAGGGGTCAAAGGTCATGTAGGGTCATTAGAGGTCAATCTGTGTACACCCCATGTTACCCATAAGATTATTGTCACCAAGCTGGTTTGTAATACCTTTGACCCCTTTCTGTTAAAACTTTAAACTATTTATTGCTGTTTTGGTGAATAACGCAATCTGAGGCAATCTGAGGATCAATCAATGGCGGTCAATCTGAGGATCTCTACAATGGCGGTCTGTGGACAGGTAATACAAAAATGGGAGACATGTGTGACTTTGCACAGTGACTTTTTAAAGATCTGAAGGGTCACACATCAAAAAAAGTTTCTGGCTCCTTTACTTTCTTGGTGATGTCAAGAACTTTTTGATAATCCCTCGTATATAGCCTAGACATGCTAGGAAAATATAAGCAATTAATGGGTGCACCGTGAACAAAAAGCATTTTATTGCAAAAGTATTTCAGGAATCAGGTCCCACACCATCAAATAAGTTCCCTATTGCTTTGTGTGGTTAAGTTAAAGTTAATTTGTTTCACCTTAAGAGCAAACTGGTTCATTCAAATCATTGTTTTTATTTAAGATCAAGATGTCTTGTGCTTAAACAACCGTCACTTTTGTGCGGATTGACCTGCACCCCCCCCCCCCCCCCCCCCCCCTGCTACGCGTCGGGCCAATGATTTCTAGCTTACGACAGGCTGTCTTAGATTCTAAGATCAGGAAACAGTGAAATCGTCAAATAAAATGCCAGTCAAGAAAAAGCTAGAGATTTTGGGCCAAATTATGAAACATTTAGGTACAAATCGACCAAATTTCAAGTTGGGGAAACATTTCTAATTTGCATAACAATACTTTAGCCATATTTCAACCAATAATAGACGAATAACTACCAGGTTGAGGACACCCATGCACATCAGGAATCCCAAAACTACTTAAAAATGTAGGGATTTTCTCCGATTAATCAAGATGGCGTCCAAAATGGCCGCCGATAACCATAACATTTGATAAGAGACATAAGTCAACAAGCTAATACGGAATAACGGGTATCAGTTTACCAAATTGGAAACATGAATGCCACAACGAAACCGACAAACGGTGAACGTTTTCTGTTTAGTATTTGTCGGCGTTTACTAGAATTTGAATGTAGAATATATTTATGTGAAACATCCAATATTGCTCCTGCAATTAGGTTTTATTGGCTATACAAGTGATCATAGGTTTTATGTTTTGACATAAACATGACGGACCAACAATTTCAAAATCGTTGCCATGGTTGCTATAGATACAATACAAATGATTTCTTTATGAAAATACTTTCGAGCTTGCAAAAATATTTCTAACAATATGCCTTTTTAGATGGTTGCAGAAATGAGAAATAAAAATTCCATTGAAATGGAATGGGGCGATCCAAAGAAAGAAGCATGTTTTGTAACCATTTTCTGAAGCATCTGTTGCATACCAAAATACCAGGAAATGGTTTATGTATTTTTCATAATTCAAACCAAAAAACCAAATCAAAACACCGCACTAAAAATAGTACAGTAAACCAACAAAGTTGATTTGTTTGCATGGAGGGGGGGGGGGTGGGGGGGGGGGGGGGGGGGGGGGGGGGGGGGGGGGGGTGGGAGACCGTCTGAAAACAATCTAGGTATATATGACATTGTACTTGGTCTAACACGTTTGGTCCAGAATTGCTATAATACTATTAAAAGTGGCATTCCGCGATCATGGTTATCCTATCCGTATTAACATTTCATTAAATCAACCAGGAATTATTATTATATATAACCCGAAACTCAAACATCCACAGCTAACCATCTGTGGTCAAACAAGATAAGCTATTATGTCTCTCTGTGGGGAGTCTAATAAACATCTCTTGAATCATCAACCATCTATGCATCAACTAAACAAGCTTTGACTCCATCACAGACTGCAGGACTGTTAAAATAAACTGCATAGGTATATGTAATTTACCAAAGACTACAAACATGGCTGCCCCCACTTATGTCTAGAAAGACTTAAATGTGTAATTTGTTGCAATCTGATGCTATAAGGGTGGCTTCGTCCCAAAAAAAAAGTTGGAAAAGGGGATTATTCTTACATAGGCAAATACTATAGGAGCAATAGACTATAGAGGCTATAACGGGTTTTTTTTTTGTTGGTCAAATTCCAAGGCTGTTGTCAAAAATACCTATTATAGATAGCCACCTCAAAAGAGGAGGAGGAAACACAACGCGATCGACCTCGTTATCCCTATTTCTATTCAACTTTACATAGATCCGAAATTCCCTGAGTACTATACCCTTGTGCAATCTATTTGCCGTTGGTAAACCATGACCGTTGGTATAACCATGGCAGGTATACTACCAGGCCTGGTAATACTTACATTTCCTAGCGGAAGCTATGAATAGGTCATTGATTATCGGAAATCAAGAATAGGATAGGATAGGGCGTCTTTCCGTCCGACGTTTGCAAACGAACGATATTCCCCACATTGATACACAATAATATTATGTCTAATATTGTAAGTACACCTAGCACATAAAGTCCCTGACCAGGTGCTTTGAGGTTAGCTAATTCAAATATATAATCGAAACCAAAGATCTAAAACATACGTTAAATTAGCAAATTTCTTCTCCGCAGTTTGATACCTCATTCAACAAAATCGAATGGATACTTTTAAAGTTATGGCGATTTCAATGACCGCGCATAACAACAGCAAAGTTGCACTATATAGGTATTCATTGAATTATGTGTGATTACTGTCATAATTGTCACACAATCAATGATTTCCTATACCTAGTGCAACTAGTCATTAAAATCGCCATAACTTTAAAACTATCCTTTCGATTTTGTTGAATGAGATATCAAACTGCGGAGAAGAAATTTGCTAATTTAATGCATATCTCAGATTCTTGGTACAGATTATATATTTTGAATTAGCCAACCTCAAAGCACCTGGTCAGGGACTTTATGTGCTAGGTATATATGATCCTATGTAGGCACAGTAGGAAATTGTTTATTCCGAAATAACTGCCATGGTATAACCGGCTGGAGGGTCATGCATACATGATTAAACATTTTTATCTGAGAAAAATTCCTATATATTACTAGACGCTCAGAAGCACTATTGACGCTGGTAGAAATAGAATTGCATTCGTTTCGGTAATAATCTTATCATTTGCTAAAATAATATTTGGCACCTTGAAATTATTGCCATCTACTTGGAAACCATTTCCCATTTGTGTTTAGGCCATTGGAACGTTAGGTGCTACTCCGAGTTTCACGCTTGTGCGATCATCAGACAACCCGCGAGTATTATAGCAACTGTGCTGTTCCATGGTCTAACATAATTATATTTCACTCTGCGTCGCACTGAGCACTCTTCAAGAAGATTGCTTCAAAAGTCACAGTAACTTAACACGCAGTTAGGCCTATAGCCTACGCTTTTGGTTGATAATTTTGATGTCACGGAATTTGTTGCCAATTTAAACCACTTTGCAGCAACGACTTAAGAAAGTTTGGATGTTAAATACCTGGAATAGAATGTAGGCCAACATCCTTCAATTTCTATTTAACGAAAACATGGATATAATTTAATGCTTAGAGCAGAAACCTTTCGTCGTTTGTCGGTTCCGTTGCGGTATTCTTACCTATTTTTATGTACTCATAATTGATTATATTCTTCTTTAATCTTCTGCAAAATCTTCTGCATTCAGTGGTCCATTGAAAAGTTCTACCACTTAATGGGGACATTTTCTGGCCATTTCACGCCAATGTCAACATAATATCGCAGTTGGAAACATGTCAATGTGCTGAATGGCCACTACTTAAGGCCACTACTAATAAAGGTCACCCTTCATTCAACACACCTGGAAAGGGTATTGGACAAGATAGTTGTACTAATAAGTTGGTAGATCATGTAGATATACCATGGAAAATGCAGGCTGTCATTCAAGCCAAAGTTGTCCAACAAAATACTAACTACTTGCTACTATTTTTCAAAGAATTAGGATAACAATATAGTATACGTGTGTCTTTATAGTTACCATATATCTTTGTTATTTTATTGCACAGCATTTTCAT
>CM069452.1:13935068-14001334 GCA_035610835.1 Ophiura sarsii | reverse complement strand
AGGCAAACTGTATATATGACGATGTAGCCGGGTATGTAACCCGAATATGCTTTGATCTATGAGAATTTGACTTTTAGACGACGAGCCTCCCTCTGTTTTGCGGGTCGCAAAAGGACACCTGAGGTCGGTCGGGCTTTTTTTTCTCAAAAATACTAACATTTTGGTGAATTGTAAACAATTCTCAAATATTTAAAAAAAAAATCCAATTAAAAAAAAACCCCTAACATTTTGGTGAATTGTAAACAATTCTCAAATATTAAAACAAAAATCAATTAAAAAAAACAACACATTAAAAACATCAAAACATTTGTATTTTTGTTGTTAGATCGAAAAAGGTTCGGCCGGGCCCATAGTACAGCCCCCCCCCCCCCCCCCCCCCCCCCCCGTCGCAAGGAATGTTTGGTGTTAAATTTTGCATACGATGTCAAGATACCTTCCAGGGCAAACTGTATAGCGCGAATATTGTTTTAAATGATAACTGATCATGCAGAATTTAAATATTGATTGAATGGGTCAAAAACCAATATCATTGCGACCACTTAATGAAAAACAAACTGTTTAATTATATTTATGAATTTACTCAAATTACCATGCCACTTCTGCAAAACAGCCATATCATGGTGATATTTACACTGCATTAATTCGTTTAAAGACCATTTCAAATCCGAATATATACGATCAGTTCCGAATGTTTCCGATTAGCTGAGTGTTTTAGCACCCAGTTCCATGACACCCGAGTCATGGACTTCACAGGAAAAAACCCGGTTAAAAACATGTTTCCCCCGTCGCTGCCCGTGTAGTGTGTGGATTAGTGAGAGATAGTCTCCCTCTCAAAGTTGTATTTTGCGCTGTTTTAGTATCAAAAACGGTGAGATGAAAGAGATTCGGGGTATACCTTCACATTTTACCTTCAGCTCAATACATACCTCGAAGGAATGTGTCACCGTACTAAAATATCTTTGTATTTGACATCTGATTGCTTTCTTAATAATAGAAATAAGTCACTGGATCTTAGTCATAGATCTTTAGTGGGATATTGCTATCTTCAGTGGGATATTGCTATCTTCAGTGGGATATTGTTATCTTCAGTGGGATATTGCTATCTTCAGTGGGATATTGCTATCTTCAGTAGATAGTAACATGTCAAAATAATGAATATTAACCCTAACACTCCCGGTGGATTTTCCAACGAAATTGTTTTCAAGCAAAAAAAGCACACACAACAAGAGGTGCCACGCCCCGGGGTTTGAACCCACGACCTCTCGGTTACAAGTCGAACGCTCTACCAACTGAGCCACGGGGGAAGCTATGCTGGGCCAGTGTACTGGCCCAGCTGTGTAGCCCGGGGCCATTATTTCACCCAAAAACCTCAGCGGGCGGTGGAACCGACAGGCTGGGAAATGGGGTTTCATGGGGTGCGGGGCTGTAACGGGGTTAATCAAGGTAAAATTAGAGCAAAAAAGTGAAAATAAAAATAAAATAAAAAATCGTTCCTTAACCCTAACACTTTTTTTCAAGCAAAAAAAGCACACAACAAGAGGTGCCACGTCCCGGGGTTTGAACCCACGACCTCAAGGTTACAAGTCGAACGCTCTACCAACTGAGCCACGGGGGAAGCTATGCTGGGCCAGTGTACTGGCACAGCTGTGTAGCCCGGGGCCATTATTTCACCCAAAAACCTCAGCGGGCGGTGGAACCGACAGGCTGGGAAATGGGATTTCATGGGGTGCGGGGCTGTAAGGGTTAATGATTTGAATTTAAGAACAACCATAACAATTAAGCAACAGTTTAAAATAGAAAGGAACAATAGCAGGCAAGAGATTGAGAGAATATTTTTGTTTCTTTCAAACAAGTTTAACACATACATCTTTTTGCACTTTTTTTGGGGTAAAATCACCATGTCTTACACAATTGAGTGTTACTTCAGTTAAATAAGTCTGATATTCATGATATAAATGTTAATGAAAGTGGGTACAGTATGTCAAAGATGATTTTAAAAGCAACATACCTAAATCTCATTGATTTTGATGATGAAAACAATTAATGAACTTAGGGCGTCGATAGGTACTAATCATTTTGGGACAACCTGTATGATATTATTTTCTTCGGTATGACAACATTCCGGGTAGACATCGTATAAAGCAACATCTCATTGCAGTAATACATTGCTCACTCTGGTATGCACTTCATTCTAATTATCTTTTTTCATTGGAATCCCTAGTTATTTATTCTGATCCTGTAACTAATCTGTCAGATTGAATGGAAATCCTAATTATTTTTACAAGATTTATATCGTAATATCAATTTTTTGGCGATTTCGTGATCTTTTCCAGGGGGTTGAAACTCCATATTATTTGCATTTATTAGAATTGGGCCGAGAATGAGCCCGGTATTAGTGTTTTATCGTCGGGAAATGGTGGCGATGTGTCCGCTGCAACGAGATATTGCCATTAAACAGTAATGTGTCACTGCACTGGGATATTGCTATCTTCAGTAGATAGTATTTAATACGTTATTGCAATACGCTATTGCTATCTTCAGTAGAGAGTAATACGTTATTGCAATGAGATATTGCTATCTTCAGCAGATAGTAATACGTTATGAGATATCGCTATCTTCAGTAGATAGTAATGCGTTACTGCAATAAGATATTGCTATCTTCAATAGATAGTAATATGTTACTGCAACGGAGATATTGCTATCTTCAGTAGATAGAAATACCTCATTGCAGTGGCATTACTATCTTTGGTAGATACATATAACACCCTCCGAGGCTACATAGTTCCGCTTAGATAAAAAATATATCTGTTTACCCCCAATCTCTCGGATTACCCAATCCAGTGTCCATCGGAGGCAGCTTGCTGACCAACTATCCAACTCTAGGACCAATGCATGTTACAGTATGATAATACAATGTTTTGGATAATATAAGCTATTCTTCATGTTCTTAGACTGGTTAGGAGGATGTATAAATACATCTACACTCTTAGAAAAAATGGTTCGTTTAAGAACCCTTTTTTGTCCCGCGGGGAGCACCTTTTGGCCTAAAAGGTTCTAAAAAGAACCTTAGAATGGTTCTTTGAAGAACTTTCAAATTTTAAATAAGACCTAAAGGTATATTTACTTTTTTGTTTTTATGTAATATGCAAATTCAAGAGAAATGTAAACAAATTTAATCCTTTTCAACTGTTAAAAATCATTTCTTCTTGGCTAAAAACATTTTTTACCGTTTTACCAAGAACCATTGAGGGTTCTCCATAATTTTTTCCCAAAAGGTTCTTGAAGCTTGAGGAACCATTTTCTTGGCTAAAGAACCCTTTTAGAACCTTTTTTGGTTCTAAAAGGAACCCTATAGAAATTTCATTGGGTTCAATGGTTCTTGGTAAAACGGTAAAAAATGTTTTTAGCCAAGAAGAAATGATTTTTAACAGTTGAAAAGGACTAAATTTGTTTACATTTCTCTTGAATTTGCATATTACATAAAAACAAAAAAGTAAATATACCTTTATGTCTTATTTAAAATTTGAAAGTTCTTCAAAGAACCATTCTAAGGTTCTTTTTAGAACCTTTTAGGCCAAAAGGTGCTCCCCGCGGGACAAAAAAGGGTTCTTAAACGAACCATTTTTTCTAAGAGTGTAAGTTCCGCTTTGCTCACTGTTAGAAACTTCAGTAAAATTACGGACTCCGTAGATATTCCGTATCCCCCCCCCCCCCTAAAATACGTGATAGTTTCATAAAGTATACCTTATATTTATAATGCTAATTAGTGCGATTTACTCGAATGGAAAGCCATTAAAGCCATTAGCAGCAACCATTCACAATATGATAGGCAAACTGTATGTACAATGCAGCCGATATTATTCGATCTGATATGAGATTAAGCGACGACAACTTCCCTGTTTTACAGGCAAAGGGACATCTGAGGTCGGTCGGAAGTTTTTTCTCAAAAATACCAACATTTTGGTGAATTGTCAACAATTTTCAAATATATCAAAAAAAAATCAATTTACAAAAAAAATCCAAAATGTTTTGAATAATTATTTTCATTTTGTTTGTTTTGAGTGTGATAAACTCGAGAAAAGGGGGTCGTTCGGGCCCGTAGAACAGGACCACCCCCTCCCCGTCGTATGTTTGGAGTGATTATGTCTATAATTTTGCATACGATGTAAAATTCCTCCCATCCCAGGGCAATATTGCGCTAATAATAATATAACTGTTTATGCGTAATTTAGATATTGATTGAATGGGGCCATAACCATTATCATTGCGACCACTTTAATGAAAACTACCAAACCGTTTAATTATATCTATGAATTTACTCAAATTGCTATGCCACTTTTGCAGGTATCATGACGATATTTACACAGCATTTTTAATTCCTTTAAAGTATAAACATGATTTGGGTTTTAACATAGCCGACGACATTAGTTCTGGTAAGATTCAACTACGACAACTCAATTAACGTCTCGTGTCAAGACTCATCTTACTATAATTTGTCTTATGGTGTGACTATGTATGTATGTATGTATCCATAAAAGGCTCCCTCATTTTGCGTCTAAACGCTGTGAACGTTGCACTGATTAAAGATGATTATAATGTGAGTGTTATAAGCTATAAATGGCTGAAAACCGTTAAGAATTGACTGAGATATGAGCAAAATTATGTCCAATTTAGGCCTTTTCAGCCCGGCTTTTGAGACTAATTTCTACGGGCCATGTTTGTTTTTCTCTGCGTACACTGTAACCATGCAGTCGGCGCGCGTTACACATAGCGCGCAGCAGTGCGCCATGCAAAATAAACGCGCACACGCACTACACCCACGCACCCCTACACACGCGGGCGGGCAAATATTGGAGAAATACGCTGCGCCACGGGAGTTGGTTTCGGTTTAGGCCTTGGGGTTGCATAAGCCACGGGGCGGGGGCGGGGCGGTTAGGGGTTGTGTGTAATGATCCCTTTAGGGCCTAGGTTATGTTATGGTTATGTAGTTTGGGATGGGGTTAATAAAGAAATGTATTATTAAATTGCGTAACGATGGTGTCAGATGTGGGATTTGATACTGTATGTGACACGCGGGCGGACAAATATTGGAGAAGTACGCCGCGCTACGGGAGATAGTTAAGGTTAGGCCTTGGCGTTGAGATAAATTGCGGGCGGGGAACTTTGGGCTTTGGGCTTGAGGTATGCCACGGGGAGGGGCGGGCGGGGCGGTGACGAATGGGGTGTTGTGTGTAATGATGTAATGTGGTTTGGGAGACAGGGGGTTAATGAAAAAATGTGATGCTAAATTGCGTAACGGATATGCCACTGGACGGGGGCGGGCCGGGAGGGGACAGGGAGGTGGAGGGACGGGTGGGGTACGGGAGATGGTTAAGGTTTAGGCCTTGGTGTTGAAATATGCCACGGGGCGTGTGCGGGCGGGGGGTAATTTTCATTTTTTTTTTAAATTGAAATTTAAAAACTTTTGAATTAGGCTACAAAACCTTTTGATTTAAAACAAAAATGTTTTAAATATTGTTCTATTCCTATGTGATTCGTTATAAATTTTCAACACTTTATTTTTGTAGGTGTCTATCTGGTAGGCCCTACACCCTAGCGGGAGAGCCCGTCCGCAGGACGGGCGTGCCGCTAGTCATACTATAATTTGCCGTATGGTGTATGTGTGTATGTATGTATGTATGTATGTATGTATCCATAAAAGGCTCTCTCAGTTTGCAACTAAACGCCGTGAACATTGCACTGAATAAAAGATGATTATAATGTGAGTGTTATAAGCTATAAATGGCCGAAAACCGTACAGAATTGACCGAGATATGAGCAAAATTATGGCAATTTAGGGCCTTTTCAGCCCGGCTTTTGAGACTATTTTTTACGGGCCATGTTTGTTTTTCTCTGCGTACACTGTAACCATGCAGTCGGCGCGCGTAACACAAAACGCGTCGCAGTGCGCCATGCAAAATAAACGCGCACGCACTACACCCACGCACGCCTACAAAGGCGGGCGGGCAAATATTGGAGAAATACGCTGCGCCACGGGAGTTGGTTACTGTTTAGGCCTTGGGGTTGCATAAGCCACGTGGCGGGGGCGGGAGCGGGTGACGGGTTAGGGGTTGTGTGTAATGATCCTCTTATGGCCTATGTTAGGGTTATGTGGTTTGGGATGGGGTTAATAAAGAAATGTATTATTAAATTGCACATCGATGGTGTCAGATGTGGGATTTGATACTGTGCTAAATTGTAAATTGCGTAACGGATATGCCACGGGGCGGGAGCGGGCGGGGCGGGACAGGGCGGGGAGGGACGGATGGGTTGCGGGAGATGGTTAAGGTTTAAGCCTTGGAGTTGAAATATGCCACGGGAGGTGGGCGGGCGGGGGGGGGGGGGGGGATGGGGTGGGGGAGGTGCTTTTTCAAGTTTTTTTAATTGAAATTTGAAAACTTTTAAATTAGGCCTACTACAAAACCTTTTGATTTAAAACAAAAATGTTTTAAATATTGTTCTATTCCTATGAGTTTCGTTATAAATTTTCCAACACTTTAAGTTGTTTTATTTTGTAGGTGTTCTATCTGGTAGGCCCTACTCCCTAGCGGGAAAGCCCGTCCGAAGGACGGGCGTGCCGCTAGTCTTTTTAAAGACTCTTATAGTGTTTGATTTTAATGTGTTATCTTCCCACTCTCTAAATATGTGGGTGTGGAATTTTTACCGGACTTGCCATTTTCCGCTTGTGTATGTTTTATCATGTGTATATTATGCAAGTTTTTCTTGTTTTTAATTGATTAATGTATAATATCTTGTCTATTGGTTTTTATATTGTACAGCGCTTTGAGGCCTCTGCTATTAGGCGCTCTATAAATCTCAGTTATTATTGTTATTATTAAGATACCTCGAAGGAATGCGCCACTGTTATATCTTTGTATTTGACATATGATCGCTTTCTTCAATAATAGAAATAAGTGACTGCATCTTAGACATTACTATAGTATCTAGATCTTTAGCGGGATAATGCTATCTTCAGTATATAGCAATGTTGCTATCTTCAGCTATCTCCAGTAGATAGTAACCTGTCACTGCCATGGGATATTCAGTAGATAGCAATGTTGCTATCTTCAGCTATCTTCAGCAGATAGTAACCTGTCACTGCCATGGGATATTCAGTAGATAGTAATGTTGCTATCTTCAGCTATCTTCAGTAGATAGTAACCTGTCACTGTCATGGGATCTTCAGTAGATAGTAATGTTGCTATCTTCAGCTATCTTCAGTAGATAGTAACCTGTCACTGCCATGGGATATTCAGTAGATAGTAATGTTGCTATCTTCAGCTATCTTCAGTAGATAGTAACCTGTCACTGTCATGGGATATTCAGTGGATAGTAATGTTGCTATCTTCAGCTATCTTCAGTAGATAGTAACCTGTCACTGTCATGGGATATTCAGTAGATAGTAATGTTGCTATCTTCAGCTATCTTCAGTAGATAGTAACCTGTCACTGTCATGGGATATTCAGTAGATAGTAATGTTGCTATCTTCAGCTATCTTCAGTAGATAGTAACCTGTCACTGCCATGGTATATTCAGTAGATAGCAATGTTGCTATCTTCAGCTATCTTCAGTAGATAGTAACCTGTCACTGTCATGGGATATTCAGTAGATAGTAATGTTGCTATCTTCAGCTATCTTCAGTAGATAGTAACCTGTCACTGCCATGGGATATTCAGTAGATAGTAATGTTGCTATCTTCAGCTATCTTCAGTAGATAGTAACCTGTCACTGCCATGGGATATTCAGTAGATAGCAATGTTGCTATCTTCAGCTATCTTCAGTAGATAGTAACCTGTCACTGCCATGGGATATTCAGTAGATAGTAATGTTGCTATCTTCAGCTATCTTCAGTAGATAGTAACCTGTCACTGCCATGGGATATTCAGTAGATAGTAATGTTGCTATCTTCAGCTATCTTCAGTAGATAGTAACCTGTCACTGTCATGGGATCTTCAGTAGATAGCAATGTTGCTATCTTCAGCTATCTTCAGTAGATAGTAACCTGTCACTGCCATGGGATATTCAGTAGATAGTAATGTTGCTATCTTCAGCTATCTTCAGTAGATAGTAACCTGTCACTGCCATGGGATATTCAGTAGATAGTAATGTTGCTATCTTCAGCTATCTTCAGTAGATAGTAACCTGTCACTGTCATGGGATCTTCAGTAGATAGCAATGTTGCTATCTTCAGTAGATAGTAACCTGTCACTGCCATGGGATATTCAGTAGATAGTAATGTTGCTATCTTCAGCTAACTTCAGTAGATAGTAACCTGTCACTGTCATGGGATATTCAGTAGATAGCAATGTTGCTATCTTCAGCTATCTTCAGTAGATAGTAACCTGTCACTGTCATGGGATATTCAGTAGATAGTAATGTTGCTATCTTCAGCTATCTTCAGTAGATAGTAATGTCACTGTCATGGGATATTGCTATATTTTGTGAACAGTAATGTGTCACTGCAATGAGATATTGCTATCGTTAGTAGATAGCAATGATATTGCTATCTTCAGTAGATAGTAATATTACTATCTTCAGTATGTAGTAATACGTTACTGCAATCAATGAGATATTGCTATCTTCAGTAGATAGTAATATTTTAATGCAATGAAGTATTGCTTTCTTCTGTGAATAACAGTATTTCATTGCAGTCACTGCAGACCTAAACAATATCTCAGTACAATGACACATTAACATCTAAAGAAGATTGGAAAAATGTCATTGTAATGACACATTATTATCTGCAGAAAAGACAAGTAGATAGTTGTTTTATTGCACCAATATATTGTTTTTTCCGATAGACAATAGCCTAATGTGTCATTTTTATATGATATGGTTTTCTTTGGTATGACAGCATTCGGTAGACATCGTATAAAGCAACATCGCATTGCAGTAACACATTGCTCACTCTGGTATGCACTTTGTTCTATATATATATTCATCTTTTTTATCAGAATCCCTAATCATTAATATTTGATCCCGTAACTAATCAAATTTAATGGAAATCCTAATTATTTAAATCGAAATATCAATTTTTGGCGATTTCGTGATCTTATCCAGGGGGTTGCATTTATTAGAATTGGGACGAAAATGAGCCCGGGTATTATTGTATTATTGTCGGGAAATGGTGGCGATGTGTCCGCTGCAATGAAAATGAGATATTGCCTTTGAACAATAATGTGTCACTGCACTGGGATACTGCTATCTTCAGATTGCTATCTAATAGTAGATAGCAATATGTCACTGCGATGAGATATCTTCAGTAGATGGTAATATCTCATTGCAGTGACATATTACTATCTTCAGTAGATAGTAACATGTTACTGCAATGAGATATTGCTATCTTCAGTATAATTATATGTTACTGGAATAAGATATTGCCAGCTTCCCGAGTTACAAATAATTAAGGTAAACACCTTTTAGTTAAACACATTCTCAAGATTTAAACACAATTTAAAGTTTAAAACTGTTACAGGCAAATAGACGTGTCGTGTTACAGCTTTTCTGAACATGTTCAATGACTTAAACACTATAGTGTTTAGTTTCGAAACAGCTATAGTGTTTAGTTTCTAAAAACTAGTGTTTAGTTTCTAAACACTATAGTGTTTAGTTTCTAAATACTATAGTGGCTAGTTTCTAAACACTATAGTGTTAGTTTCTAAATATTATAGTGGCTAGTTTCTAAACACTATAGTGTTTAGTTTCTAAAGACTAGTGTTTAGTTTCTAAACACTAGTGTTTAGTTTCTAAAAACTATAGTGTTTACTTACGAAACAAACACTATAGTGTTTAGTGTCTAAACACGGTGTTGACTGCTAAAAATTAAACACTGATGCGTTTAATAAATGTTGCAAAAATGTGTTCATAATCTAAACGCTTGTTAGTGATACGTGTTCGTAAATAGTTCAGTTAATAATACCATTGCGTGGTTGTGTTTTTTTAATAATTTTCAGCTCAACTGAGAGCAGACGGAGAGCCTGGTAAAAATACAATGAAATGCAATTCCCATGGCAATTCCACGACCTCCAACAATGACTCACAACTACATACTGGTATCAATATCACGCGGAATGGCACGTACGACTGGTGCTATCAGGAGGATACTTCCACAGTCTGCCTTCAAGTAACATCAATAGACAAAATGAATAACTCGAAAGTCTCGTTACAAGTAGAGAAATATACTCTTCCACAAATCGTCAATAGAATTGAGATGGCCTTGATTGGTGGCACCGTTTGCGATACAAGTGATGTAGAGGTTGAAAGCCATTTGGGAGTTGTGCCCTCTGATCGCACTGGTTGTCAACCAATCATTCATGAAGACGTCCCTCTAAGTGCTATTACCATTTTGCTGATGGTTTCAAGATCAGAGTTGGCAACGAAACTGTCGATTTAGCTATGTACACTTTCGTAGAATTCCTGTATTCCTACGATAATTCAGCTTATAGGAGGAAGCTAACGTCAACACAGTGTGAGATATGTGCAGGTATGATTATATCAGCAATAGAACATCAACGTCTTAGCAAGAATGGAACAACACAGTTAATATCCATTGGAGACTTCCACTCAGATATAAGCATACCACTATACAATACCTCTGTGATTCTTTGTAAAGAAGGCAGGGAGGTTGGTAGGCGGCCTTTATTCAGTCACGTTCCAGGAGGAAGACAACTTGCTATCACTCTAACCAGCCTTTCACTAATTGCTTTATTCCTCACTTTCATCACGTATGTGACTTTCTCTCAATTAAGGAATTCGGTACCTGGAAAAGTTATCATGAACTTGTTGGTGTCCTTATTTATCGCGATCAGTAGTATCTGTATCGGACCTTCCTTAACCCATCCTAACGGACTCTGTATAGCTTCAGCATGTATCTTCCATTACGCTTGGTTATCAGCTTTCGTTTGGATGAATGTTCTCAGTGTAGATACCACCTATATCATATCATGGAGCCCTATTAAAAGCGCTACATCAAGCGGTCGTTATCGTTTTTGTGCTTATTTGGTCTACGGATGGGGCGCACCTGGTGTGATAGTGGCCATCTGTCTGGCACTTCATTTTTGTAGATGCACTTCTTTTAACTATGGATTGGATGATGGGATATGTTGGACTAATGATGGAGTCGGTGGTCTGTACTATTTTGGAATACCTATAGGTCTCTTACTCCTCACTAACGTCATATTAATGGGCATTACTATTCGCAGTATTTGGATAACGTCTCGACGGGTTAAGAGACAAGCCAACTCACAGGGACGTTCACTGAGAGAACTAAAAGTTCTACTAAAGGTAAGATATCATATATTTTGTTTTATTAACATGGGAATGGGTTGCAGGTTCACACAAGATAGGCATCTACTTCCAGAGATCTCAGAGTTGAATCTCATCCGAATCTTATCCAAGTAAGAAAGAAGTTGTACGGGAATGAATATTTGTTTAAAAATAGACCAAAAAAATTTAACAAACCAATGAGGCACGTATTCAAAGTGCAACTTATTTTACTCATATATGACAAAAGGAATCATTGAAATCGATCAATTATATCGGCTGCTATGCCTGTCTTAATGAAATAACCCCCTTTTCAGCCGTCCACGGAACGCTTAATCCTCTTGAAATCTATTATATCCACTCTAAGTGGGCAGCAAAATGTACACACGGCACTTATAAAACTCTATTATACATTTCACGGACATAAATTATGCTAATGAGCTCATTAAATGACGTCACTCGCATCATCGGGTTTCCCCGATGATTGAAATACGTTGATTGAAATTCTAGGTCGAGTAAAATGATGTTCTTATTTGTTGTCTGTGAGCTTTTCTGATTTTTTCCCCGTATTGGAGTATTTTTTATTGAAAATAGACAGTTCAAATTAAACGTTGGTTCCAAGTTCAACTGACAGCACATGTATTAAAGGCGACAGCAACGGCAATATGCAAGCAACATTTGAGAAAAAACGATGCCCGACTTTGCAAGAAAGTGTACGAGGAAGTGTACGGGTGAACATGGCAAACCAAAACAGCCTAGTAAATAATCACCTCCGTGGCGCAATTGGTTAGCGCGTTCGGCTGTTAACCGAAAGGTTGGTGGTTCGAGTCCAGCCGGCGGCGTTGTTACTTTTTGCATTTAATGCAGATCGACAAATCACAGTTAAAATATAATATTGACAAAATCACAGACCACTTACACAAAAATCGCATCTGCGCATGCTCCTGTCGTGATCGAAATCCACCACACAAGCAATGGGCGAGTTTTATATTCAAATGAGATTAAAGCCCGGGAGTTTCAAACACTAGTGGGAATGATGTGCATAAAATAAATAATCAGTGACAACAATAAGAAAATGATCAAACTTTGAGTCAAGACTTTAACCTTATCTTTGTGACGGATTCTATGATTTTGCATTATGAGGAATAAAACACTTTCTTTGCTTTGTTGTGTTTTACGTATTGAAGGACAGCTAAAAAAAGTGGGTTCTTTTAGTAAAATAGCTATAACTCTGGATAAGAAATATCGATTTCAGCCATTCTTTTTTCAGATGATCAGAAGAATATCCTCGTCAAAATATCGCTCGAGTTTTAGGAAAAAATATTCAAATCCGTACAACTTCTTTTTGACTCACCCTAGCAGGTAACAGGTCAAACGACACCGATGCATCCGATTCATGTACCTCAACAACATTGAGTATAGAAATGAAAGCACTATGAGTATGAAGTACACATTGCATACACGGCCCAAATTAGAGAGAGTAACACCCCTCCTGAAATCTTGTCGTCTTCGACAAGCGCTATGTCATAAGGTAGGCCTTCTAAACAGTTGGCATGGAGAGGCCATTAATTGTTGTAACATCCTGTACATTTGGTTGAATTGCCTTCATCTGTTGTTGCTGCATCAAGGACATCATCCCTTTGATAAGGTACACGACGAGTGTATGCAGACATTGGCTGTTACAAGTGTCCGCACTTTAGTAAACCTGCGTTTTACTCTTAGAAACAGGCACCATGTATTTTAATTTTTTAAGTATGTTGTGATATTTCACTATAATCTTAATACAGATTGTTACAAAGTATGGTTCAGGTTATGCACAAATTCCTACTGAAATGGAGAAGGCATTTGGAAATGTTTATATTTAAAATATATTCATCTTTACGTACTTACGATGGCCTTATGATCATTTTGTATTGTTATATGGGTGTGTTTTGGGACCATTTATTCTTGTAATATGTTTATTTGTTGAGCACATGAGAGAAAAGAAGCTCCTTTCAGCACACGAAAAAGGTGTACGCGGATTGGACTGGGCCATTAGTAAAGTGTTCTGACTGCCACTGAGCTTCTGTGATAAATGTACGCGGATTGGACTGGGCCATTAGTAAAGTGTTCTGACTGCCACTGAGCTTCTGTGATAAATGTACGCGGATTGGACTGGGCCATTAGTAAAGTGTTCTGACTGCCACTGAGCTTCTGTGATAAATGTACGCGGATTGGACTGGGCCATTAGTAAAGTGTTCTGACTGCCACTGAGCTTCTGTGATAAATGTACGCGGATTGGACTGGGCCATTAGTAAAGTGTTCTGACTGCCACTGAGCTTCTGTGATAAATGTACGCGGATTGGACTGGGCCATTAGTAAAGTGTTCTGACTGCCACTGAGCTTCAGTGATAAATGTACGCGGATTGGACTGGGCCATTAGTAAAGTGTTCTGACTGCCACTGAGCTTCTGTGATAAATGTACGCGGATTGGACTGGGCCATTAGTAAAGTGTTCTGACTGCCACTGAGCTTCTGTGATAAATGTACGCGGATTGGACTGGGCCATTAGTAAAATGTTCTGACTGCCACTGAGCTTCTGTGATAAATGTACGCGGATTGGACTGGGCCATTAGTAAAGTGTTCTGACTGCCACTGAGCTTCTGTGATAAATGTACGCGGATTGGACTGGGCCATTAGTAGAATATTCAGACTGCCACTGAGCTTCTGTGATAAATGTACGCGGATTGGACTGGGCCATTAGTAAAGTGTTCTGACTGCCACTGAGCTTCTGTGATAAATGTACACGGATTGGACTGGGCCATTAGTAGAATATTCAGACTGCCACTGAGCTTCTGTGATAAATGTACGCGGATTGGACTGGGCCATTAGTAAAGTGTTCTGACTGCCAATGAGCTTCTGTGATAAATGTACGCGGATTGGACTGGGCCATTAGTAGAATATTCAGACTGCCACTGAGCTTCTGTGATAAATGTACGCGGATTGGACTGGGCCATTAGTAAAGTGTTCTGACTGCCACTGAGCTTCTGTGATAAATGTACGCGGATTGGATTGGGCCATTAGTAGAATATTCAGACTGCCACTGAGCTTCTGTGATAAATGTACGCGGATTGGACTGGGCCATTAGTAAAGTGTTCTGACTGCCACTGAGCTTCTGTGATAAATGTACGCGGATTGGACTGGGCCATTAGTAAAATGTTCTGACTGCCACTGAGCTTCTGTGATAAATGTACGCGGATTGGACTGGGCCATTAGTAAAGTGTTCTGACTGCCACTGAGCTTCTGTGATAAATGTACGCGGATTGGACTGGGCCATTAGTAGAATATTCAGACTGCCACTGAGCTTCTGTGATAAATGTACGCGGATTGGACTGGGCCATTAGTAAAGTGTTCTGACTGCCACTGAGCTTCTGTGATAAATGTACGCGGATTGGACTGGGCCATTAGTAAAATGTTCTGACTGCCACTGAGCTTCTGTGATAAATGTACGCGGATTGGACTGGGCCATTAGTAAAGTGTTCTGACTGCCACTGAGCTTCTGTGATAAATGTACGCGGATTGGACTGGGCCATTAGTAGAATATTCAGACTGCCACTGAGCTTCTGTGATAAATGTACGCGGATTGGACTGGGCCATTAGTAGAATATTCAGACTGCCACTGAGCTTCTGTGATAAATGTACGCGGATTGGACTGGGCCATTAGCATGATTAGTATAGAGTGTTCAGACTGCCACTGAGCTTCTGTGATAAATGGATCATTTTTAGCCACCTCTATATAAAGGAGGGAGAGACTTAACAGGGCTCAGAAACAAAAGGCCTTATCTCCATTTTAACCATTTTGAGAAAAAGCCTATTGAAGATTTTTAATCACATTGGGTAGATAGACATGAGACCTTGTGATACTGGCTAAAATTTGAAAGGGGTTGTGTTATGGAGATAGGCTGTGTGTTACGGGGAAAAGAATTTATTTCTGAAAATGTTGATATCAAAATCTCATTTTTGAAAATATGGAGATCAGGCCTTTTGTTTATGAGCCCTCGAGTTGGCCATGAAGCTTGGAAATTTGAACCCTAAGCATTTAGATGCATTTATACTAATGCTTTGATATGATACTAATATCGTCCTAGATATAGCTCAGTTGGTAGTCTGGAGTCGTTAGGTTCCGGGTTCAAATCCCGGCCGAGGAAATGAATTTTCACGAGGGAAAGATTAATCTGAACTCACTCATTTGAATTGTACTCATTTGAATTGTATATTTGTCTTTCCAGCTTTTCATCTTGCTTGGGTTGCCATGGATACTCGGGATCATTACATCATTTTACTATCACCAAGCTCTGGAATATATCTACTTAATCCTAAACTCGCTTCAGGGGGTCTTCATATTCTTGGTACTGGTTGTGGCGGGCAGAGGCGGCAAATTATGGCAAGGAAAACTGCAGCCGAAAACTAACAAGCCCAAACCCACGTTTATAACCCGTAACAAGGGACCAAGTAGTAATGATTCAGCAAACAATACTCCTATGACGTCTCGCCGACATGGGGAGGTAAAGGGCAAACCCCAGAGCCAGGGAATTCATTATTATAAACGTATCGAAAAGCCATTTATCGAGTAAAACGTCCCAGATAAACTCGCTCCGTCATAACTCTGTGCTATCTGATCTGGTTGAATGGGTCTGGAGTGATAACCGCAATTTGCGGGACAATGGGTGGGACTAGCTCTGAAGAATGAAAGTCTTTGCTATCTTTACACACACATTTTTAGTGTGTAATCATGGTAAACACACAAAAATCAATGATTTCCTATACCTAGTGCAACTTTGCTGTTATGCGCGGTCATTGAAATCGCCATAAGTATCCATTCGATTTTGTAGAATGAGGTATCAAACTGCGGAGAAGAAATTTGCTCATTTAATGTATATCTCAGATTTTTGGTACCGATTATCTATTTTGAATTAGCCAACCTCAAAGCACCTGGTCCGGGACTTTTGTTGCTAGGTGTATTTCATTGCAAAGACATTTCTCTCTAATGTCTTTAACCTTAATTGTAAGTCGAGACAAATCGCCTCTGTTGAAGCAAGGAGTTATTATAAAGGGGTCAAAAAAAGTAAGTCCCCCTCTAAAATTAGATTACTTTTGTTTACATAACTTCACACACAATCAGACGTTTTGAAAAAAATTAAACTATCATGAAAAGAGAAAAAGCTTGGCTACCAATAGAAAGTTTTTCGTTTTCGATATCATGTTTACTTTTCCCAAAACAGTTACATTTTCTCGAAAGGATGTTTTCAGAAAAAGTGGCACTTACTTGTATTGGATTTTGGCAAATTTCATGTTAACGGAAACATCATTTTGGGGATATTTGACTTTTCTGGGAAAAGTAAAGATGGTATTGCAAAGGGGAAACTTTATACGGATAGCTAAGCGTTTTTCCTTTTTAGAGACGTTTCAATTGTTTAAAACATCTAATTTTGTGGAGGTGTTACGCAAACAAAATTGCATAGGATTTTAAAATTGCCACTGTTTCTGAGAACATTGTTTGGGGAAAATGAGACAATATTGGGAAGAGTAAACATGATATTGTACAAGTGAAACCTATAATAAAAAAAACAAGCGCTTTCTCTTTTCACAAGTCTTTAAATTTCTCAAAATGATAAATCCTGTGCGGAGTTACGCAAACAAACTTAGTCTAATTTACGTACAAAAAAATCACGAGAGAGAGTATTTACATTTACTGGTATAGGACCAAGTGCCACTTTTTCTGAAAACATTATTTTGGGGAAATGTGACTGTCTTGGGAAAAATAAACATGATATCGAAAAAGGAAAACTTTTTATTGGTAGCCAAGCGTTTTATCTTTTCATAATCGTTTCAATTTTTCAAAACGTTTAATTGTGTGTGAAGTTATGTAAACAAAGGTAATCGAATTTTAGAGGGGGACTTACTTTTTTTGACCCCTTTATTTGAAGTGTGATGAAAATCGCTCAGGAATCATGGGGAACTTGGTTATATTCCCTAAAAAGGGTTTTCTTCGCCTAAAACGCATCACACTTTGTAAGAATTACATAATCAGGCGTTGTACGTTCAAACGAAGTTCACGTATTTATTATAAAACAACGATAAGTCTCAAGTAAACAAGATATTTAAAAAAAATTGGTCAACGTCGGAGAATGAATTTAACAGAGGACAAAGGAAATATGAAAAAGAAGCCTAGACAGTGTATGATGTTTTTCAACAAAAACACTTTAATTAAACCGTGTAATATATCATTTTTAAAAAAATCAGTTTTTGGTAAAAAATGGCGAAATTGCACCAACATCATTGTTGTGGCAAAAAATCAATCACTTTTTGGTCAAAAATTAAAAAACTAAGAATGTTTTCAGGTTATATTATATAAACATAAGTATGGGTTGATTAACTTAATATGATCTGAATTAGAGTTTGCTGCTTGTGTCATACACATTCCTCTCAACTCTTGGAAAGCACAAAAGTATTGCATTGGACAGCGAGGTCTATGTGTCGTAACAGTATGTGCTGTGTCACCACTTCAGTGATGGTTGTAAACATTATAATATTAACCGTCGCTATGTATTATGGGATACACGCTAAGTGTGAGTATTTACACTGTAATAATAGCAATGCAAACATACATGCCTTTGGCTATGTATAATGTAAGGCTGTTTGAACTGGGTGGTCCATGTGGTCCCTTCTGCATAGTATTAGTAGAGTTGGCAAAATCTTGTCATTTCGTAGTAACAATATGCAATGATATGCAACATATCCGATACGGCTTTCCGTAGTTTTAATATTATTTTAATTATTTCTCCACAATAACAACATGATATATATTCATATTTTCGTATAGAGATCTCATATACATTTAAAAAACATCTGGGTACAAATATCGATTTAAAATACATGAAAGCAATTCATAGACTCTACCACAACACCTGAATCTGAATTCAAATGTCAACGTCGTCAGCGACGTTGACAAAAAATATTAAAATTAATTGTTTATAAATCCCATTTCTCGTATGTGTGTACTTTTAGTCAATTGTCTGTAATTTTGTGGTTTCTTTACAATACCATATATGTGTATTATTTAGTATAGAACTAATTTATTTGTTTTGTCAATCTGAGAAAAGGTCCCAAGAATAACGACAAGATGTGAAAATCCATCTGTTCGTATTTTCAAAAACTATTACTATTTTACCTAAATTATACATACTAGCGGGCGTCCGCGCTTCGCGCGGACACGCTAGAAGATTTCACGGGGTGGTAAGTAAACAAAGCGTAAGCAAATTTGATACAATATCAAGAACATGTCCTACATGTATACACTCCAGACGGGCCCTAAATAATCCGAATATCGCAGGTGCTTTTGATAATCCAGGTATACATGTGCCTTAAAGTAGGTAGGCATACCTTTGTCTTTCCAGATACCTATGGAGGCCTCCCATGTGACCTGAAATGCAGGTACCCGTTGTCCCATTATATCCAGGGACCCCATAGGCCTAAGCCCTACCCCTAATCCAGTTACCACAGGTGCCCTTAATGGCACCGGATACCATATAATCCAGGTACTGCAGTGTGCCGTTATTTATATCGAGATACCCAGGTGCCTTCCCAGCTAACAATTGTACGTGTTTAAAACGTTCTTAAAACGTACCAGTTACGTGGTTTGGACGTTTTCTAAAAACGTTTTATAAACGTTTATTTGTGGAAGGTTTCAGACGGCGTAAACACGTTTTAAGGGACGTTTGTAAAACCTTTTATGAACGTAATTTGTACGTGTTTTAAACGTTCTTAAAACGTACTATGTAGGTGGTTTGGACGTTTTCTAAAACGTTTTCTAAACGTTTATTTGTGGAAGGTTTCAGACGCCGTAAAAACGTTTTATGGGACGTTTGTAAAACCTTTTATGATCGTAATTTGTACCTGTTTTAAACGTTCTTAAAACGTACTATGTACGTGGTTTGGACGCTTTCTAAAAACGTTTTATAAACGTTTATTTGTGGAAGGTTTCAGACGGCGTAAAAACGTTTTATGGGACGTTTGTAAAACCTTTTATGAACGTAATTTGTACGTGTTTTAAACGTTCTTAAAACGTACTATGTAGGTGGTTTGGACGTTTTCTAAAACGTTTTATAAACGTTTATTTGTGGAAGGTTTCATACGTTTTAAAAACGTTTTATGGGACGTTTGTAAAACCTTTTATGGTGGGGGAGGGGGGGGGGGGGGTGGGGGATGCAAGGGCATTGACTCTTGTATGTTTATTTTCTTGCACAATGTATATGCATTTGTTTAGTGAGCAATCACCTAACTCAAAACCAGTGCGAAAATATGCATATACAGGTGTATATCAATATAAATTCTATGGTGTTAAAACTAATGCATCGACTTAATTCAAATAAAACAATAGGTTTAAATGAATAAAAGGTGGAAAATAACTCATTTGCATAATTGAAATGGTACAAACGAGCACCGGTACTAATTTTTGTACCATTGCAATTATGCTAATGAGCGATTTGCACAATTTACTCGGCTAATATAAGGCCAAGTAAATATGCAAATTAGCTCCAGACTGATTTATTGGTATATTTAATAACGTCTAAAACACGTTACTACAACGACCTAAAAACGTATTCCGGACTAGCTGATTTAACGGTTTTTAACACGTATACAAAGACGAAGACTTACAGAACCTATAGAACCTAACAAAAACGTTTTAAAAACGTTTCCAAAACACGTTTTAAATGTGCCGCACAAAATACGTCCAAGTAAAACGTTTTCTATACGTCGCAAAAAGACGTTTGTTACATTGGTATTTAATAACGTCTAAAACACGTTACTACAACGTCCTTAAAAAACCGTATTCCCGACTAGCTGATTTAAGTCTGAAAACAACGTCTTATAACGTTTTTAACACGTCTATAAAGACGAAGACCTACAGAACCTATAGTACCTAACGAAAACGTGTTAAAAACGTTTCCAAAACACGTTTTAAATATGTCGCACAAAATACGTCCAAGTAAAACGTTTTCTATACGTCGCAAAAGACGTTTGTTACATTGGTATATTAATAACGTCTAAAACACGTTACTACAACATCCTTAAAAAAACGTATTCCAGACTAGCTGATTTAAGTCTGAAAACGACGTCTTATAACGTTTTTAACACGTCTATAAAGACGAAGACCTACAGAACCTATAGTACCTAACGAAAACGTGTTAAAAACGTTTCCAAAACACGTTTTAAATATGTCGCACAAAATACGTCCAAGTAAAACGTTTTCTATACGTCGCAAAAGACGTTTGTTACATTGGTATATTAATAACGTCTAAAACACGTTACTACAACGTCCTTAAAAAAACGTATTCCAGACTAGCTGATTTAAGTCTGAAAACGACGTCTTATAACGTTTTTAACACGTCTATAAAGACGAAGACCTACAGAACCTATAGTACCTAACGAAAACGTGTTAAAAACGTTTCCAAAACACGTTTTAAATATGTCGCACAAAATACGTCCAAGTAAAACGTTTTCTATACGTCGCAAAAGACGTTTGTTACATTGGTATATTAATAACGTCTAAAACACGTTACTACAACGTCCTTAAAAAAACGTATTCCAGACTAGCTGATTTAAGTCTGAAAACGACGTCTTATAACGTTTTTAACACGTCTATAAAGACGAAGACCTACAGAACCTATAGTACCTAACGAAAACGTGTTAAAAACGTTTCCAAAACACGTTTTAAATATGTCGCACAAAATACGTCCAAGTAAAACGTTTTCTATACGTCGCAAAAGACGTTTGTTACATTGGTATATTAATAACGTCTAAAACACGTTACTACAACGTCCTTACAAAAAACGTATTCCAGACTAGCTGATTTAAGTCTGAAAACGACGTCTTATAACGTTTTTAACACGTCTATAAAGACGAGACCTACAGAACCTATAGTACCTAACGAAAACGTTTTAAAAACGTTTCCAAAACACGTTTTGAATATGTCGCACAAAATACGTCCAAGTAAAACGTTTTCTATACGTCGCAAAAAGACGTTTGTTACATTCGTATATTAATAACGTCTAAAACACGTTACTACAACGTCCTTAAAAACGTATTCCAGACTAGCTGATTTAAGTCTGAAAATGACGTCTTATAAACGTTTGTAAAACGTCTATAAAGACGAAGACCTACAGGACCTAAATAGCACCTAATTTGATACAATATCAAGAACATGTCCTACATGTATACACTCCAGACGGGCCCTAAATAATCCGAATATCGCAGGTGCTTTTGATAATCCAGGTATACATGTGCCTTAAAGTAGGTAGGCATACCTTTGTCTTTCCAGATACCTATGGAGGCCTCCCATGTGACCTGAAATGCAGGTACCCGTTGTCCCATTATATCCAGGGACCCCATAGGCCTAAGCCCTACCCCTAATCCAGTTACCACAGGTGCCCTTAATGGCACCGGATACCATATAATCCAGGTACTGCAGTGTGCCGTTATTTATATCGAGATACCCAGGTGCCTTCCCAGCTAACAATTGTACGTGTTTAAAACGTTCTTAAAACGTACCAGTTACGTGGTTTGGACGTTTTCTAAAAACGTTTTATAAACGTTTATTTGTGGAAGGTTTCAGACGGCGTAAACACGTTTTAAGGGACGTTTGTAAAACCTTTTATGAACGTAATTTGTACGTGTTTTAAACGTTCTTAAAACGTACTATGTAGGTGGTTTGGACGTTTTCTAAAACGTTTTCTAAACGTTTATTTGTGGAAGGTTTCAGACGCCGTAAAAACGTTTTATGGGACGTTTGTAAAACCTTTTATGATCGTAATTTGTACCTGTTTTAAACGTTCTTAAAACGTACTATGTACGTGGTTTGGACGCTTTCTAAAAACGTTTTATAAACGTTTATTTGTGGAAGGTTTCAGACGGCGTAAAAACGTTTTATGGGACGTTTGTAAAACCTTTTATGAACGTAATTTGTACGTGTTTTAAACGTTCTTAAAACGTACTATGTAGGTGGTTTGGACGTTTTCTAAAACGTTTTATAAACGTTTATTTGTGGAAGGTTTCATACGTTTTAAAAACGTTTTATGGGACGTTTGTAAAACCTTTTATGGTGGGGGAGGGGGGGGGGGGGTGGGGGATGCAAGGGCATTGACTCTTGTATGTTTATTTTCTTGCACAATGTATATGCATTTGTTTAGTGAGCAATCACCTAACTCAAAACCAGTGCGAAAATATGCATATACAGGTGTATATCAATATAAATTCTATGGTGTTAAAACTAATGCATCGACTTAATTCAAATAAAACAATAGGTTTAAATGAATAAAAGGTGGAAAATAACTCATTTGCATAATTGAAATGGTACAAACGAGCACCGGTACTAATTTTTGTACCATTGCAATTATGCTAATGAGCGATTTGCACAATTTACTCGGCTAATATAAGGCCAAGTAAATATGCAAATTAGCTCCAGACTGATTTATTGGTATATTTAATAACGTCTAAAACACGTTACTACAACGACCTAAAAACGTATTCCGGACTAGCTGATTTAACGGTTTTTAACACGTATACAAAGACGAAGACTTACAGAACCTATAGAACCTAACAAAAACGTTTTAAAAACGTTTCCAAAACACGTTTTAAATGTGCCGCACAAAATACGTCCAAGTAAAACGTTTTCTATACGTCGCAAAAAGACGTTTGTTACATTGGTATTTAATAACGTCTAAAACACGTTACTACAACGTCCTTAAAAAACCGTATTCCCGACTAGCTGATTTAAGTCTGAAAACAACGTCTTATAACGTTTTTAACACGTCTATAAAGACGAAGACCTACAGAACCTATAGTACCTAACGAAAACGTGTTAAAAACGTTTCCAAAACACGTTTTAAATATGTCGCACAAAATACGTCCAAGTAAAACGTTTTCTATACGTCGCAAAAGACGTTTGTTACATTGGTATATTAATAACGTCTAAAACACGTTACTACAACATCCTTAAAAAAACGTATTCCAGACTAGCTGATTTAAGTCTGAAAACGACGTCTTATAACGTTTTTAACACGTCTATAAAGACGAAGACCTACAGAACCTATAGTACCTAACGAAAACGTGTTAAAAACGTTTCCAAAACACGTTTTAAATATGTCGCACAAAATACGTCCAAGTAAAACGTTTTCTATACGTCGCAAAAGACGTTTGTTACATTGGTATATTAATAACGTCTAAAACACGTTACTACAACGTCCTTAAAAAAACGTATTCCAGACTAGCTGATTTAAGTCTGAAAACGACGTCTTATAACGTTTTTAACACGTCTATAAAGACGAAGACCTACAGAACCTATAGTACCTAACGAAAACGTGTTAAAAACGTTTCCAAAACACGTTTTAAATATGTCGCACAAAATACGTCCAAGTAAAACGTTTTCTATACGTCGCAAAAGACGTTTGTTACATTGGTATATTAATAACGTCTAAAACACGTTACTACAACGTCCTTAAAAAAACGTATTCCAGACTAGCTGATTTAAGTCTGAAAACGACGTCTTATAACGTTTTTAACACGTCTATAAAGACGAAGACCTACAGAACCTATAGTACCTAACGAAAACGTGTTAAAAACGTTTCCAAAACACGTTTTAAATATGTCGCACAAAATACGTCCAAGTAAAACGTTTTCTATACGTCGCAAAAGACGTTTGTTACATTGGTATATTAATAACGTCTAAAACACGTTACTACAACGTCCTTACAAAAAACGTATTCCAGACTAGCTGATTTAAGTCTGAAAACGACGTCTTATAACGTTTTTAACACGTCTATAAAGACGAGACCTACAGAACCTATAGTACCTAACGAAAACGTTTTAAAAACGTTTCCAAAACACGTTTTGAATATGTCGCACAAAATACGTCCAAGTAAAACGTTTTCTATACGTCGCAAAAAGACGTTTGTTACATTCGTATATTAATAACGTCTAAAACACGTTACTACAACGTCCTTAAAAACGTATTCCAGACTAGCTGATTTAAGTCTGAAAATGACGTCTTATAAACGTTTGTAAAACGTCTATAAAGACGAAGACCTACAGGACCTAAATAGCACCTACCGAAAACGTTTTTAAAACGTTTTGTGTTTGCTGGGTTACTGTATCGAAGTTCAAGTAACTTGAATTAATCGCGGGTGCCGAAGATAGCGGGCAGTAATAGTCATACCACATAGGCAGAGGTGAGTAATATCAAAGCGTTATAAATGTTTATATAAATATCAAGAGTATGTCCTTATTCAGGTACCCAGGGCCCAATGTGCTCTTAAATAATACAGATAGGCCTACCCATGTTCCTAATCCAAGTACTCCACGTGTTCTTAATATACCGGTTGCCCATTATAGTCCTAGGCTCTACCCCTCACAGATGGCCTTAATAACCCACCGTATATCCATACCAATGTACCCGTATTATATCCAGTTTATAATGGAAAGCGCCGGTATAGGTGCCGAAGCTATAATAGCGGGTGGTTAGTCACATCAAAACGTATAAAGATGAGGGTATTGTAAAACAGCAATGTCGTTGATACTCCATGTATCCTAGGTGCCCTTAATACTGACATTGGTACCACAGTGCCCTTAATAATCCATATATACCATGTGCCCTTAATAAATCCATGTATGCCATGCATGTATAACACATGGTGCCCTTGATTATTGAGGTACCACCCCATGTACTTTGATAATCAAGATTGTGTATAGTGATCCAATATAGGACCTCCATGGACTATGTGGTTTATCTTGAATCGAATATTAAGGGCACCCGTGATAACTGTTTATGCGGCTATTAGGGCCTACGTGGATTAAAAAGGACACCTGAATGGTTATTCAGGTGTATTCAGGTGTATGGTTATTCAGGTGTAGGAATACTTAAAATATTCAGAGTATCTGGATTGCCTTTTCCCCTCCCCCAGTTACCCCCTGTCAGCTCACCCCCTACCCATTTTGTACCCCAAATAATACAAAGTTGTATTTTAATGTCAAAACTGAAAGTAACTTAAAATTAGCTTTAAATGTCTCCCCCGATTCTTTTATTGCCCCGCCACACCCCGTTTTCCTCCTTTAAAATGTTAATATGTGTGCCATCCGGGTTTTGTTTGGCCTATTTACTTAAATTCATTATTCCTCCAATAGGCATGTAGGGCCTAAATGTATGTAGTCCCTCTGTCATGTTTGTTGTGTTCTAAATAAGGCCTTTCGAGATACTACCTAATACACCCTTACAATCCAGTTATCACATGTGGCACACCTGTGCATAGTATATCCAGGTAATTTGAGACTATCTGCGTTTTATAGTGAACCCGTAATCCAGATACCACTGGTGCCCTTACTAATCCAGACACTCTATAATAATCATGATAATAATACTACACGTTCCATTTATCTAGATGCCCATGTGCCCTTATATCCAGATTATCAAGTAAGGGAAGTGCGGGGAGGAGGAGGAGGTGGCTTTAGGGTATGATATTTGTGGCACTCTTTTCGTTGTCACGTCATCATTTCCGAATGCATTTCTGTAACTCGTGGGTGGGGATTGATACTTTTTGGGAGGGTATTTTACTAAATAAATAGTGGGTGGATATCTATAATATGAATTTCAAATATCTTGCAAGTAAAATCTAAGTGCAATATTTTGAGTAACGTAATGTTTGAAATCTTAGGCCATAATTTCAGTTTCATTGTTAAATATTTTGTTTGTGAAAGAAAGGAGAAGTTTTGAAGTTTAGGCTAAATTAAATTTAATGTTTGACTTGATATGAATTTTGTTGCCATGTTTCCTTTTATTTTGTCATTTATTGGTTATAAAATATTCATGATAGAAGTTTATTAGATCTTTTTGTTGAGCAGCGACCCCATCCTCTGGTAGTTGTTGTCCTTAGTCGAGGGTTCCATGCCATCCGCTCGGGCCTATCTTTTGGAACCTCTACTGACGAATAACCTCTGCCGTGGGAAGCTTGCATGGAAATTCTTGCACACCCCGGTCCGTTTCACAAGTATAGTGAGGACCAGTCTTAGCGTCATTTATATAGAATCCATTGCCAGTACAGCCGTAATAGAGCATGAGCCAGAGACAACTTTCACGGGCAACTAAATCTTCAAGTCCAGTTTCCTTAGTGTCTGCGTCATCCTCGCGTTTTGTCTCTGTAAATAATAACCACAAGAAACCATGAAGTATGGTTGTGAAACGTCAATATAAATGCAAGTCAACTGCATTTGATATGCCAATTCTCATAACACAATTCATAAACAATTGTTGTGAAAATCTTTATTAATCAATGTTGCAGAAAAGGGCAACAGTAGGCATACCTAGAATTCCTATCATGAAAACAATAAACGTAACCTAAATATGTTGTGGCGGGTACTCACCTCTTTGTGTACCACAGTTAGTTCCTTGCCATCCATCATTACAAGTACAGTGAGGACCTGTAGCGTCATTTGTACAGACTCCATTGCCATTACAGCCGTGATTGTGCATGAACCAGAGACAACTTTCACGGGCAACTAAATCTTCAAGTACAGCTTCCAGAGTGTCTGCGTCATACTCGCGTTTTGATTCTGTAAATAAAAACCACAAGAAACCATGAAGTATGGTTGTGAAACGTCATTTATAAATGTGAGTACACTGCATTTGATATGACAATTCTTATAACACATTTCATAATCGATTGTTGTGAAAACCTTCATTCCTACAATGTAGAAATTTGGCAGAATAACTTCAAACAATCACTGCCAAAACAATAATGGATTTACTTATCCTTTTAAGTTCAGTGAAGTATAGTTTCACAAAGATTAACATCATCCTATGATGCTCAAAAGGAACGGACCGGAACACGATATACAGGTAAAAGTGAGCTTTGAGAAAATGAGGTACAGAAGCGTCTCTATTTGAATATTTGAAGTATCAGATGGATCAACATAATATTTTATGCAATTACTCTTATTTCAGGGTGTCTATACCCATTGCAGACATCAAATTGTGGAAAAGTGATTGTGCCAACAGTAGACATACCTAGAACTTCTATCATAATAACATTATATTTTATTAATACAAATCATTGTTTCAACCCATTATTTAAGTATTTTGCTTAATTGGGGGTACTTGACACACATTTATAAATTACCAACAGCGGTATTCCTATCGGAGAGGACAAATACTACACGATCGATGGGTATCACGAAAATTATGTTAACAGTCAGCTGTAGAACGGGAGCCCGTTTCAATTGAGGGCGCTCTAAAACGACGGGTGTACGTAACCAAGGTAACGCACACCCGTCAATTTGCGCAATTATTGAATTTTTCCCTTTTACACCCAATTATCTGCATAAAAAGTAACTATCCATCGAGTTGAGGGCAGCATAAGGTACCAGAACTCCTTGCGACATCCAGTTAGATGATTTAATTTAAGCTTTAACCGCAACATCACACGACACTAGCTTTAATTATGTCTTTTTTGACCGGTTTGCTGCGATGAGAACACCATTTTCTAGATGAGATTACGCCATTTTCTAGAATTTTTAGTGTAAGATTGATAATTTTTACATTAAATATAAGCCCTATAGTATTTAGAAGTGATGCCTTTGTAACGGTTATCTCTTTGATAAGAGAGTTATTTCGTTGTTTAAAATCGGCAGAATCGGCTATTTATGAATTTTTAACAAAACTGTAACGTGAGATAGACCGTTCCCTTGCTAACGCAGTCCCGTTCTCAAGCCCGCCCTCTATTGAAAAGTGTTTTTTGTTCGCATTCCGGCGGGCGACGAACTTCCGTCACTTAATGAATCGCCGTGTAAAAATTGACGGCAGTGCGTCACTAAATAGAGCGCCCTCAATTGAAACGGGGCCCCGTTCTACAGCTGACTGGTTAATGACCTTCCTTTTCATGTACCACATGGCATGCAAATGACTTGCTCAGGAAATTTATCTTCGTCAAAGGGGGATTAAAAAGTGTAAATACCTAGAGATGTTTTAGAAAAATAAATAAATAACCTTCTGAGACGCTGCCTGACTGCCATACTTTGTAGCAGTTCAAAAACCATGTCTTTCGGAATTGGAAGCCAACCAATTAAAGGTATATTATGTGATTATTCCAGGGAACGCCCTCAACATCGAAAAAAAATAAAGAAGATTTTCTTGCAGATTTACATTTCTGATCATAAATCGTACATACATTCCAAGTTACAGGGCGATACGATTCTTAATTACTTCAAAATCATGATTTTAGAGTGAAAATAAACTGTCGGATATCACCGACAGTTTATATTTTCACTCAAATTCAGCTCTAAAACCATGATTTTGAGGTAATTAGGAATCGTATCGCTCTGTAACTTGGAATGTATGTATGATTTATGATCAGAAATGTAAATCTGCAAGAAAATCTACTTTCTAAAAAAAATAATGAATAGAGGGCGCTCTCTGGAAAAGATCACATAATATGCCTTTAAGTCATTCATCTCAAAGGAATTAGAGTTGATCTGTTTTGTGTGTGTACATTTTCAATTACATGGGGTTAATGCAATTGGTATTTCTAATGCTGATATTGATCCAAACTACCTGTAATTTAACCGTTTTTACCAAAAATAAGTTATTTCCGAAAATAAACACCATGCAGGGAAAACTTGCACACAACGCACAGATACAACGCATGGATGGTTATTGTTAAATTGGAAAAATGGGACCTGACCACGCTCTATTGAAAGCTTTGTATTTCAGAAAGTTGCCATTCGATTGGTGTCCTAATTTCACCAATTAAGGTCAGGTTTATTTCCCTTTATATTTGTAAAAACGAAAGTTATAAGCTCTGCAGTTTTTGGACCCAGGTTTTTTGTAACACGCTGTCAGACCTGATTATACACGCAACAATTGTCATGGCTCAATGCACAAATGGAAGTCAAAAGGGCCTTTTCATTCCCTGCACAATTCACACGGTAGCTTTATTTAATGTACTCTTAAGAAATTAAAGAACCTTTTTTGTCCTCTATTTAGAACCATAATGGTTCTTGAGCAGAACCAAAATGGGTCTTCAGACACCTTACAGTAGTTCTAACCTTTTAGTCTCTTTAGAATCTTTATCGGTTTTCCAAATGGTTTTCAAATTTTCAAGAACCTTTGTTCGATGGTTAGAGAAGGGTTTCTCAGAGAACCTTCAAAAAAGATTCTTCAAAAATAAAAAATAACCCTTTGGAGAACCTTTAAATATGGTTCTATAAATACCAAAAATGGTTCTTAGTACATAGACTTATGTTCAATTTTTCGTCCCTTCGGGCATTTATAAACAATCTCCACAAATTTCATATTCTGCAAGGTATCTGAATAACTATTTTTGGTTCCATTCAAGAACCATTGAGGGTCTAAATAAGACAAAAAAGGGTTGCTATGATAATTAAATGTACATATAGGGTCATGTGTTTTAAGCTCGCCTCCTTTCGCGTTACACACGGATTTTGGCTTTCGCGACATGAATTTAACTTTACACATTTATATTTGCTTGTATACCCCCCTGAGGTAGTAAAAGTATACATTTTCTGAAGGGAAATTGCATGAGGAAACCAAATATGTCATTAAAATTATAGTACGACCAAGAACTAAAATGGTATGATCGGAAATGTTCGGAAAATATCAGAGTTTTTTAATTTTTAATTTGAGATCCATATATTTTGTATACCTATCCCTATCATTATTTTGTTTACATATTTGAATTCCTCATGAAATTACCCATTAGATGATATATATTTGTCAAAGTTACTACGTCGGTATGGTAATTATACCGGCTAGTGAATATCTCAAATTTTTATTTCATATATTTTTAGAATTTTCAGAAATATTTATTTTGGGATGAACCCTTCCATGATATAAACTGCATTTCTGAATTCCTCTAGTTACAAGCTTTCCAAAAATGTATACTTTTGCTATCATAGGTTGAAAACTTTTTCTGTTATAGTCATTTTTATAAATCCGGTAAATTAAGGCTGATTATTCATGTTGACTGTGTAGCGAATAGGAAGAAAGCTGATGATCATTGTCTTATCCATAATTAATTAGTTGTTAATAATAGTTGACAAGTCTATTGAACCACATACTTAATGACTACTAAATATCCTTTGAAATGGGACTAAAATTGTGTTTTTAACATTAGGGGATGACTAGTTATTGTAAAAAGAACAAAGCATGGGATTATCCCCATTGAGTTTGTACAGGCAGCACCCCTTCCAGAAACACCCCTTCCAGCACCACCCCTGGTCCCCAAACATCAAACAGCTGTATCTCCCTTTCTGTATTAGCTATACCAATGCCATTTGGCAGGCAGATAGCTTGTTATTAGGGCTTTAAAATGATACCAAATTTGTTGAGATAGCTTTTGTGGTTTTAAAAATATTTGAGGAAAATGACAGCATGAAGCTAAAAAATGTAACGGCACCACCCTATTGGGAGGCGAGTTCATAACGCGTGACCATATACATTGTGTTTCATCATTGCGACAAATCATTGTTATTTTAACAACCCCTTGATATTTCATAAGACCGCTTACATCCACTTCAATCCGTTATTCATGAACAGTTATCGGGAATGCAATCTGGGTTTTTTATATTGTAATAACACGATTATGCAACTATATTATTTGACAACACATAATTATGTGTGACGACGCTTTCATTCATCGCTTAGTCATCAGTTATTTCAAAAACTTCAAAAAGTATTGTTTGCCAAAGCATTAGCTTTCTGACCTCGCATTATCTGGTTTTGTTATAAGTAAATTATAATGTATGAATCGATGGAGTTCTTTACAGTTGTCATAAACGGGTTACAATACAAATATACAAATTTGCAAATCGTAGGCCAGTCGTGTCCCCATCGTCGTCTGACTTTTCTACCTTGTTTGTATATTGAGATTTCTAGTCAAAATCCATGAATAATTATGTTCGGGGGTTTGAATGTGTTATTTTCTGGTTCTGTAATAAAAGAAAGATCAGTAAAAGTAATCTGACCTCTTTATATTTATAAGAGGTCTCACCTTTCATGATTAAACGAATTAAGGATAGAATATTAATTCCTAACTCGCCACTAAAATTCGTCAGTACATTGAGGACATTTAAACAATTCAATTGATTTGTTTCGGACTACATGATGAGAGCATCGGGCGGACAAATATTGGAGAAGTACGCCGCGCTACGGGAGATAGTTAAGGTTAGGCCTTGGCGTTGAGATAAATTGCGGGCGGGGAACTTTGGGCTTTGGGCTTGAGGTATGCCACGGGGAGGGGCGGGCGGGGCGGTGACGAATGGGGGTTGTGTGTAATGATGTAATGTGGTTTGGGAGACAGGAGGTTAATGAAAAAATGTGATGCTAAATTGCGTAACGGATATGCCACTGGACGGGGGCGGGCCGGGAGGGGACAGGGAGGTGGAGGGACGGGTGGGGTACGGGAGATGGTTAAGGTTTATAGGCCTTGGTGTTGAAATATGCCACGGGGCGTGTGCGGGCGGGGGGTAATTTTCAATTTTTTTTTAAATTGAAATTTAAAAACTTTTGAATTAGGCTACAAAACCTTTTGATTTAAAACAAAAATGTTTTAAATGTTGTTCTATTCCTATGTGATTCGTTATAAATTTTCAACACTTTATTTTTGTAGGTGTCTATCTGGTAGGCCCTACTCCCTAGCGGGAGAGCCCGTCCGCAGGACGGGCGTGCCGCTAGTCTATATAATAATACGGAATCGCCAATTCTTGTACGGAGATGTTCTCCCCTTTCTGCACCTTCGATTGACTTCAAACTTTCTGTGCGAGTGCGTATGGGTCCCACGACGAACCAGTTTATGTTTGAATTTTAAAATTTGGGTTAGATTTCGTGAAATTCGAGGTTTTTTAGCCCGTTGCTATGTTATTGCTACGCGCCGCGTATACGCTGAGCACGCCATGGCGATGGCCGGCGCACAACTCGCGTACTCGGGCGATTGTCGGCGCGCGTGTATTCAGGCGATTACCGGCGCACGCATAGTCAGGCGCCGATTGCCGTCGCACGCATAGTCAGGCGTCGATTGCCGGCCACGCGTAATCGGGCGATACCGGAACACGCGTAGGTGCACACGCGTTAGTGACGCAAAGCGTAGTTTGTTATGTGGTAGAGTAAAGGCGGCAAGCATCCGTTGCTCCATAGTGCAAACCCTATAGTACAAGAAAACGGCATGATGAGACAACAACAAAAAGTCAATCATATTGCCAGGGTATACAGGAACCGAACTGGGAGCAAGGCCGGCGCAAACCGTATAAGGCGCAAACCGTAGGCCATCCAGGATAACATGTATTAAATAGTGACAGGGAAAATGCGTTTATACGACAGTGCCTCAGTCCCATCGCGGACCCATCCACAATGCGGGCCACGGGCAGGGCGCGCTATATAAAAACATAGATAGGCCAGAAAACCGTGATATCATATTATACATGGGGGATAGGCCTATAAATAAACAAGGAACTGTTAGAGCAGTAATTTAATGTCAATAGGCCGAAAAATAAAATAAACGGATGGCTAACACTGAACTGGGTGGGTACATAGTGATCATGGTGAGAACCCGCCTCCCGCCAACTATGAAAGACCCACTATAAAACATAATAAAACCACTAAAAAAACCCAGTGGCGTCGCGGACCTAAATTTATTTAAGACAGCGGCGGCGTGTTCTATGAGAGACTTGACAACTTTTAGGGGGGGGGGGGGCGTCCGCGAAGGGGGTTGTGAAATGTAGGCCTACACGCCGTGTGTATGAACACATGGGGTGGGTAGGCCTGTCTGGATTATAAGGGTACACTGGGTACCTGGAGTATGGAATATTAAGGGTACCTGTGATAACTGGATTTTAAGGATGTATGGGGTAGGGCCTACCAGAGTGGTATTTCATATTATGGGATACCTATAATAATATTTAGCGTTTCTGGGTAGGCCTTATTAAGATCCCTGGATTATTAAGGGCGCCGTGGCACCGATATTAGGATTAAGGCCCTAAGGGCACATGAGTATCAAGGACCTCTTGCTATTTCACAATAGCCTATATATACGCTTTGATCATGTTGACGACTAACCGCACACTACTATCTTCTATTATATCATGTATACACTATATGGGGGTATGGGGTTGGTACTGCACATTTTGGGGGGTTTGTTTGTTTGTTTGTTTGTTTGTTTAAACCGGCGGTCCGTACGGACACACGCTTGGGTCCTCAAGGGACCCGGCTCAAGCAAAATGCTCGGGCCAGGCTTAAAAAGCCTATATAAGCATGCTGGCTGAATGAAAGTTAGAAAAGCTGGAAGAAAAGCCTGAAGCAAAAAGAGCCACTTCCAACAATGGGGTAACTATAACATTGTTTCCCTCCTAAATGGGATATTGAAATTGGGTCCGAGATTCAAAGATATCACAAAACTCAGATTTCTGTGAACAAAGTCTATTTCAAATGAAAAAAATAATTCAGGGATCTACAATTTTAACTCATTATCTATGCCCATTTTTCTACAAATCATGAAGGTATCTTATTTAGATAATAATACTCAGCTAGCGAGTGCCCGAGCGTAGCGAGGGTACGCCGCTAGTTGTATATAATAAACATAGCCACGAATTGTTAACAAAATCAAGATTTGTTATGTATGTTGATATAGAAATCACAATAAATCCGGAATAAAAATTCCTATAAAAAGGAATGGGCGCTCAAATGAACATGTTTCATTTGATTAATTACAATATATTAAATACAAATCTAGATAGGACTTTTGATTGATTACAAATTATATTAAATATAATAATTTGGTCCTGAAGAAGTCAGAGCTAATCCTGACGAAAGTGTAAAAGTCTTAAACTTGTCCGTCGGCGTACCCGTTAAGCACTATACTCTATTTGGCTTCCTCTGGACAGTAGCGTAACTTACCAGACACACGCGTATGTATATTCCGCCTTTCAACGCTCATGTGTATTGATGTATCAATCAATCAATCAATCAATCAATCAATCAATCAATCAATCAATCAATCAATCAATCAATCAATCAATCAATCAATCAATCAATCAATCAATCAATCAATCAATCAATCAATCAATCAATCAATCAATCAATCAATCAATCAATCAATCAATCAATCAATCAATCAATCAATCAATCAATCAATCAATCAATCAATCTATTAATATTATTACATCAATCAATCAATCAATCAATCAATTAATATTATTACATCTGTCAATAGTCAATCAATTAATGCTTTATGAATTCATCACTTCATTTATTCATCATTCAATGTGATTGATGAATAAAGTAATCATTTTAAAAGCAACTTAATCATATTATTACTAATGAAAGTTTAGTGGAGAACTCAGCAGTTTGGAATTGAAGACTCCAACTTTCCTGGTGTTTATATTATACCCACGTACTAAACTACCAAGACCAACCCACTGATCTCTGCATGTAAGTAATTCATAATTGAACCAGTCAGTATTAGACCTACAGATGAGTTGATATTGAACAGCGGACTGCGTAAACTATAACTGTACACCGCCCCAACCCACACCTCTCAATGCCCTGTACAACAGGTACAATGTACATGCAATGCTTTGCTATTATAATACATCTATATGCAGGCTGCATTATAGCTGAGATACTGCACTGTACATATTCATATCGAGAATGTAACCGAGCGTAACTATCTCCATCCTTTATAACGAGCGTGATATTCAGCCTCGTTTATAGTTCGTAAACGCCGATAGCACTCGTACACTACAACTTAACATTTCACCGTTACGTAAATGTTAGTAAGAGACCATCAGTAAACATGGCAGCCTCCATCTATAATATCTAGAAATACCAAATTGTTTAAGTTTTCGCAAACTGAAGACAATACAAGGGCTCCCGCCGTAGCGGGCGCCCAAAAAGTCTTAGAAAATAGCAAATTATTGAAAATTGCAAGAATAAAATACCCACTGCCGATTTCATATACAAACAATAGACATGGTACACCTTTATAATAACACATCAGGTTCTTAAAGGCATATTAAGTGATCTTTTTAGAGCGCCCTCTACTCATGTTTTTTTAGAAAGTAGATTTTCTTGTAGATTTACATTTCTGATAATAAATCATAAATATTTTTCTGAGTTACAGAGCGATACGATTCATAATTACTTCAAAATCATAAGAAAACGAAAGACAAAAGAAACAAGGTCTTCTAAAAAACTGGGTGGACAAGTGTTTTTAGTGTCAAAAGGATAAGAAGACTTGGAATGGATCTGTTGAATTTTGTGGAAGTCGGCAAGAGGATCACTAGTGTGTTGTTTCTGGAAGGAAATCACCGAGACGTTATGTAAGCGATATGTGGTGAAGTTTATGGAGAGAAAAAAATTGAAAGAAAAAATATAATAATTTATAATTTAATTTAAATTCCAACGTTTATTAATTACGAGAAAAACGTAATTTATGACAAATTCAAAAATGCAACAAAATAACTTGGATTTCCCGGGGCGCCAGGATAATTATTATAATACTAATAGTCAATCGTTTTGTAAAAAAAATCACGAACATCACAACACAACAGCCGAATCAAAAAAAAGAAAATCGTGATAAATTATATTCATTAAACAAAAAAACAAAAAATATTAATAGATAAAAAAAAGAGTCTCGTTAATAAACAAACTAATGATATTGTAAGTATAATTAATATAATGGAACATCAAAAAGTACCAATGTATTATACAAAAAAAGATATGGCTCCCAGCAGAATTGACCTCAGGTCCAAGCGAAGGACGCAACCGCTAGACCACACGTTCTCATTACTTTCTGGAAAGTTACAACGGATATACATCATTGAGACTCTCTGGTTTATCCACTCAATAAACTTAATCGAAAAATAAAATGTGATATTTATTATTTAAAGGCTACATTGTCAATTAAAGCACCATTTTATTTACGGTAATAGACACATTTAATATAAAATATCATTAAAGTACTAATTTCGCACTGAATAACTGAATTCGGCGGTATTTTCGGATTTTATTACAACCACTTTTGAAAACTAAGGTGTCCAAGTTAACTTGTCCCCCCAAAAAGTGACCACAGTGAGATTCGTACTCGCGCGAACAAGTTTTCATTAGACCACTGCCTTAGACCACTCGGCCACAGTGACAGTTCCCGATTATGGTGGCAGAGAATTAACATAGACCAAATACTTGAATGTCGTTATTTCCCAATGACCATAAAATGCTGTCCGAGCCGGGGATAGAAACGACGTTTTATTGCACAAAGACAACTGATTTTTCTTAATCCTCACAGCTATAAGTTTGTGTATGTAAGACAATTGTAAAAATGTAAAAATCCCGGTTTTTATCCTAATTGAGGGCGCACCCCTTAGAAAAGAAAAAAAATAATAATAGTAACAATAAAACCATACTAATTGAGCGCATAACACAATTAAGTCCCTATGCGCTATAACAAATAAAACAGTAACATAGTAACAAAAGACAAAACAAAAAGAAATTAAGCATTGACATTAAATATAGTAAGTTTTCAGTAATGATTTGAACTGTTCAAGAGTTTTGGCTGACTTAACATGATATGGTAAATTGTTCCAAAATTCAGCAGAAGCATCTTGAAAAGAGCGGCGACCATATGAAGTAGAAAGTGAAGGAACATGTGCAAGAAGATATTTTGAGCAAGAACGAAGATTGTGTATGGGCTTGTATTTTTGAATAAGATCCTGCAGATACACAGGTGCTAGAGCTCAAGTACATCAATTGGTTCAATCTGACGTCAGTTTGTTTTCAATATGATATCTGAACGACATGTTGACCATTTATTTACAAGGTGCATGATCTTACCTAGAGAAGGTGCCGCTGTACACATCAGTAGTGGTGATAGCGTCAAGCATACCACTAATAGAACTTTCATCTTGGAGAAGTCTTCAAACTCTGAAATAATGTATGTTAATAGGTCAATAAGAACATGTAATCATGAGTTGGACAAGTGCTCGTAGAAACTTAAATGTAAATTAACTTAGTTTGACCAAACGTTTTAATTTAAGGTAATGGTCTACCATGTAGTGGCTCGAAATGGCCTATTGGAAAAGTATGCCTATAAGAAGCAGCTAATATTGTTCTTCCTTCTGCTTTTCATTTCACACAAATCGGAGCTGCGGTTCCAAAGTTACGGCAAATCAAAGTCGAAACTCTTATTTACGCAAATAGTGGTATATAACATATCTTATGTATTTCTTTGTTTTTCAACCAGTGATATCCAACGTATTATTCCTTAATAAACTTTAAAAAATAAAGGAGCTACTGCCATGAAAATACAACCAAAAATTGTGATAATTCAAATTGCAAATTTGAGTATGGTATTAAAGATGTAAATGTTGTACCTAATTTGCATAATAATTTTAAAAAACCAGTGTTTCCAGACTTCAAACGCCGTTTTCGCAAAATCGTCAAATTGATCAATACCGGGGTCTTTTCTCAAGAACGGAATTTGTAAAACGCTGTAATTTAGAATAGAGCTAGACTAAATAATTCTACTTGTTTGAATTTTTATAGCCATTTTTATTTTGAAAAATGCTCGTTTTTTTTGTTAAAAAATGATTTAACATTTTTCGTCAACATTTATGCAATTTTGAGAATTTTGGACACAAATTTAAAAAAAGAGATATGCTATCCTGACATTTATGTGTGTAACTGTAAGCATATTTCTAGTCAGCAAAAAAAACACGAAAAATGTTTGCGTTCTTCATCAAGGAGTACCCCGGGTGCCGATAAATTAAGCGTTAAAATCTTAGATGGCCGCCATTATTATGCAAATTAGAAACATTTTGATTTATTTTTTCTCTGTCAATCCTCCTGAATGGACAAGAGTGTCAACATATCCAAAGATGAGCTTTGTAAGACTTAAAATAAAGAAAAGTTTTTTCATGGTAGCCCATGACCTTAAGTTATTCTGGAGCATAATAATCTCCATGGTAAACATCATGCATGGACAACTCCTTGCAAGAAAACTTGCACACAAAGCACAGATGCATGGGTTGTATATTCCTAAAAATCGGGGTTTTTTGGTGGACAAGTTAACTTAGTTTTCAAAAGTGGTTGTAATAAAATCCGAAAATACCGCCAAATTCAGTTATTCAGTGCGAAATTAGTACTTTAATGATATTTTATATTAAATGTGTCTATTACCGTAAATAAAATGGTGCTTTAATTGACAATGTAGCCTTTAAATAATAAATATCACATTTTAATTATCGATTTAGTTTATTGAGTGGATATAAACCAGAGAGTCTCAATGATGTATATCCGTTGTAACTTTCCAGAAAGTAATGAGAACGTGTGGTCTAGCGGTTGCGTCCTTCGCTTGCCACGCAGAGGACCTGAGGTCAATTCTGCTGGGAGTCACATCTTTTTTTGTATAATACATTGGTACTTTTTGATCTTCCATTATATTAATTACTAACAATATTATTAGTTCGTTTATTAACGAGACTCTTTTTTTTTATCTATTAATTTTTTTTTTAATGAATATAAATTATCACGAATTTCTTTTTTTGATTCGGCTGTTGTGTTGTGATGTTCGTGATATATTTTTACAAAACGATTGACTATTTAGTATTATAATAATTATCCTAGCGTCCCGGGAAATCCAAGTTATTTTGTTGCATTTTTGAATTTGTCATAAATTACGTTTTTCTCACAATTAATAAACATTGGAATTTAAATTAAATTATAAATTATGATATTTTTTCTTTTAATTTTTTTTTTCTCCATAAACTTCACCACATATCGCTCACATAACGTCTCGGTGATTTCCTTCCAGAAACAACACACTAGTGATCTTCTTGACGACTTCCACAAAATTCAACAGATCCATTCCAAGTCTTCTCATCCTTTTGACACTAAAAACACTTGTCCACCCAGTTGTTTAATAGAAGACCTTGTTTTACCCATTTTTTGGGGACATGCGGTATTTCAATGAAAAAACATACTGTATTTTAACATGGATCAAGGCACACCCAATGCATTGCATGGATTGCTGATCAATGAAACTATTTCATTTTTACAATTAATTTGAGTGCTATAGTTATCAAAATGTCGATAGCAATGAAATAGTTTACGATGACAAAGTAAATATGATAGTTGATTTCTTACCTTCAAACAGTAAATATTTGGGCAAAGCAGCAAGGTTTAGGATCTGACCTGTCGTAGGCACGTTTGGTAATGAAATGGTATTGGATGTGTAGTCAAGTCAAGTCACCAAGTCGCATTATAGGCGGTCTCAGATTTGGGCTCATCCAGAATGAATGTGGGCGTGGAGTGAATTTTTGTGTATAGATCCTTAAGATTTCTATGCTTTTTATTTCAAGACGTGTGCCGCTGTTGTAAAAGCGTATGTTCTAATAAAAAAAACTAAACTAAACTTCTCTGGATGAAAGAGCAGATTTCCATAAGATGAATGAATCATGAATACTAATTACTATGCTGCCACATTTATCTGAAAATAAAGAGGATTGCTCCAATTGAGATACTTCCGTTCAACAAACAACAATATGAAAAGAACCATCCACTGAGACGAATTAGCGAGGTCGTTGGCGTAGCCAATCACCGGCTACCATCTCATTATCCCATTCCATTGCAGGACAATTATTTAATCTGAGCCAGGCAACTTTAATACATTTTCTGTTTCATATTTATATTGAATGGGAAGAAGATGTTAAATAAAAATCCTCTCTTACCGATTATTTGAGTATTAAGTACACTCCAGGCATGGAGACATACTTGTTAGATAACATTGATTTTTATGGGGCTTGCCTGAAATTCAAGATTCGTTCAAATACACTACCATTAGAGTACAAAGTGAGTAAATGTACCCCTGATAATGATGGCACCTGTCAATTATGTAACAATGGTATTGAGGATACAAAACACTTTCTTTTCACTTGCATGTCACTCAACATGCTATAAGAACTAATGAATATAAAAATCTAGAAAAGGCTCTAATTGACTTAAATGGTATTGATGTATGGGTGCTATTTATCTTGATATCCTTCATCAATATATTCCTGTTCATTAATTGGTTAAAAGTGTGTCACCAAAAATAGTCTCACCATTAGGCAAGAAAGACCAAAAATGCTATTGACGAGGGAGAGAGGTACTATTTGGAGAATGAAATAGTCTACTATTACCCTATGACCTCGATTTACGTGTCAAAGTTCTCTTTATGTTAATATTAGGACAGTTGACTTTAGGATTGACAAGCCTTAAAACAGACAACAGTTTCAACAATGGCGGCTGCTGGTGAAACTCCACGGTTTCGGCGTGTAAATGAGGATCAATTGACAGCGCGGGGAGCGAGAACACTATAAACAAATAAAATATGGGGTGTCAGTTTTTCGCGAATTTTGCAAGGAAACCAACGCCGATTACACTTTATTGGAAAACGCCGTCGAGACCTACTCGACATGTTGCTTTCCAAATTGTATGCCGGTGCCCGTAACCGAATGAAATTTGAATTGAACAGTTCGTGAGTTGGAACTTTTGAAACTTTTGAACAGTTAACTTTTGACTTTGAAACATATTGCAGCTACAGTACTAGTGCCAGGTAGTGAGTAAAATTATTTTTTAAATATTTCTCGTTGCCTATGCCCTAGGCCTAGGCTAAAATGTACAAAGCTTAGTGTTAGCCTAGTAAGGCATAGGCTTAGCTCAGTCTTGAGAGTCTACTTTTAACAAATTAATGAACAAGAAATATATTGATGAAGGATATAAAACAAATATTTTCTGCTCTTTATTCGGGGTCTCGGGAAAATAGTACCCCACGGTCTCCAGTTCACCTCGGGGCCCAATAGATTCCACCAGATCCCTCAAGAGCAGTAAATATTTGTATAATACCTATAGGTCTCTTAGGCCTACTCCTCACTAACGTCATATTAATGGGTATTACTATTCGCAGTGTTTGGATAACGTCTCGACGGGTTAAGAGACAAGCCAACTCACAGGGACGTTCACTGAGAGAACTAAAAGTTCTACTAAAGGTAAGATATCATATATTTTGTTTTGTTAACATGGGAATGGGTTGCAGGTTCACACAAGATAGGCATCTACTTCCAGAGATCTCAGAGTTGCATCTCATCCGAATCTTTTCCCGTAAATCAAAAAGGAGTTGTACGGGAATGAATATTTGTTTAAAAAGACCAAACAAATTTGACGAACCAATGAGGCACGTATTCAAAGTGCAACTTATTTTAATCACATGACAAAAGGAATCATTGAAATCGATCAATTATATCAGCTGCTATGCCTGTCTTAATAAAAGAACCCCCTTTTCTGTACCTCAACAGCCAACAACATTGAGTATGGATGACCGTGTATAGAAATGAAAGCACTATGAAGTACACATTGCATACACATTATTAGAGAGAGCAACACCCAGTGGCGTACACAGAGGGGGCCCGGGGCCCGGGGCCCAGTGCCCCCCCCCCCCCGAAATAACCCCGTCGGTACAAATGACCCTCCGTCGGTACATTTAGTCTGATTTTGACCATGATGTTTTTTCTGCCGATTTTGAGGACAACGTCACTCCTTCGGTCCGTCGGTCGTCCAATTTCTGGAACCTGTCTTCAGCTTTCGATTTGCTCGACAGATCGACGCTTTTACGACGGTAAACAAAACGTTGCCGTCGTCACCACGACGGTTTTTAGTCCCTTTACGCGTTGTAGCATTTAGAGGACCAACGGATGACAAAACCGACGCATGTGCATTGTGCATATGACTTAAAGTGTCATTCAACCGTCCTAGATTCATCCTTCATGCAGATCGAAAGCTCCCTAAGACAAGTCGAAGACAGGTCTCAGAAATTGGACGACCGACGGATTGCTAAGTCGACGCGCGCATGCGCACATGACTCGAGGTGTCATCTTACCGTCGTAGAAGCGTCCGTCGTCCAAATCGAAAGCTCCATAATGTAGACATTGGCCGTTACAAATGTCCGCACTTTCGTAAACCTGCGTTTTACTTTTAGAAACAGGCACAGGCACCATGTATTTTAATTTTTTAAGTATGTTGTGATTTTTCACTATATCTTAATACAGATTGCTACAAAGTATGGTTCAGGTTATGCACAAATTCCTACTGAAATGGAGAAGGCATTTGGAAATGTTTATATTTAAAATATATTCATCTTTACGTACTTACGATGGCCTTATGATCATTGTGTATTGTTATATGGGTGTGTTTTGGGACCATTTATTCTTGTAATTGTTTGTTTAATGTTTGAGCACATGAGAAAAGAAGCTCCTTTCAGCACACGAAAAAGGTGTACGCGGATTGGACTGGGCCATTAGTAAAGTGTTCTGACTGCCACTGAGCTTCTGTGATAAATGTACGCGGATTGGACTGGGCCATTAGTAGAATATTCAGACTGCCACTGAGCTTCTGTGATAAATGTACGCGGATTGGACTGGGCCATTAGTAGAATATTCAGACTGCCACTGAGCTTCTGTGATAAATGTACGCGGATTGGACTGGGCCATTAGTAGAATATTCAGACTGCCACTGAGCTTCTGTGATAAATGTACGCGGATTGGACTTGGCCATTAGTAGAATATTCAGACTGCCACTGAGCTTCTGTGATAAATGTACGCGGATTGGACTTGGCCATTAGTAGAATATTCAGACTGCCACTACTGAGCTTCTGTGATATATGTGCGCGGATTGGACTGGGCCATTAGCATGATTAGTATAGAGTGTTCAGACTGCCACTGAGCTTCTGTGATAAATGGATCATTTTTAGCCACCTCTAAAGGAGGGAGAGACTTAACAGGGCTCAGAAACAAAAGGCCTTATCTCCATTTTAACCATTTTGAGAAAAAGCCTATTGAAGATTTTTAATCACATTGGGGAGATAGACATGAGACCTTGTGATACTGGCTAAACTTTGAAAGGGATAAAGAATTTCTTTCTGAAAATTTTGATATCAAAATAGTAATTTTTGAAAATATGGAGATCAGGCCTTTTGTTTATGAGCCCTCGAGTTGGCCATGAAGCTTGGAAATTTGAACCCTAAGCATTTAGATGCATTTATACTAATGCTTTGATATGATACTAATATCGTCCTAGATATAGCTCAGTTGGTAGTCTGGAGTCGTTAGGTTCCGGGTTCAAATCCCGGCCGAGGAAATGAATTTTCACGAGGGAAAGATTAATCTGAACTCGCTCATTTGAATTGTACTCATTTGAATTGTATATTTGTCTTTCCAGCTTTTCATCTTGCTTGGGTTGCCATGAATACTCGGGATCATTACATCATTTTACTATCACCAAGCTCTGGAATATATCTACTTAATCCTAAACTCGCTTCAGGGGGTCTTCATATATTCTTGGTACTGGTTGTGGCGGGCAGAGGCGGAAAATTATGGCAAGAAAAACTGCAGCCAAAAACTAACAAGCCCAAACCCACGTTTATAACCCGTAACTAGGGACCAAGTAGTAATGATTCAGCAAACAATACCCCTATGACGTCTCGCCGACAGGAGGTAAAGGGTGGCAAACCCCAGAGCCAGGGGAATTCATTATTATAAACGTATCGAAAAGCCATTTATCGAGCAAAACGTCCCAGATAAACTCGCTCCGTCATAACTCTGTGCTATCTGATCTGGTTGAATGGGTTTGGAGTGATAACCGCAATTTGCGGGACAATGGGTGTGACTAGCTCTGAAGAATGAAAGTCTTTGCTATCTTTGCACACACATTTTCAGTGCGTAATCATGGTAATCACACAAAAATCAATGATTTCCTATACCTAGTGCAACTTTGCTGTTATGCGCGGTCATTGAAATCGCCATAAGTATCCATTCGATTTTGTAGAATGAGGTATCAAACTGCGGAGAAGAAATTTGCTCATTTAATGCCTATCTCAGATTTTTGGTACCGATTATCTATTTTGAATTAGCCAACCTCAAAGCACCTGGTCCGGGACTTTTGTTGCTAGGTGTATTTCATTGCAAAGACATTTCTCTCTAATGTCTTTAACCTAAATTGTAAGTCGAGACAAATCGCCTGTTGAAGCAAGGAGTTATTATATTTGAAGTGTGATGAAAATCGCTCAGGAATCATGGGGAACTTGGTTATATTCCCTAAAAAGGGTTGTCTTCGCCTAAAACCATAGATAATCGACACAGGGATGGTTTAGACCCGGATTATCTCTATTGAAATGTTGTGCGGAGCTGATCTAAACACTTCAAAAGAAGTAAGTTCCCCTTTAGGGTTTCCCTTATATTTTCAAAAATATACATTGGGTTGAAATGGGTTTTCTGTCAAATTGTTATGAGGTTCATACCAATACTTGACCAAAATTTCAAATCAACAGGTTCTGTCATGCTTGAGTGAGCGTGTATTGAATGACAGAATGTCCCATTTCAAAAGTTGTTAAAATAATGTTTAGTAGTGTGTGTATCCACCACGTTGGTGTATCAATTGACGACATCGATTTCTCATAGTGTTGATGAGGCGCGCTACTCGATATGGAAGTCCAACTCTTCTTGTACCAGAATTTTAACCCAACTGGTGCTTCCATGCTCAAATTAGCATGCATTGAAAGAGGGAATGTTGCTTTTGAAAATGAGCAATATCCTGTGATGAAGGTTGATCAGCCAGTCAATGTGGCTTTCACTGCCTGATGCAAATGTGTTCATGATCTTTGGTCCCCATATTGTGTATGTAACCATGCCCCATTTATCCAGCCAGGAAAGATCCTCCCGCTACTAAACATTATTTTAGCAAATTTTGAAATTAAACGTTATTTTAGCAACTTTTGAAATGGGACATTCCGTCATTTAATACGTGCTCACTCGAGCAGGACAGAACCTGTTGATTTGAAATTTTGGTCAAGTATGAAGCCCATAATCATTTGAATGAAAACCCCATTTCATTCCAATGTATTGTTTTGGAAATATACGGGAACCCCTAAAGGGGAACTTACTTCTTTTGAAGTGTTTATGTCTGTTTCGCAAACACCTGTATGACTAGCATTTTTGAAAAACCCGGTAAACAGAACGGGTATTGATAGTCTATTGCGGCAACTACAGTATCTAATACTAGCTAACGGGATACATAAAATTAGTTTGATAAAAAAAGCAACGGTGAAAGTTAAGATACTTCTAATATTTGAAACATAACAATTTAATACACGCATTCACCGGTGCGATAGATGTAACGCTATTTGTGAAGTTTATTGACACTTATTTCATCCAGTTTTCTATTACACGTAAACTCGAACCCATGATGAGCGCGATGGACAATAGCACTTCTTTTGAAATCGATTCCTAGCGATTTCATGCATCTGGGAACGAGAGTGGCGTATTATTTATGGATGTTAAGTTATTTCATAACAGGGCGAAAGGTTACATCGGCTTTTGTGTTGAGCGACCTTGGTCCGAAACACACATAGCTTCAAACAAAACACCCACTTAACCATCCCTGTGTCATTATCTATGCTAAAACGCATCACACTTTGTAAGAATTACATTAACAGGCGTTGTACGTTCAAACGAAGTTCACGTATTTATTATAAAACAACGATAAGTCTCAAGTAAAAAAAATATTAAAATTAATTATTTATAAATCCCATTTCTCGTATGTGTGTACTTTTGGTCAATTGTCTGTAATTTTGTGGTTTCTTTACAATACCATACATATATGTGTATTATTTAGTATAGAACTAATTTATTTGTTTTGTCAATCTGAGGAAAAGGTCCCAAGAATAACGACAAGATGTGAAAATGCATCTGTTCGTATTTTCAAAAACTATTACTATTACTATTTTACCTAAATTATACATATTATATCAAATCTACTCTTTCTTTTATATCCGAGACCAGCGAGCTTTAGCCTGTATGAATCCTGATACGTTCAGCATGAGCTTAGTTCCAATAAGGTCCTCTTTATGGTGACGGGCGTATGCACTTGAAAACGTTGCGCTCCTTGGTATCAGCCTTCATTCTATATAGACAAAAATGACCAAACAAGTGTTAATAAGGTAAATACTCATCTGCTGTGAGAGCAATTACCTTTTATCAATCATAAACTAAATTCTATGTGTTATGTCCAACAATCATGAACTTGATGATTTTGTGTAAGAAAAACCTAAGCCTTGTACCGTCCAATCAAAAAACAAAGATGTCTAGGACCCTGACCGTATTCTATATGACGATGGATGTATGGACTAGGCTAAATCTTTTCAGTCTTCTTAACATGGCGCACGGACGCGATGCTGTGCTGTGTTGATGTTAATGGGGCTGTACGGAGACAGTCTAGGGTATGGACCGGCAAGTTGCTGGCACTTCCGCTTTGCGCTACATATGTCTTTCATGTTTAGGTAAAGGGTATACATACATACATACTGTTATACTATGTACACAGCGCCCTATCTCGGGCATTAGCGGTACAGTGTCCCTGAAACCTAGGGACTTGAGTTTTTGTGTACAGAGACCGGGATGATCCCCTACTCTTTACGAAGGAGTCTTGTGACCTTTAACGTGCTCGGATTTTTCATCTTCTGATGCACGAGGCCACTATTTATACGTGACTTCTGAACGACGAGGCAATTGAGACTAAGTACCTTGCCTAAGGATACAAACATGTTGGCCGTAGCGGGGCTCGAACTCACAACCTTTGTATCGTCAGACCTGCGATATATCCGCTAGACCACACACGCTCTCCGAAACGAAATCAAATGACATGCACTCACCCTGTGTATCGCAGTATAAGCTTATTCAAGTGCAGTACGGCGGGCAAGTAGTTCTTCAATTAAAGTTTCCAGCGTGTCCATATCTACTTCATCCTCGCGTTTTGCTTCTGTAAACACAAAACACAAACAAAAACTATATTAAAGGGGCATTGAGAGATACGTATGGGAGTGCGCCTTCAATTATCCTGGAAATCATTTTTTTTGCATCAAAGTAACACTTAGGCATATACTAACTACCATCTGAACAGTTTACCAACATTCGCCGTTTATCATATAAAATTTCATGATTTTCTTAATAGTTTCGATATGATCATATCGAAACTAAGGTGCTAAATTCGGAAGTTATGCATCGTTTTACTCACAGACTTTCGCGGCAAATCTCAACCCGGAAGTGCTGTTATTTGCTTAGTTTGGCAAAAGAAGGCGATGTCGGAATTGTATGACATTTTGGATTTGGGCTATGTTGATGATTATCTTTACGTTATTTGCTCATTTAGTATATCGATACATCTCTCAATGCCCCTTTAAGGCCATATGGTAGGTTTAGCTCTATTGGTAGCCAGTGTAACATATCGAGCCATTATATGTCATGTAGTAATTAATCACTCCCATCAGCGACTTTCATCCGATCATTATTTGTTATAACTTCAATATTGGCATAGATCCCAGTCACCTCTATATGACGCGCCTCAATAGTATAATGTTAACACGCTCTACTAACTTAACAATCAATCTTTACTACACACGAATAATAAAGATGCATTAATAGCATGCAACGCAATATCTTAATAGTATTATTATTCTGAATACAATATCACAATAGTTCAGCTAGACGTAGAGAACAATAGAAAATCTCATCCACTTGCTAAATGTTTACCAAACCTTATTTTCATGTCTCATGCTAGGATACAACTCGGTTCCTTGCCATCCAAAATTACAAGTACAGTGCATGTGGACCTGTAGCGTCATTTGTACAGACTCAATTGCCATAACAGCATTTATTGTGCATGAACTCACGATATACAGATTAAAGTTTGCTTCGTTAAAATCATGAATGGATATATCAGATGGATCAGTATATCGTACGCAATTAGTCTGATTTCAGGGCGTCTATGCCCATTGCAGAAATCCTTTTGTGGAAAAGAGATTGTGTCAACAGTAGGCATACCTAGAATTCCTATCATAAACACAATAAACGTAACCTAAATATGTTGTGGTGGGTACTCACCTCTTTGTGTACCACAGTTAGTTCCTTGCCATCCATCATTACAAGTACAGTGAGGACCTGTAGCGTCATTTGTACAGACTCCATTGCCATTACAACCGCGATTGTACATGAACCAGAGACAACTTTCACGGGCAACTAAATCTTCAAGTCCAGTTTCCTGAGTGTCTGCGTCATCCTCGCGTTTTATTTCTGTAAATATCAAGCACAGGAAACCATGAAGTGTGGATGTGAAACGTCAATTATAAATGGGAGTACACTGCATTTGATATGACAATTCTTATAACATATATTTCATAAACAATTGTTGTGAACATCTTTTATTCCTACGATGTAGACAGTTGGCAGAATAACTTCACAAGCAACTATCACTGCCAAAAACAATGGCTTTACTTATCCTTTTAAGTTCAGTGAAGTATAGTTTCAAAAATATTCAAATCATCCTATGATTGAAGCTCAAATAAAGAAATCAGACAGGAACACGATATCCAAATAAAAGGGCGCTTCGAGAAAATGAGGTGCAGTAAGCGTCATCTATTTGAATCTTTGAATAATCATATGGATCGACATAATATTGTATGCAATTACTCTGATTTCATTCAGGGCGTCTACGCCCATTGCAGAAATCTATTTGTGGAAAAGTGATTGTGCCAACAGTAGGCATACCTAGAATTCCTATCATAAAAACAATAAACGTAACCTAAGTATGTTGTGGTTGGGTACTCACCTCTTTGTGTATCACAGTTAGTTCCTTGCCATCCATCATTACAAGTACAGTGAGGACCTGTAGCGTCATTTGTACACACTCCATTGCCATTACAGCCATGATTGTGCATGAACCAGAGACAACTTTCACGGGCAACTAAATCTTCAAGTCCAGTTTCCTGAGTGTCTGCGTCATCCTCGCGTTTTGCCTCTGTAAATATTAACCACAAGAAATCATGAAGTGTGGATGTGAAACGTTAATTATAAATGGGAGTACACTGCATTTGATATGACAATTCTTATAACAAATTTCATAAACAATTGTTGTGAACATCTTTTATTCCTACGATGTAGACAGTTGGCAGAATAAATTCACAAGCAACTATCACTGCCAAAATCAATGGCTTTATTTATACTTATCACTCAGTGAAGTATAGTTTCAAAATATTAAAATCATCATTGAAGCTCAAACAACGAAAACAGACAAGAACACGATATACAAATAAAAGGGTGTTTCGAGAAAATGAGGTGCAGTAAGCGTCATCTATTTGAATCTTTGAATAATCAAAGATCAACATAATACTGTATGCAATTACTCTTCATTCAGGGCGTCTACGCCCGTTGCAGAAATCCTTTTTGGGAAAAGTGATTGTGCCAACAGTAGGCATATCTAGAATTTCTATCATAATAACAATAAACGTAACCTAAGTATGTTGTGGTGGGTACTCACCTCTTTGTGTATCACAGTCAGTTCCTTGCCATCCATCATTACAAGTACAGTGAGGACCTGTAGCGTCATTTGTACAGACTCCATTGCCATTACAACCGCGATTGTACATGAACCAGAGACAACTTTCACGGGCAACTAAATCTTCAAGTCCAGTTTCCTGAGTGTCTGCGTCATCCTCGCGTTTTATTTCTGTAAATATCAAGCACAGGAAACCATGAAGTGTGGATGTGAAACGTCAATTATAAATGGGAGTACACTGCATTTGATATGACAATTCTTATAACATATATTTCATAAACAATTGTTGTGAACATCTTTTATTCCTACGATGTAGACAGTTGGCAGAATAACTTCACAAGCAACTATCACTGCCAAAAACAATGGCTTTACTTATCCTTTTAAGTTCAGTGAAGTATAGTTTCAAAAATATTCAAATCATCCTATGATTGAAGCTCAAATAAAGAAATCAGACAGGAACACGATATCCAAATAAAAGGGCGCTTCGAGAAAATGAGGTGCAGTAAGCGTCATCTATTTGAATCTTTGAATAATCATATGGATCGACATAATATTGTATGCAATTACTCTGATTTCATTCAGGGCGTCTACGCCCATTGCAGAAATCTATTTGTGGAAAAGTGATTGTGCCAACAGTAGGCATACCTAGAATTCCTATCATAAAAACAATAAACGTAACCTAAGTATGTTGTGGTTGGGTACTCACCTCTTTGTGTATCACAGTTAGTTCCTTGCCATCCATCATTACAAGTACAGTGAGGACCTGTAGCGTCATTTGTACACACTCCATTGCCATTACAGCCATGATTGTGCATGAACCAGAGACAACTTTCACGGGCAACTAAATCTTCAAGTCCAGTTTCCTGAGTGTCTGCGTCATCCTCGCGTTTTGCCTCTGTAAATATTAACCACAAGAAATCATGAAGTGTGGATGTGAAACGTTAATTATAAATGGGAGTACACTGCATTTGATATGACAATTCTTATAACAAATTTCATAAACAATTGTTGTGAACATCTTTTATTCCTACGATGTAGACAGTTGGCAGAATAAATTCACAAGCAACTATCACTGCCAAAAACAATGGCTTTATTTATACTTATCACTCAGTGAAGTATAGTTTCAAAATATTAAAATCATCATTGAAGCTCAAACAACGAAAACAGACAAGAACACGATATACAAATAAAAGGGTGTTTCGAGAAAATGAGGTGCAGTAAGCGTCATCTATTTGAATCTTTGAATAATCAAAGATCAACATAATACTGTATGCAATTACTCTTCATTCAGGGCGTCTACGCCCGTTGCAGAAATCCTTTTTGGGAAAAGTGATTGTGCCAACAGTAGGCATATCTAGAATTTCTATCATAATAACAATAAACGTAATCTAAGTATGTTGTGGTGGGTACTCACCTCTTTGTGTATCACAGTCAGTTCCTTGCCATCCATCATTACAAGTACAGTGAGGACCTGTAGCGTCATTTGTACAGACTCCATTGCCATTACAACCGCGATTGTACATGAACCAGAGACAACTTTCACGGGCAACTAAATCTTCAAGTCCAGTTTCCTGAGTGTCTGCGTCATCCTCGCGTTTTATTTCTGTAAATATCAAGCACAGGAAACCATGAAGTGTGGATGTGAAACGTCAATTATAAATGGGAGTACACTGCATTTGATATGACAATTCTTATAACATATTTCATAAACAATTGTTGTGAACATCTTTTATTCCTACGATGTAGACAGTTGGCAGAATAACTTCACAAGCAACTATCACTGCCAAAAACAATGGCTTTACTTATCCTTTTAAGTTCAGTGAAGTATAGTTTCAAAAATATTCAAATCATCCTATGATTGAAGCTCAAATAAAGAAATCAGACAGGAACACGATATCCAAATAAAAGGGCGCTTCGAGAAAATGAGGTGCAGTAAGCGTCATCTATTTGAATCTTTGAATAATCATATGGATCGACATAATATTGTATGCAATTACTCTGATTTCATTCAGGGCGTCTTCGCCCATTGCAGAAATCTATTTGTGGAAAAGTGATTGTGCCAACAGTAGGCATACCTAGAATTCCTATCATAAAAACAATAAACGTAACCTAAGTATGTTGTGGTTGGGTATCTCACCTCTTTGTGTATCACAGTTAGTTCCTTGCCATCCATCATTACAAGTACAGTGAGGACCTGTAGCGTCATTTGTACACACTCCATTGCCATTACAGCCATGATTGTGCATGAACCAGAGACAACTTTCACGGGCAACTAAATCTTCAAGTCCAGTTTCCTGAGTGTCTGCGTCATCCTCGCGTTTTGCCTCTGTAAATATTAACCACAAGAAATCATGAAGTGTGGATGTGAAACGTTAATTATAAATGGGAGTACACTGCATTTGATATGACAATTCTTATAACAAATTTCATAAACAATTGTTGTGAACATCATTTATTCCTACAATGTAGACAGTTGGCAGAATAAATTCACAAGCAACTATCACTGCCAAAAACAATGGCTTTATTTATACTTATCACTCAGTGAAGTATAGTTTCAAAATATTAAAATCATCATTGAAGCTCAAACAACGAAAACAGACAAGAACACGATATACAAATAAAAGGGTGTTTCGAGAAAATGAGGTGCAGTAAGCGTCATCTATTTGAATCTTTGAATAATCAAAGATCAACATAATACTGTATGCAATTACTCTTCATTCAGGGCGTCTACGCCCGTTGCAGAAATCCTTTTTGGGAAAAGTGATTGTGCCAACAGTAGGCATATCTAGAATTTCTATCATAATAACAATAAACGTAACCTAAGTATGTTGTGGTGGGTACTCACCTCTTTGTGTACCACAGTTAGTTCCTTGCCATCCATCATTACAAGTACAGTGAGGACCTGTTGCGTCATTTGTACAGACTCCATTGCCATTACAGCCGTGATTGTGCATGAACCAGAGACAACTTTCACGGGCAACTAAATCTTCAAGTCCAGTTTCCTGAGTGTCTGCGTCATCTTCGCGTTTTGTCTCTGTAAATATCAACCACAAGAAACCATGAAATATGGTTGTGAAACGTCAATATAAATGTGAGTCAACTGCATTTGATATGCCAATTCTCATAACACATTTCATAAACAATTGATGTGAAAATCTTTATTAATCAATGTTGCAGAAAAGGCAACAGTAGGCATACCTAGAATTCCTATCATGAAAACAATAAATGTAACCTAAATATGTTGTGGCGGGTACTCACCTCTTTGTGTACCACAGTTAGTTCCTTGCCATCCATCATTACAAGTACAGTGAGGACCTGTTGCGTCATTTGTACAGACTCCATTGCCATTACAGCCGTGATTGTGCATGAACCAGAGACAACTTTCACGGGCAACTAAATCTTCAAGTCCAGTTTCCTGAGTGTCTGCGTCATCTTCGCGTTTTGTCTCTGTAAATATCAACCACAAGAAACCATGAAATATGGTTGTGAAACGTCAATATAAATGTGAGTCAACTGCATTTGATATGCCAATTCTCATAACACATTTCATAAACAATTGATGTGAAAATCTTTATTAATCAATGTTGCAGAAAAGGCAACAGTAGGCATACCTAGAATTCCTATCATGAAAACAATAAATGTAACCTAAATATGTTGTGGCGGGTACTCACCTCTTTGTGTACCACAGTTAGTTCCTTGCCATCCATCATTACAAGTACAGTGAGGACCTGTTGCGTCATTTGTACAGACTCCATTGCCATTACAGCCGTGATTGTGCATGAACCAGAGACAACTTTCACGGGCAACTAAATCTTCAAGTACAGCTTCCAGAGTGTCATCGTCATACTCGCGTTTTGTTCCTGTAAATATAAACAACAACAAACCATGAAGTATGGTCGTGAAACATCATTTATAAATGTGAGTACACTGCATTTGATATGACAATTCTTATAACACATTTCATAATCGATTGTTGTGAAAATCTTCATTCATACGATGTAGAAATTTGGCAGAATAACTTCAATCACTGCCAAAGCAATAATGGCTTTACTTATCCTTTTAAGTTCAGTGAAGTATAGTCTCACAAAGATTAAAATCATCCTATGATGCTCAAAGGGAACGCACCGGAACACGATATACAGGTAAAAGTGAGCTTTGAGAAAATGAGGTACAGTAAGCGTCTCTATTTGAATATTTGAAGTATCAGATGGATCAACATAATATTGTATGCAATTACTCTTATTTCAGGGTGTCTATAGTCTATACCCATTGCAGACATCAATTTGTGGAAAAGTGATTGTGCCAACAGTAGGCATACCTAGAACTTCTATCATAATAACATTATATTCTATTAATACAAATCATTGTTTCAACCCAGTATTTAAGTATATTTAAGCATGATTGAAGATCGACAGATTGTCACTCTTGCTCAAGACCGTCGTGCACTAGTGGAAGAAACTTGTGGTGGCCTGCTCTGCAGCCGAAGGATGATGATGATGATTTAAGTATATTGCTTAATTGGGGTACTTGACACACATTTTTAATTTACCAACAGCGGTATTCCTATCGGGGAGGACAAATCTTACACGATCGATGGGTATCACGGAAATTATGTTAATGACCTTCCTTTTCCTGTACCTCATGGCATGCAAATGACTTGCTCAGGAAATTTATCTTCGTCTAAGGGGGATTAAAAAGTGTAAATACCTAGAAATGTTTTAGAAAAATAAATAAATAACCTTCTGAGGCACTGCCTGACTGCCATACTTTGTAGCAGTTCAAAAACCATGTCTTTCGGAATTGGAAACCAATAATTAAGTCATTCATCTCAAAGGAATTAGAGTTCTGGTTCTGGTTCTGGAGTGTATACTCCGACAAAGCGGGATCCCGCATCAACGTCAGAGCTCTCTAAACCTAGAGAGTGAGATTTTTGTACAGGTTAACAGACCCGGGATGATCCCCTACTCTTGACGATGAGGTCTGCAACTATTTAACGTGTTCAGGGTGAGCGTCTGAATACACGGAACCAACGGCTTAACGTGACTCTTCGAAACCAGGGCGCAACTGACATTCACTGTATAGACCTGCACGTTATACACAGCGAATGGGGTAGAGGAGAAATTCTACAATTAAATCTACCCACAGAAAGAGTTGCTCTGTTTTGTGTGTGTACATTTTCAATAACAAGGGGTTAATGCAATGGGTATTTCTAATGCTGATATTGATCCCAACTACATGTAATTTAACCGTTTTTACCCAAAATAAGTTATTTCGGAGAATAAACACCATGCAGGGAAAACTTGCACACAACGCACAGATACAACGCATGAATGGTTATTGTTAAATTGGAAAAACGGGACCAGACCACGCACGCTCTATTGAAAGCTTTGTATTTCAGAAAGTTGCCATTCGATTGGTGTCCTAATTTCACCAATTAAGGTCAGGTATATTTACCTTTATATTCCTAAATACGAAGCAGCTACGTTTCCTGCTTTTAAGTTATCAGCTCTGCAGTTTTTGGACCCAGTTTTTTTGTAACACGCTGTATTGTAAGATTAAAATAATCCTATGGAGCGCAAAGGGTACGACCGGGAAGGAACACGATAACCTCTATTTACAGGTAAAAGGGTGCTTCGAGATGAGAAGGTACAATAATCATAACAAATACATTAAATGTCTAACATTGATGGAATGGAAGGTTAATTCATGTGTAAGTCAAGGTTCAGACCTGATTATACACGCAACAATTGTCATGGTTCTATGCACAAGTCAAAGGGCCTTTTCATTCCGTGCACAATTCACATAATAGTAGCTTTATTTAAAGGAGCATTAAGAGATGTGGTGGAGGCAGCGCCCTCAATTCCAAAAATATATGATAAAACCTGGGATTTATATATTTTTACAATTGTATTACATGAACTTACACCTATAAGGATTAAGAAAAATCAGCCCTCTTTGTACAACAAAACGACGATTCAAAAATGCTGATCGGGCCCGATCAGCATTTTACATGGTTAAGGGTGGTATTCCGACATATTTAAAACATTGTTTCAATCAGTTTTGCTGGGTTTTCTTTTAGTAGAAACAATAATAATGGCAATTTTTAATGTTCATCTTGAATTCTAAAGTAAATTAATTAAAATTTAAAAAAATCAACATGATATTGTGTCCCTTTAATGTACTCTTAAGAAATTAAAGATACCAAAAATGGTTCTGCGAGGTGTCTGAAGAACAATTTTTGGTTCCATTCAAGGCTTCTAAATAGAAGACAAAAAAGGTTGCAGCTATTATATTATAATTATATTTACATACATTGCGTTTCATCATTGTGACAAATCATTGTTAATTTGACAACCCTTTGATATTTCATAAGACCGCTTATACCTAATTCCATGCTTATACCCACTTCTTCAATCCGTTATTCATGAAGTTTTCAGGAATTCAATCTGGGTTTTTATATTTTAATAACACGATTATGCAACTATATTATTTGACAACACATAATTATGTGTGACGACGTTCATTCATCGCTTAGTCATCAGTTATAAACCTTCAAAAACTTCCAAAAAGTATTGTTTGCCAAAGCATTAGCTTTCTGAGCTCGCATTATCTGGTTTGGTTATAAGTAAATTATATGATACAATGGAGTTCTTTGAATGAATGAATGAATCAATGGAGTTCTTTAATATGTTAATATTGATGATGTTATTGAGGCATAGGGCAAGCTAAACTGAACAAGTCTCCCGGATCGGAATGATAATATCACAAACGAGCTCCTCAAGAATGGCGGGGATGATCTCAACAGATCAATCCTTCAACTTTTCCAGAGACTTGTTCAGCTTGAAAGCACACCACAAGAGTGGAACAAAGGTATTATTATACCAATCCATAAAACTTCAAGGGTAATAAGAGTCATCTTATAATAACTACACACTTTCAAACAGCATTATACATTTCACGGACATAAATTATGCTAATGAGCTAATCCGTGAAGGGTGCCGCTCATTAAATGACGTCACTCACATCATCGATATTCTCGGAACGGCAAATTTGTAGGTTTGAAATTCTAGGTCGAGTAAAATGATGTGCTTATTTGTTCCCGATTATGGTGGCAGAGAATTAACAAAGACCAAATACTTATTTGAATGTCGTTATTTCCCAATGACCATAAAATGCTGTCCGAGCCGGGGATAGAATATTTTGAAACTACGTTTTATTGCACAAAGAAAACTGATTTTTCTTAATCCTCACAGCTGTAAGTTTGTGAATGTAATACAATTGTAAAAATGTAGACATCCCGGTTTTTATCCTAATTGAGGGCGCACCCTTCAACACATCTCTTAGAAAAAAATGACAATAATAATAAAACCATACTAATTGAGCGCATAACACAATTAAGTCCCTATGCGCTATAACAAATAAAACAGTAACATAGTAACAAAAGACAAAACAAAAAGAAATTAAGCATTAACATTAAATATGGTAAGTTTTCAGTAATGATTTGAACTGTTCAAGAGTTTTGGCTGACTTAACATGATATGGTAAATTGATCCAAAATTCAGCAGAAGCATCTTGAAAAGAGCGGCGACCATATGAAGTAGAAGGTGAAGAAACATGTGCAAGAAGATATTTTGAGCCAGAACTAAGATTGCGTGTGGGCTTGTATTGTTGAATAAGATCCTGCAGATACACAGGTGCTAGAGCTCAAGTACATTAAAAGTTATCAATCCCTTTAAACCGTAATATCAATTGGTTCAATCTGACGTCAGTTTGTTTTCAATATGATATCTGAACGACATGTTGACCATTTATTTACAAGGAACATGATCTTACCTAGAGAAGGTGCCGCTGTACACATCAGTAGTGGTGATAGCGCCAAGCATACCACTAATAGAACTTTCATCTTGGAGAAGTCTTCAAACTCTGAAATAATGTATGTCAATTGGTCAATAAGAATTACATGTAATCATGAGTTGGACAAGTGCTCGTAGAGCACGATCTCGCTTGCGCATCGGTTAAGATTATAATTCCCTGCCTTTAAATTCCTCACTACTAAATGATGTTCCCGTTGAAAACATGAAGTGGTTTAGGGTAAGGTCATGTGTTTTGAACTCGCCACCCTAGGCTTCCCGTTGCATGTCCAGATTTTTACATTTTACACCATCTGAGATTCGAATAAGCATATCGCAATAATTCATTGTTCTACCCCATAATAAAAATGCTTTTAAAAAGGAAAAGAGGCGATCATATAAATTTTAAAAACAGATGGCAGAGTGTGATATATATAGGTAACAAGAAGTGTGGTTTAACATTTTTTACCATTATAATGATATGATTGAAAATCACAAATTCCTGTTAATCATATAAAAGCCAAACATTCGGATCATAAAAGCTGCTACAACGAAAGAACTGCTAATGTCGAAAAAGCATGTGCTTGGAAACAACGCGATAAGCTTGACAGATACTTCTAAACTGGTACAGGTCAATTTGATCGGACGCTGATCGATAGTGATCATTAAACGTCAAACATCCAATCAGCTATTTAAATTGAAGGAAAACAATTGTGAAAATAACCAATTGAAGTATTAAACTAAATTGGAAAACATGATTGATCACATGTTTGGGCACAATATCCTCCTGCGTGAAATTGAAACTTCATCATGTACATATAAATAGAGGAAACATTTTGACTATATACGAGGGGCATTCAATAAATACCTGCAACCATTGTTGTTCTCCACACGTGAGTGATTCTGTGAAACTTAGTGGGTACATTATAAAGTATGAACCTTAATCTATCATTTAACACAATCTGGATTTACAGAAAAATTCATAATTACGTTATAGCATTAGCATGAAATAACCCATATTTGGATAGTGAAAAACATGCCACTTTGGCAGGAATTTTGAACTAGCTTGATAGCACGTGTATTGAAATGAGCAGAACTTTGTTCCGGATAAGTGTGCAAGTCTAACATTTTGCATCGAGAAACCAGAGACCATGTTCAACGAGGTCCTAAATGGAGAGGTTCTGTCAAAGACAATTTTTCGAAATACACTGCATCTTATCTTGGTCAACATTAGGCTTTTACAGTGAGCCCCAAAATGCCGAAAATCCAAAGAAATGAAAATGATAGTTATAGCAAACAATTAGGATTTCCCGAAATACCACAGCAAATGCAGGATTCGTTATTGTATAGATGACAGGGTATCAATAAATACATCGAGAATTGTTGAACTTGGAATAAAAATCTGCGCATGCGTAGAACGCACGGTGGTCAGAAAGCGCTCAAAATGAGCAGAAATGTTAAACAATCACTGCAACCAACGTAAAAGTTACAGATAAGGAATTGAATTTAAGAAAACAAGAACTGTGGTGAACTTCAATACATATACAAAGTTAAAAAATGTAAACATTTATTTGAAAATACAATTCAATTTAATGTTATGGTCAGTGTAGTGAATTTATTCAAATTGGGTAAAAAGAGCTTCATTGTATTAAAATTTTCTCTGCAGAAAACGGTTTCAGATATTGTCTTTATAATCTCCCGTTTAAATCTATAACATGTAACAATGAGGAACAAGAGGTTTAAGCCAAATCTTGCGGTTGGATACCTTAACCTTGACTGTTTATGCATTAAAGGATTTATTTTAAGCTATGACAAGAAGATGACGTTTAAATGTTACATAATAAGTGTTTTTTCTCCATAATTTGCATCTAAAAATAAATAATGTTGAGCACATAGTACTGGTCTATCACTGTTTCAAACGGCAACTTATTCCATGCATCGGTTCTTGAGATATCTTGAAAAAAGTAACTGTGCATCAAATTGCTTGCAAATATTCTCCGCCCTGATCAGCTATTTTTCATGCAGTGTCCAGAGTATTGATTTTACGCATGTGCCATTACGTAATCCCACAAACGATATTGTTCATTCATGCATAGCGATGAAAGATAAAGACCCATATTTCAAATTACGCTAATTCTAGTTGGCATACGTTGCGCATGAGTGGAGAAAAACAATGGTTGCAGGTATTTATTGAACGCCCCTCGTATATTTATTTATTTATTTATTTGAACATACACTTTTACAACAGTGGCACTCGTCTACCCGACGGTGCGTTCATAATATATACATACAATAGTAGAAAAAAACAAAAGAGCACGAATAATTATTATATAGTCTTGTATACAATTACTAATATTTAGATTTGTCGTTAATCCGTAACGAGCCTTCTTGTGAATAATCCATTATCATCACAATAGACTTTTTAGATTCAAATATATATTTGAATACAGTGAAAGTAATTCGTAACAAGATTTTGTATCAAGGAAATATTGTTGTCAACAATATTTCCTTGAGACAAAATCGGGAACAAATAATGTCGCAAAATATACCCTAATGTAAAATACATTATACATAACTTAAATTTTAATATTTCGGTAACTTAATTAAAACCCCAACCGATTTCCACCGTTCAAAGGGGTAACTATATCAATAATGCCACGTTCTTTTCATTTTGCCTTTAAAATTTGCTAAAACAATAAAAAGCGTTTCTTTTTATAAATAATTTTATCTTAGGCACATTCTATTATCTATTATATTAATCCCATTCAGTCAATAAAGACGTGATTATTGGTTGCTATTGTCCACAACAGCTGCATACACAGTAGTGTTATTTGAAAACACGGCTCATGACAAAAAGTAGCCCAATTCCAAGACTATTTGTGAAATTGAGCCCAAACCCTGGTTAAACATCCGTTAAACAGGTTGTAATTGAAAAAGGTCGGGAAACACTCGTTGGAGATTGGTATGCGCAACAGAGAGGATCTGTTTGATGTATTGTGACATACGACAATAAATCCTTTACGTTTTACGTATGTAAACCGTTACGTACGTAAGATGTGTAAGATGTTGTCCGCCATAGGAATGGCGGACAACGCGGTCGGTTTACAAAACTTGCCACAGTTTGCGTATTCTTGAGTCGATTACTTTCATTTTTGGGAGGATAAACTAGATTAACACCGCTTTACACTGACAACAAAACGTCATGGTTCAATGCACGCATCAAGGTCAAATGGCCGTTTCAAATCGTGCACAATGTTTTTTGACTCACCCTGTATATTCAATTTATTATTTCTGAAGAAACGTCAGAAGAAAGTGTTTTTAATTGTTTACGCTTGAGATTTGTAAATATCTTTATTTTGTATAATTTATAAATAATATGTCAAATATTTTAGAAGCTCTGCCAATTTCTTCGATTACGAGCAGAATCGAAAATAGTTATTGCAATAAAATGAGTTTATTATTTACATAAAGCTTAAAACAGAACGTTCTTTGCAACGATGTAATGTAGTGTTGTATAGTCAATAAGAAACAGAAACACAAGAAACAGAAACAAATGTAAATTAACTTAGTTTGATCAAACGTCTTAATTTAAGGTAATGGTCTACCATGTAGTGGCTCGAAATGGCCTATTTGAAAAGTATGCCTATAAGAAGCAGCTAATATTGTTCTTTCTTCTGCTTTTTTATTTCACACAAATCGGAGCTGCGGTTCCAAAGTTACGGCAAATCAAAGTCGAAACTCTTATTTACGCAAATAGTGGTATAACATATCTTATGTAGGCCTATTTCTTTTGTTTTTCAACCAGTGATATCCAACGTATTATTCCTTAATAAACTTTAAAAATAAAGGAGCTATTGCCATGAAAATACAACCAACAATTGTGATAATTCAAATTTGAGTATGGTATTAAAGATGTAAATGTTGTACCTAATTTGCATATTAATTAAAAACAGTGTTTCTAGCCTTCAACCGCCGTTTTCGCAAAATCGTCAAATTGATCAATCCCGGGGTCTTTTCTCAAGAACGGAAGTATGTAGAACGCTGTTATTTAGAATGGAGCTAGACTAAATAATTCTACAGGTGATAGTATAGCCTTTTTTGCCATTTTGTTCTTGTTTGAATTTTTATAGCCATTTTTATTTTGAAAAATTCTCATTTTTTGGTTAAAAAATGATTTAACATTTTTCGTCCACATTTATCATGCAATTTTTAGAATTTTGGACACAAATTAAAAAGGGATATGCTATCCTGACATTTATGTGTGTAACTGTAAGCATTTCTAGTCAGCAAAAACAACGAAAAATGTTTGCGTTTTTCAAGGAGTACCCCGGGTGCCGGGATAAATTAAGCGTTAAAATCTTAGATGGCCGCCATTATTATGCAAATTAGAAACATTTTGATTGATTTTTTCTCTGTCAATCCTCCTGAATGGTCAAGTGTGTCAACATATCCAAAGATGAGTAGAATAAAAGTCTTTTTTATGGTAGCCCATGACCTTAAGTTATTCCGGAGAATAATAATCTCCATGGACAACTCCTTGCAAGAAAACTTGCACACAAAGCACAGATGCATGGGTTGTATATTTCTAAAAATCGGGGGGAAACGAGTTCTGACCATTCTATTGAAAGCTTTGTATTACAAACGGTTGACATCATATCATATTGGTATGATTTCTATGCCTATCTGATAATTTAACCAATTAAGGTCAGATATGATCATGGTCTTTTTAAGTACATGGATATAAAATATCCCTAAATATGGACCTGCTATGTTTTCTACTTTTTAAGTTTAAGCGGGTTTGTTTACCCATTTTTTTTTTGGGGGGGGGGGGACATGCTGTATTTCAATGAAAAAACATACAGGTATAGTATTTTAACATGGATCAAGGCACACCCAAAATGCATTGCATGGATTGCTGATGAATGAAACTATTTCATTTTTACAATTAATTTGAGTGCTATAGTTATCAAAATGTCGATATCAATGAAATAGTTTACGATGACAAACAAAGTAAATAAGATAGTTGATTTCTTACCTTTAAACAGTAAATATTTGGGCAAAGCAGCAAGGTTTAGGATCCGACCTGTCGTAGGCACGTTTGGTGATGAAATGGTATTGGATGTGTAGTCACAAGTCGCATTATAGGCGGTCTCATTTGGGCTCATCCAGAATGAAAGTGGGCGTGGGCAAGAGGTCTGGCTGGCGTGGGAGTGAATTTTTTTGTATAGATCCTTGAGATTTCTATGCTTTTTATTTCAGCTTCTCTGGATGAAAGAGCAGATTTCCATAAGATGAATGAATCATGAATACAATTCTGCCACATAGGCCTACATCTGAATATAAAGAGGATTGCTCCAACAACAACAATATGAAAAGAATCATCCACTGAGACGAATTAGCGAGGATGTTGGCATGGCCAATCACCGGCTTCCATCTCATTATCCCATCCGTTGCAGGACAATTATTTAATCTGAACCAGGCAACTTTAATACATTTTCTGTTTCATATTCCGAATTGGATGTGTGAGCAAGTGGGCGTATGTTTGTTTGAAGAGGTTTACAATGGCCAAATAATAAGTTCGATATAAGCATATAAGGCTTTTGATAATAAGTACACTTTCCGATTAAATTAAGTTAAATCGTGGATTATCCTTGAGACGATTTTAAATAACCAGTGGCGTATCTGTGTTTTTTTGTCGGGGGGGGGGGGGGGGATTTTGTCTAGGTAAACACCAGTTCAGCACTAGGCCTATATTACCTAAAAATGGAACAGATTGAATGTTTATTCCACTGAATGATGTCGCATCCTAAATTTAAACAACATATTTACACGAATCTGGCCATTATTAAGGTACATTTTTCTTTTAAACGGGCTTCTGCAATGGTATTCCTGGACAATTTATGCGCGCGTAGCGCAGGGAAAATTGCCATTCTAATACTAAATTGCTATCATCAAACCGGGCAAGTCATATTTTCAAGATTTGAGAAAACAGAAAAAACTGAAACAAATAAGTATTTAGCATAATATGAATATGCAAACAAACCAACAACAACAGAATACCAACCCAAAGTATATAAAGGGGTAAAAAAAAAGTTAGCCCCTCCCCCTAAAATTCTATCACGTTTGTTTGCATAACTCCACACACAAATATACGTTTTGAAAAATTGAAACGTTTAATATGAAAAGAGGAAACGCTTGATTCTCATCAAAAGCAGTTTTGTTTTCAATTATTTATTTATTTATTCGGACATACACTTTTGGAACAGTGGCAAAAGTCTTCTCGACTAACGTGAATTAATGTATTTACTTGAGGAATGTTTTAAGCGTTTGCAGACCTATCTATTGGATTAACGGGGTTTTCTTTCTATACCCACTTACATAGTTCACGCTGCGTTAAGTCAAGTGGTTCGGGGTAATGCTACCTGCTTTGTCAAATTCACTGGGGAGGTCAGTTTCGTTTTCAAATGCTGTCGAGCGCATCGCTCTCAAATTCTTTCTTAAGTGCTTGTATTATTGATGTGCACTTAATTAATGCATTTCTCCACTGATGACCAAAGTACTTGTTTGTTCTTTTCTCGTCTTCTGTCTGTCTGCTGAGTCAGTTTATTAGGGTGTCTACAAAACTAAGACCTAAGACCTAAGACCTAAGACCTAAGACCTAAGACCTACAAAACTAAGACCTGACTAGGTACAAAACTAAGACCCGAGTACAAAACTAAGACCCAACCAGGTACAAAACTAAGACCCGAGTACAAAACTAAGACCTGACCAGGTACAAAACTAAGACCCGAGTACAAAACTAAGACCCAACCAGGTACAAAACTAAGACCCGAGTACAAAACTAAGACCTGACCAGGTACAAAACTAAGACCCGGAAGTACAAAACTAAGACCTGACCAGGTACAAAACTAAGACCCGGAAGTACAAAACTAAGACCTGACCAGGTACAAAACTAAGACCCGAGTACAAAACTAAGACCTGACCAGGTACAAAACTAAGACCCGAGTACAAAACTAAGACCCAACCAGGTATAAAACTAAGACCCGAGTACAAAACTAAGACCTGACCAGGTACAAAACTAAGACCCGGAAGTACAAAACTAAGACCTGACCAGGTACAAAACTAAGACCCGAGTACAAAACTAAGACCCAACCAGGTACAAAACTAAGACCCGAGTACAAAACTAAGACCTGACCAGGTACAAAATTAAGACCCGAGTACAAAACTAAGACCCAACCAGGTACAAAACTAAGACCCAAGTACAAAACTGGGGGTTAACCGGAAGTGATCTAGGATTAGTTCGGGGGTCATGGGGGGTGGTGTGGGGGTTAACTGAATGTAGTCCGGGGTCGTATGGAGGATTAGTCCGGGGGTCATGGGGGTGGTGTGGGGGTTAACTGGATGTAGTCCGGGGGTCGTATGGAGGATGTGGGGGTTAACCGCAAGTGATCTAGAATTGGTCCGGGGGTCGTGTGGGTGGTGTGGGGGTTAACCGCAAGTGATCTAGGATTGGTCCGGGGGTCGTATGGGTGGTGTGGGGGTTAACCGGAAGTGATCTAGGATTAGTCCGGGGGTCATGGGGTGGTGTGGGGGTTAACCGGAAGTGATCTAGGATTAGTCTGGGGGTCATGGGGGTGGTGTGGGGGTTAACTGGAAGTGATCTAGGATTGGTCCGGGGGTCGTGTGGGTGGTGTGATGGGTTAACCGGAAGTGATCTAGGATTAGTCCGGGGGTCATGGGGTGGTGTGGGGGTTAACTGGAAGTAGTCCAGTAGTATTAGTTAGTATTTTATTATTCAGGGAGTACAAGACAATCACTAGGTCTGGGGTGTGGGTCAAGGGGTGGGAGGGGTATTTTTTTACCATAGATCAAGTACTTTTTATCCATTATAAAAAAAATTAAAAAAATAATTCCCCCCCCCCCCGGGCCCCCACCCATCCACCTCGGAGCTACCACCCCACCCCATCATCCCACCCATACCAAGTTCTGACCAAAACCACAGCAGACCAACAAAACTTGCAATGGAATTCATGTCGTACGAGATACACAGTATTTCCGATACAAATTAAGTTGCCGAATTTGACTACCCGATCTACAAAACTAAGACCCTACCAGGTACAAAACTAAGACCCGGAAGTACAAAACTAAGACCTGACCAGGTACAAAACTAAGACCCGGAAGTACAAAACTAAGACCTGACCAGGTACAAAACTAAGACCCGGAAGTACAAAACTAAGACCTGACCAGGTACAAAACTAAGACCCGGAAGTACAAAACTAAGACCTGACCAGGTACAAAACTAAGACCCGGAAGTGATCTAGGATTAGTTCGGGGGTGGTGTAGGGGTTGACTGGAAGTGATCTAGGATTAGTCCGGGGGTCATTTGGGTGATGTGGGGGTTAACCGCAAGTGATCAAGGATTGATCCGGGGGTCGTGTGGGTGGTGTGGTGGTTAACCAGAAGTGATCTAGGATTGGTCCAGGGGTCGTGTGGGTGGTGTGGTGATTAACCGGAAGTGATCTAGGATTAGTCCGGGGGTCATGGGGGTGGTGTGGGGGTTAACTGCAAGTAGTCCAGTAGTATTAGTCAGGGGGTCATGCGAGTGGTGTG
>CM069452.1:13878789-13934968 GCA_035610835.1 Ophiura sarsii | reverse complement strand
CCCCCCTTTTTGAGGGTCTGAACTTTTTTGACCCCCCCTTTGGTGAGGTAGAACACTTTTTTGACCCCCCCCTTATTTTCCAGCCCCCCCCCCCCCCCCCCCCCCCCCCCCCCACCAGAGTATTTATGAACGTACCCCTAGTGATTGTCTTGTATTCCCTGAATAATAAAATACTGCTTTTTAATGTCATTTTGTGCTAAAAATTGTAACCAAAACTAGACCCCCGGACTACTTCCGAATAACCCCCACACCACCCAAATGACCCCCGGACTAATCCTAGATCACTTCCGGTTAACACCCACACGACCCCCAGACCAATCTTAGATCACTTGCGGTTAACCCCCCACACCACCCACACGACCCCCGGACCAATCCTAGATCACTTCCGGTTATCCCCCACCACTCACATGACCCCCTGACTAATACTACTGGACTACTTCCAGTTAACCCCCACACCACCCCATGACCCCCGGACTAATCCTAGATCACTTCCGGTTAACACCCACACCACCCCATGACCCCCGGACTAATCCTAGATCACTTCCGGTTAACCCCCACACCACTCGCATGACCCCCTGACTAATACTACTGGACTACTTGCAGTTAACCCCCACACCACCCCCATGACCCCCGGACTAATCCTAGATCACTTCCGGTTAATCACCACACCACCCACACGACCCCTGGACCAATCCTATATCACTTCCGGTTATACCCACACCACCCCGGACTAATCCTAGATCACTTCCGGTTAACCCCCACACCACTCGCATGACCCCCTGACTAATACTACTGGACTACTTGCAGTTAACCCCCACACCACCCCCATGACCCCCGGACTAATCCTAGATCACTTCCGGTTAATCACCACACCACCCACACGACCCCTGGACCAATCCTAGATCACTTCTGGTTAACCACCACACCACCCACACGACCCCCGGATCAATCCTAGATCACTTGCGGTTAACCCCCACATCACCCAAATGACCCTCGGACTAATCCTAGATCACTTCCAGTCAACCCCTACACCACCCCCGAACTAATCCTAGATCACTTCGGGTCTTAGTTTTGTACCTGGTCAGGTCTTAGTTTTGTACTTCCGGGTCTTAGTTTTGTACCTGGTCAGGTCTTAGTTTTGTACTTCCGGGTCTTAGTTTTGTACCTGGTAGGGTCTTAGTTGTGTAGATCGGGTAGTCAAATTCGGCAACTTTGTATCGGAAATACTGTGTATCTCGTACGACATGAATTCCATTGCAAGTTTTGTTGGTCTGCTGTGGTTTGGTCAGAACTTGGTATGGGTGGGATGATGGGTGGGGTGGTAGGCCCGAGGTGTGGGGGGGGGGGGGGGGGGGGGGGGGTGGGGGTGGCGGGGTGGCATTTTTTAATTGTTATATAATGGATAAAAAGTACTTTATCTATGGTAAGAAATACCCCTCCCACCCTTGACCCATTGTACTCCCTGAATAATAAAATACTGCTTTTTAATGTCATTTTGTGCTAAAATGTAACAAAACTAGACCCCCGGACTCTTTCCGGTTAACCCCCCACACCACCCAAATGACCCCCGGACTAATCCTATATCACTTCCGGTTATACCCCACACCACCCCGGACTAATCCTAGATCACTTCCGGTTAACCCCCACACCACTCGCATGACCCCCTGACTAATACTACTGGACTACTTGCAGTTAACCCCCACACCACCCCCATGACCCCCGGACTAATCCTAGATCACTTCCGGTTAATCACCACACCACCCACACGACCCCTGGACCAATCCTAGATCACTTCTGGTTAACCACCACACCACCCACACGATCCCGGATCAATCCTTGATCACTTGCGGTTAACCCCCACATCACCCAAATGACCCCCGGACTAATCCTAGATCACTTCCAGTCAACCCCTACACCACCCCCGAACTAATCCTAGATCACTTCCGGGTCTTAGTTTTGTACCTGGTCAGGTCTTAGTTTTGTACTTCCGGGTCTTAGTTTTGTACCTGGTCAGGTCTTAGTTTGTACTTCCGGGTCTTAGTTTTGTACCTGGTCAGGTCTTAGTTTGTACTTCCGGGTCTTAGTTTGTACCTGGTCAGGTCTTAGTTTTGTACTTCCGGGTCTTAGTTTTGTACCTGGTAGGGTCTTAGTTTTGTAGATCGGGGTAGTCAATTCGGCAACTTAATTTGTATCGGAAATACTGTGTATCTCGTACGACATGAATTCCATTGCAAGTTTGTTGGTCTGCTGTGGTTTTGGTCAGAACTTGGTATGAGTGGGATGATGGGGTGGGGTGGTAGCTCCGAGGTGGATGGGTGGGGGCCCGGGGGGGGGGGGGAATTTTTTTTATAATGGATAAAAAGTACTTGATCTATGGTAAAAAATACCCCTCCCACCCCTTGACCCACACCCCAGACCTAGTGTCTTGTACTCCCTGATATAATATACTAACTTACTACTGGACTACTTCCAGTTAACCCCACACCACCCCATGACCCCCGGACTAATCCTAGATCACTTCCGGTTAACCCATCACACCACCCACACGACCCCCGGACCAATCCTAGATCACTTCCAGTTAACCCCCACACCACCCCCATGACCCCCAGACTAATCCTAGATCACTTCCGGTTAACCCCCACACCACCCCATGACCCCCGGACTAATCCTAGATCACTTCCGGTTACCCCCACACCACCCATACGACCCCCGGACCAATCCTAGATCACTTGCGGTTAACCCCCCACACCACCCACACGACCCCCGGACCAATCTAGATCACTTGCGGTTAACCCCCACATCCTCCATACGACCCCCGGACTACATCCAGTTAACCCCCACACCACCCCCATGACCCCCGGACTATCCTCCATACGACCCGGACTACATTCAGTTAACCCCCACACCACCCCCCCATGACCCCGAACTAATCCTAGATCACTTCCGGTTAACCCCCAGTTTTGACTTGGGTCTTAGTTTTGTACCTGGTTGGGTCTTAGTTTTGTACTCGGGTCTAATTTGTACCTGGTCAGGTCTTAGTTTTAATTTTGTACCTGGTCAGGTCTTAGTTTTGTACTCGGGTCTTAGTTTTGTACCTGGTTGGGTCTTAGTTTTGTACTCGGGTCTTAGTTTTGTACCTGGTCAGGTCTTAGTTTTGTACTTCCGGGTCTTAGTTTTGTACCTGGTCAGGTCTTAGTTTTGTACTCGGGTCTTAGTTTTATACCTGGTTGGGTCTTAGTTTTGTACTCGGGTCTTAGTTTTGTACCTGGTCAGGTCTTAGTTTTGTACTCGGGTCTTAGTTTTGTACCTGGTCAGGTCTTAGTTTTGTACTTCCGGGTCTTAGTTTTGTACCTGGTCAGGTCTTAGTTTTGTACTTCCGGGTCTTAGTTTTGTACCTGGTCAGGTCTTAGTTTTGTACTCGGGTCTTAGTTTTATACCTGGTTGGGTCTTAGTTTGTACTCGGTCTTAGTTTTTGTACCTGGTCAGGTCTTAGTTTGTACTCGGGTCTTAGTTTTGTACCTGGTCAGGTCTTAGTTTTGTACTTCCGGGTCTTAGTTTTGTACCTGGTCAGGTCTTAGTTTGTACTTCAGGGTCTTAGTTTTGTACCTGGTCAGGTCTTAGTTTTGTACTCGGGTCTTAGTTTTGTACCTGGTTGGGTCTAGTTTTGTACTCGGGTCTTAGTTTTGTACCTGGTCAGGTCTTAGTTTTGTACTCGGGTCTTAGTTTTGTACCTGGTTGGGTCTTAGTTTTGTACTCGGGTCTTAGTTTTGTACCTAGTCAGGTCTTAGTTTTGTAGGTCTTAGGTCTTAGGTCTTAGGTCTTAGGTCTTAGGTCTTAGTTTGTAGACACCCAGTTTATTAAGCGTCCATAAACATTACACAATGTTTTAAATACAAATAAAAATTCCTTTAAAAGGAAAAGAGGCGGTCATATAAATTTAAAGAAACAGACAGCAGAGTGTGATATATATAGGTAACAAAAAGAGTGGTTATGTCATAAGTTTTATTTATCAATATAACATGAATGGAAATCACTAACTAATGTTGATAATACTTAAAAAGTCAGGACAATGTTGACGAGTAAAAACATTAAGGCTTTTGGAATCAAGTATGTTACATCTTAGAGCTGGTTTATCACGTTGGCATTTTACCACAGATAAATTGGTCATAACCTGTTACCTGGTGACTGATAGTCTAATGGAGAAATTGTAACTTTGTCAATTCCCCAAGAGAACTGGGTATGGCTAGAAACCCAAAGTGGTAGCTTGCCTTTAAAAGGTACTTTATTTCTGATATGCTTAAAGGTATAGTATATTGATCTTATAAGCATATTTTGTTTTTAAAGAAAGTAGATTTTCTTGCAGATTTACATTTCTGATCATAAAGCGTGAATATAGTTATTCTAGACACAAGTTTTATGAATCTATATGAGCATTATACTTGAAAATATGTGTTTTTATGGTTTTTAAGGGTTGAAAACAGATTGGTTGCACAAAACAGTTGAAATGTTGTCTAACAAATATGATTTTGATTATGATTGTTTCAATCTGTAACTCGGAACGTCAAGTGAAGTGGCTTTGTTAAAGATTGTCTATATACAACCAATAAATTTGCGTATTTCTATTTAGTTCTGTATATAAAAATGTTATTGTTTATACATCCTTAAGCATTATTTTAACAGTAACAATAAGAACATATTACAGATGTTCATATAACTTTTTTTTGTTAATTAACAACAAAAAAGCCATCACTTTTTAAATTCAAATGACTATTTGAATACAGTCCAATGAATATTTGATACACAGTGAATTCGTACAACAATATTTACTTGGGACAACATCGTGAACAAATAACGTCGCAAAATATACCCTTTGCATGTAATTGATTCAATATCTTTTAACATCAGAATTCGGTAACTTTATTAATCCCCAACCGATTTCCACCGTTCAAACGAGAAACTATATCAATAAAGACACGTTATTTTCATATTTTGTCTTAAAACTTTCCTAAAACAATAAAAAACGTTGATTTTGTTAAAGTACTTTATCTTAGGCACTCAATCAAGATGTAATTATTGCTGGTCCTTTACAGTCCATGAATTGCCCGCAGCTGTGTAAACAGACACCTCCCTGGTGTAAACAACTTTTATTTGATCAGATATGCAGTGTTGCCAGACAACATCACAAATGTAGCCTAAAATATCTCAAGCCAATGCCAAAAGGTAGCCCATACATATAAAACCTGTCAAAGCACACGTTAAACCACAGTTAAACAAGGTTTAGTTGAAAAAGGTCAGTAGCACTCATTGGTGATAGTAATGCGCTACAACAGAGAGGATCTGTTTTTATGTAGTGTGACATACGTAAAACATAAGGGATTTATTGTAGCATGTAAACCGTAGGTAAGATGTCGTTTTCCCATAATGTCAAAACCTACCCATAAAGGAGGCGAAGGCCGTTGCCCCGCCTCCAAAAAGGAAATCTTATATACAAATATTTACATGGTAACGTAGATTCATGCAAGGTTAATGCTAATTGCTACGTGCGGTCCATGCACGTTTCAAATATGATTTACAAAACACATCATGAAAGTGTGCAAATCATCACTTGCAGTAAGAACATAATTTGAAAGACCTAGCGTAAGACACAATTTTATTGTTCGATTACCCGATATAAAGATTCTCCAATAGCATGTTCACTTCTTCCAAACAATCACATTTTCCCAAAATGATGTTTTTAGAAAAAGTGGCACTTTTCAAAATCGTATGCAAGTTACAAAAATGTCTCCAGTACTGTTAACAATTAATTTCAATTGTCTTTATTTTCAATTAAAAGAAATTCTTTTCTTTTTTTAGCTGGTCCCTAATTAAAATTGTAAATAAAATTATTTTATTTCATGCATGACAAGCCAATAGTGTCTACCATTCACGTCACTATAACTTCCCTGTATCATTTTCGGAAAACATCCTTTTGGGGAAATGTGACTGTTTTGGGGAAAGCAAACATGATATTGAAAAGGGGAAACTTTTTGTGGGTAGCCAAGGGTTTTCCCTTTTCGAAAATGTTTCAATCTCTCAAAACGCTTAATAGAGTTTTTCACCCTCAAAATGTTGATGCTGGTGCCACCACTTAGGCTATCTGTAACCGGTGATAGATGTATTGTTTAATTAGATTCCATTCATATACTGAATCCTAAATTCCTACCTTATTTATTTCATGGTTAATATTTATTTTATTTATTTATTTATTTGGACATACACTTTTGAAACAGTGGCATGAGTCTTCTCGACTGATGCGTCCTTAAAACATATTACACAATATTATCACATGTATAAATAAAAAGGCAGAATATATACAAATATTTACATGATAACATAGAATCATACAAGTTGAATGCTACGTGCGGTCCATGCACGTTTTAAGTAGGATTTGCAGAACACATCAAATATTTGGAGTACGGGTAAATCATCACATACTGTAAGAACATCATTTGAAAGACCTAGCATAAGACACATTTTAATAGTTAAATTACCAGATATAAATATTCTCCAAAACTCTTCTAAATTATGGAGTGATAGTTGATTTTCAAGTTTAAGGAATTCATCAACTCTGATATGATTTAACGCACTACAAATAAATAAGAAATGTCTAAGATCCTCAGTATCTTTATCACATAATAATTATTAAATGGGCAGTAAATATTTTCGTCAGGTTTCCATGAATGAGCACGGCCATTGAGGGGTAAGGTATTGGACCGAGCTTTGAATTTCATCGTTGCACCATAAAAATCTAATTTACATAATAAGTAATCTTTCAAACCAGGTTTGGTTTTGAATAATACATAGTCCTTTAATGGTGATTTTGTCATAGCAGAATGTAGCCACTTGTTGTTAGAATTATCTATACGTAAGTTATTAAAATTATTGATCCACAAGTGCCTATTATATAGATTATCTTTAAATATATGGTCCATATCACACTCTGCCATAGCAGTTTCAATATGCACAGACCACTTCCATCTTAATTTGTTACAATTGCTCTTATAATACTTATCTTACTATAAATCTGGAAACGGTGTATGTTTGTTTGTTATCCTTATTTCTCCGTTAGTTGTGATCAAAGTGGCGCCTTATTTGCATGAAAGATAGAGGAAATAACGGGAAGGGCGTTAAAGTTTATTTCAGTGAAATTGGTTAACAATCACTCGCTCCAAAAACAGCAAAAAACCTCTCAGATTTGGCTCATAAATGCCACTAGAATTGAACGACATTGTGCGTTGCGCGTACTACCGCGTAATCATACCGTGGTGGCGCGTCGCGTGCATGTTTGCGCAAGGGCTCTGCCGCGGCACACGCACCCCTACACATGGCGCAGAAGCCACACGGGAAATGGTTATATAGGCCTGTGCAGTTGGTAGGGTATTTGGTGTCATGTTGGGGGGGGGGGGGGGGGGGGGGGGGGGTTAAAACCACGGGAAATGGTTTAGGATAGGCCTAGACTCTAGGCCCTAGAGTTATAATGGTACAAGTGGCGTTTTGCGGGGGTTAATGAAGCAACCTGATTTCTTTACTTTATAAGTTGGCATGCCAAAAAATTTAAGGGACCGAGGGTTAATGAAGTAACCACGGGAAATGGTTTAGGGAGGGTTGTGATTATAAATAAACCTGGTTTGTGTGTGTGTATGGGGGGGGGGGGGGGGGGGGGGGGGGGGAATGTTTTAGAATAGGGTTAAGAGTTAATGAGGTAGCCACGGGAAATGGTTAGGGGTTATGATTATAAATCCACCTGGTTGGTGTACAGGGGGGGGGGGGGTGTAGGGAGTTTATGTGTTTTTAAAAGAACGGGTTAGCTTGATGCAGTTTGAGAGGTATGGGTTAATAAAGTAGCCACGGTAAATGATTTATGAGGGATATGGTTAGAAATCAACCTAATTGGGGGGGGGGGGGGGGGTTGTAAGGGGTTTATGCCTTTAGGAGGAATATGGTTATAAATCAACCTGGTTGAGGGGGTGAAGGGGTTATGTGGTTTCAGAGGTAGGTAATGTGGCATAACCATATGGCGCAGAAGCCACGGGAAATGGTTATATAGGCCTGTGCAGTTGGTAGGGTATTTGGTGTCATGTTGGGGGGTGGGGGGGGGGGGGGGGGGTAAAACCACGGGAAATGGTTTAGGATAGGCCTAGACTCTAGGCCCTAGAGTTATAATGGTACAAGTGGTGTTTTGCGGGGGTTAATGAAGCAACCTGATTTCTTTACTTTAAGTTGGCATGCCAAAAAATTTAAGGGACCGAGGGTTAATGAAGTAACCACGGGAAATGGTTTAGGGAGGGTTGTGATTATAAATAAACCTGGTTTGTGTGTGTGTAGGGGGGGGGGGGGGGGGGGGCACGGGAAATGTTTTAGAATAGGGTTAAGAGTTAATGAGGTAGCCACGGGAAATGGTTTGGGGTTATGATTATAAATCCACCTGGTTGGTGTACAGTGGGGGGGGGGTGTAGGGAGTTTATGTGTTTTAAAAGAATGGGTTAGCTTGATGCACTGTTTGAGAGGTATGGGTAAGTAGCCACGGTAAATGATTTAGGAGGGATATGGTTATAAATCAACCTAATTGGGGGGGGGGGGGGGTTGTAAGGGGTTTATAATGCCTTTAGGAGGAATATGGTTATAAATCAACCTGGTTGAGGGGGGTGAAGGGGTTATGTGGTTTCAGAGGTAGGTAATGTGGCATAACCATCTAGCGGGACCCGAGCGTAGCGAGGGTACGCCGCTAGTCAATATAATTATATAGAATGCATAGTGCTAAAAACTAGATTCGGCCATCTGTTTGTTTGCATTTGCCGAAGTCTCTTAAAATATTTAATACGAAGTTTATTTTGGATTAATGCAATTGGTTGCCATCCTAAATCGCCTATCAAGCATTCAAGTGGAGTATTCCTGGGGGCTTTCAGTATTGATCTTGCCATTTTGTATTGTAATGATTGTATCCGTTTGGTATCATTAGCGCTTCCAGGAACCCAAATTGCTGAGGCATAGTTGATGGGAGGAGAGTATCAGATTTTTCCACAATAAATCTCCGTAATAAACTCTTTGAAAATCATCTTGACCATCTATAATGGATTTAACATACATAATAGTATACCGTATTCATGGATAATCTCCTCTTAGTAACTGATGAGATAATCGGGTGTAAAGAAATTTCTAAGAAGGGCAAACAATGATGGTGTAAAATAATATTGATGAGGCTATTCAAAGCAGGAAACATGCTTGCAAGGAACACCGTAAGTGGTCCAAAGGTAATAAAGAAGACGACAAAGAACTAGGGAACTCCCTGTGGGAGGATTATAAGTCTAAAAAGTCAAGTGCAAAAAATCTCATTCATCAAAAAATAATGCAAATGAGATTTGATAGGAGTATATCTATTTCTAAGGCAGGGGGTCCTTCCAGAGAGATGGTCCTTCAAGTAGGGACTTTTGGAATAACCTAAGCGGTAATAAAAGGAGAGATAATCCCACAACCATCACATTACCCAATTCAGATCATGTCACTACGGATAGAAATGTTATGAATCAAACTATTGCCAAAAGGGTTTAGATCGCGAGCTTAGATCGCGAGCGATCTGAAAAAGGGTACCTGGCTCCTCAAAAATACACTACAACAACAAGTACCGTATACACTATACGAAAAATATTATTTGTAAATAAATCTTCACTTGATTCTGTTCCGTGCTCACAGTGTCAAGCGAGGCCGAAGGTACCGTACGCGGATAGCCCGCCGCTAGGCGCTAGTAAGAAAAGGAGCCGCAGGCCGCCTGCGGCCGAGGCGACTAAACCCGGCTTGTTACGAACCGATTTAAGTTAGGTCCAATTTAGATGAGCCCGCCGCAGGCGCGATACGGTCTACCAACCGACCCGTGTAGAATTTGCGAACTCAACCCCTATTTTGCGCGAACTCTACCCCTATCGTAGAGGGCGCTGTTGTACCTAGTAGGATGCGTGTTTTTTTCAGCAAGCTAGATGGTTCGCCGCCAAAAATATGCGATCTCTACCACTATTTTACTCTTGTTTTTGTATTCTTTGGATGCACATGCACCACTCCAGGTGGGTGCCGCTGCTTTGAAAGTGTTTTCCGAATAAATAAATAAATAAATAAAAGTATCCCACTTTTAAGTGGAATACTCTTAAAAGAGTCAAAGCCAATTATCTTGTCTGCCACACAGTGCACTTAAAATTGAATGATTACCGTATATATTAGGCAAATTAAAAAAAAAATGTTTATCGTCCAGACCTTTTTTCAAAAAAGGAAGGAGGGGAACTTTTTTCTTCTTTTTTCTTTATACCTTGTAGCGCAAAATCACCTTTTAGCGCAGGGATAATGGTAAACTTGGCGGACCTTAAACAGGAGGAGATCTCTCAATTGTTTTTTTAAATTTTTAAGCATAATATAAGAAAGAAACTCTGAAACGCCCGGCTGAACAAAAAAGTTATGACTGAAATAAAGAAAAGAAAATCGGACCCCAAAAAGGAAACGGGAGGGTACGCTAAACATGTTAAGTTTTTTTCACGATAAATTGGGTAGGCCCGTAAGCGACACCTGGTTGATAGCCAGGCGACGATTGACCTTTATGCCAAAATGTTTATAAATACTGTCATGGGAGGTGGGGTGGAAACTTTTGAGTCATGGATGTCATTTTTGTTTGGACAACCCCCCCCCCCCCCTCCAAAAAAAAATAAAAATAGGGTTTTTCTTTCTTGATCCCCTTTTTAAGAACCTTCTTTATCGATCCGCCTCCCCGTTCATCTTACTATAAATCTGGAAACGGTGTGTGTTTGTGTGTTTATGTGTGTGTTTGTTATCCTTATTTCTCCGTTAGTTGTGATAAAAGTGGCGCCTAATTTGCATGACAGATAGAGGAAATAACGGGAAGGGTGTTAAAGTTTATTTCAGTGAAATTGGTTAACAATTGGCTCCAAAAACAGCAAAAACCTCTCAGATTTGGCTTATCATATGGTAACGTTGTCTCATTTGCTGATTTTACCCCCAATTACACTCTTAAGCATGGGGGCCGACTTTCATATTTTCGGGTAATTGTATCCATAGCGAGAAAATCTGTTGAGTGTGGATACTAGGTCTCGCTTCTTATTTGGTAGTAAATACATTTCTCTAACCAATTATGTAAACATAATCTAAAATAATAGTGACGTTCTCACGGCAGAGGCTTTTTGCTGCACCTATATTTCACGATTTCTCAATGGCCCTGATCAAAATATTGTAAGTTTTTGCAGGTATTTTGGCATTGATGGCGCTATAACGTCTTACCGGTAGGTTCTAGTATATAAGTCTCACATGCCATTCTGGAGATTGTTTTAATAGCTTTAATTTGATATAAAACTCATTATGATTGGTTCTATCGTATTGGCGGCAGAGCATTTGCAAGACAACGGCCAATGGTAGGACCTGTTTGACCTTCGTCGTCAAACCGGAAGCATACATTTCCAGTGTGGGGTATCACTCGTATTGTTCATTCCGATATCATCCAGATTCAATTTCTGACTGACTGACTGACTAACTAAGTGTGAATGTTAAACCATTAAAGATGTTATAGTTTCAGGTTATAATTAGTTATATAAGAATCAATTTTGTCTTGTTCTTTTATACGGTGAGTTCATTTTCGTATTGCTCAAGTAGGGAACTCCCCCATGCCTAATAATGGTATAGTCCAAGTAATTGATATACGCTGTGTGCACTGACCCTTGTATTTGAGCATACACACTGCACCGCTGTGTAGCAATTCTTTTATGAGACAATTGGCCTTAAACGTTTCCATATGAATGCCACTAGAATTGAACAACATTGTGCGTTGCGCGTACTACACAGCGTAATCTTACCGTGGTAACGCGTCGCGTGCGATGTTTGCGAAAGGGCTCACTGCCGCGGCACACGCACTCCCAGTCCCACACATGGCGCAGAAGCCACACGGGAAATGGTTATAGGCCTGTTGGTAGGAAGAAGTCATAGGAAATGGTTTAGGGAGCCTCGGGTTGTGTTTATAATCAACCTGGTTTGGGTGTTTGTATGTGGGGGGGGGGGGGGGGGGGGGTAAAAACACGGGAAATGTTTTAGGATAGGGTTAAGAGTTAATGAAGTCGCCACGGGAAATGGTTATGAGGGTTATGATTATTATAAATCCACCTGGTTGGTGTAGTTGCAGCCTGGGGGTGGTTGTAGGGGGTTTATGTGGTTTTAAAAGTATGGAGGGTCAACTTGATGCGGTTTGAGAGGTAGGGGTTAATAAAGTAGCCACGGTAAATAGTTAGGAGGGATATGATTGATTATAAATCAACCGAATTGGGGGGGGGGGTTGTAGGGGGTTTATAATGCCTTTAGGAGGGATATGGTTATAAATCAACCTGGTTGAGGGGTAGGGGTTGTAGGGGGTTTATGTGGTTTCAGAGGTAGGTAATGTGGCATACCCATCTAGCGGGGACCCGAGCGTAGCGAGGGTACGCCGCTAGTGTTCTATAATAACAGAAACAATAACGACAAGATTTTACTTACTAAAGAAATGCGCGCGTAGCGCACGATTTTTTTTGACTTGGCACTCATTTTTAACTATGATTGAGGTACATTTTGGCTGTGTACAAGCTTGCTTGTATCAACAAAAAATTGCCTTTTGGGGACACATGCGCGCGTGAATAATTTTCATCTGTCTACTTTTAACCACTTTTTTGTTGATCCCCCCAAAGGACCTATTATTTCTGATCCCCGTTTTAAGGACCTTTTTTGTTGTTGATCCCCCTCATTTTTTTCCACCGCCCACCAAAGTATTTATGAACAACGCTCCCTAAGCGTAAAAAAACTTATTTTTTTACCATTTGTTTACTTTTTTGGACTTAGAGGAGGGGTGAACTCCCCCAACCCTAGTTACGTGCCTGTTAATAATTTTTTCAAAACAATAGGCCTAAATGTACCGACCGTTTAAAAAATAAAAACAAACAAACAAACAAACAAACAAACAAACAAACAAACAAACAAACAAACAAATAATACCAAATAATTATTACAATGGTGATCATTGAGGGTATACACCACCAATGCACTATGGGATAGCACGTCCGGTAAAAGTTTATCACAGCAATAGTTCCTTTTTGGGTACAAATTGCGAGATGTTGACATACTTTTTTCAATTATATCTATTAGTTTTGGGTATTACACATTTTTATGAGTGTGCACAGTACATATTTCCAAAAAAATCGCACTAGTTTGAACATTTTAAAGTTTTAAACGACTGAAATCGGCGGAAGGTCCGTCCTGGGTTTTGGGGCGTAAATAAAGGGCCGAAATCGCTACATCAAATTCATCGCATAATATTGAAAAATCTAGTCCGACACTTTGCCATTTCCTTTTGATATGTTTTGCGGACATCCCTTAGGAATAATCTCTGTAAATGTCATATAAGGATGTATGGGATAACTCCAGTTAGAGCCGATTGTTTGACCCCTACTTTGCACGTAGCGTCTATGGGGAGTGCATTGGTGGTGTATACCCTTGAAGCTGCGGGCTCCAACTGGGCATGTAGGTACCAAAAGACGTTGGGCATCATCAAAATTCTCAATGAAATCTCATATATACATGATGATCAACACGCGGGGCAATGTCTAGTTAGGCCTACATTGTTTAATCCTTTCAAAAATCGTTTTTAATCATAAATGTTGTCGTTTTCTTAGGAGGTTTTCAACAAGAAACACCTTGAAAAAGCCAGGACATTTCATATGATGAATCATACACGAGTTCGAATTAAAACTCATGAGGTTTTTATTATTTTAAAAGAGTCAAAATGATCATTAGGTTGAGTCGCGGCTTTCTTTGACACGGTTAAGTTCTCAAACACAACTCCACTTCCAATGCAAATTGGATTAAACATGTTAAAAAAGCCGGGGCTAGGGGTGGGGGGTCGATAAGGAGTCTATTAAAGTTATTTCTAGTGATCTATGTGTTTTTGAATGATGATAAATAGTAGGCCAGGAGCACTGAGAGGGGTCCTTTGGGTTTCACTCATGTCAAAAGACGCTTTAAAGCTAGTGGATTAAATGAAACTGCATGTCGGGCGTAATTGTCGGGTCATATTATATGCGTTTCAGCCATCTGAATGTTAGGCCTACTCGCCTATAATGATCTTAAATTCAAGTAATTGTGAAATGAAAAGATTTTAAAATCGATAATAATGCTTAATTTTCCACTATCTACAGGGTAAACAATACGAGCGGACCTATATAGACTTTTCAGTAATCTAGTCAAAGGCCCTCGGGGAGAAATTTTCTTAAAAAAGCGCGTACACGCGCACCTTTGCACCGTTAGAACATGCAATTTTGAAATTTCACGTTTTGACCATGTTTCTTGTGGAGGCCGTATCGTCAAAACGGAAGCATGAAATGTAATATAACTCGGGAATTTAGCTCAGGATTTCACTGGCAACAATCTGAAATATGTCTCGTTTGCTGTAGACAAAGTGTGTGCTCTTGAAATGATCGTGGCCGCCATTGTCTGGGGAAAGTTTTTTCAGTATAAGCGCGCCCTCTGTTTTTTTTAAATTTATTCCGAGTTACGGGCTGTATTTAACAGATGAAAATGCAAACAAATTTCCGCACAGCAATTCGGATTCGGAATTTCAACCGGACGTATTATAATTTGTCCTGTAATTTGTACAATAATTAAAGAAACTCCTTCAACTTTCATACGAATGTGTGCCTTGGAAATGTGTGGTATTACTGTGGGATGAATTGATTTCATTGTGAAAGTAAGTATGTCCTTGTGTTTAACTCCTTGGTTCAACTCAGTCAAACTCAGTCAACTCAAAAAAGGCTTGCTAGATCAGTCCTGGAAGGTGGACAAATTTGCCCACCAATTTGGGGGCCATATTTATGTCATAGGTACTTAAATACAAGCCTCAAGGGTGTATCATAGACCAGAGCCAACTTGATCTCGCTGGATCTATGATTCAGCGAGCTAAAAAGATAGAAGATGTCCCGACTGGCAAAGCATATTTTGGTGTCACTGCAGCGAGTAATTTTTGTGGAAATATTATTTTTCTGCTCCAGTTTTTCGGTTTTAAAAATAAGGAAGGTAGGATAAGCATTGTTGGAGAAGGAATTACTTGATAAACTTATTTGCAAACGTCTAACCTTTTGCGATGTTCCAGATCTGGAACATCGCAAAAAGTTAGATGTTTGCAAATAAGCTTATCAGTAATACGTTCTCCAACAGTGCTAGGGTTGTCAAGTTTCGTATTTTCGAGCGGCGTCCTTCACCGTATACCAAAATGTTGACAGGTGTTGCTACGTCATCTGGCCAAAATATGGCGCTATCGCGGGAGTGGACGAGGCCTGGTTTCAAATGAAGGTAAGTTGAATATTTTGTACTTTCTAGTCAAAATACGTTCATATTTAATATTAAAAACCCTTCCAAGAGAAGATTAAACAAATCTTAGAATATCATCAATGTAATAGAGTATTTTGATCATAAATCGGACGTGCTAAACCAGTCGTAACCCTTCCGAATTTGACATCCATGTTATGAATCAATTTTTCAAATATCGTTTTACTACCTGAAAGGATTGACCAAAACTAGCGGTTGTTGCATCCTGATACTATATTTAACTTAAAGATGTCCATCGTTTTGTCTAAACTTGAACCGGAGCTAACCCAGGGAGGTGGTGGTGGTTTAGGTGGGGATGGGAGGGGGTGGGGAGCAGGCGTCTCGTTACATTACGTCTGGGGATGCAATATTTTTGATAAAAACGCAGTAAATTTTAAACTTCTCGGACCCCATAATTTTGAGAATTGGTAAATTATGGGGTCCAATGGACCCCATAATATTCGTACCTAACGAGAAGCCTGGTGGGGAGGTAAAGGGGTGTAACAGGGTTTGTTGTCCTGCTACGTGAGCATAGAACAAGGGAAGGAACACTGAATGTGGAGTCAAATGATAAACTTAAGAAGCGAAGTTATAGATTTTATGTTGAAGATTTATTCACACTCATCCCAAGATCAAAACCAGGTGAGATAGCAATTGTAAGTCAAATCTCTGTATTAAGTCTCAATTTAGACATTTAGTCAAGTCTAAATCGATTTACATTGACTTGTTGTATGGGTTCCCATCGACTATTTATTTCAGCAATGGCCAAAATCAAAGAATTCAAAGATTCCGGCCATGAAAGGACTATGCATGTTGAAGAGATGAAGAACATTTCGTGATTTTGGGGTTGAGACTAAGAGGCTTGATTATATCTCCCAGCAATATCCAATGCCAATGAAATACAATGGCCAAAATCAAAGATTCCGGCCATGAAAGGACTGCATGTTGAAGTGATGAAGAACATTTTGTGATTTTGGGGTTGAGACTGAGAGGCTTGATTATATCTCCCAGCACTATCCAATGCCAATGAAATACAAGCAGTATCTCAGAGACATCCATTCAGCATCAAGCAAAAGTTTTGTCTATTGTAATTTTTTTCTAGTGATGGGCGGCGCAACGGTACACTGTGATTTTTGTGGGTTAGTGGTGGGGAGAGTGTTTGTGGTTGGGGAGGGGTTAGTGGTGGGGAGCGGTTTGTGGTGGAAGAGGGGGTTTGTTGTTGAGATGGGAAGGGGAGGGGATTTGTGGTGGAAGGGGGCGGGGGGCTGTAGTTGCGTGAATGCATGGGGTGGTGGGTAGGGTAGGAGTTTGAGGGGTTTGTGTAGGGGTGGTTTAGCTGAGAGGGGGTATGGTTGGGTGGGGATGTGAAGGGGGAGGGGATGTGGTGGGGAAGGGTCATGATGGGTGTGGAGTGGGTTTGTGATGTGGTGGGAGGGGTTTGTGTTGGGACAGGGGATTGGTGAGGAGCTGGATGGTTTTTTTTGGCCAAACATTACTGACATTGAATCTATTTTCCAATAGAACAACAAAATATAGATCCCCTCCAAAAGTTAGGGTCGGTCTGTGAGATTTTTTTTTACATTAAATTAAAACGATTTCTTTAATTCACTTTAAAATAAGATGTGAATGGGGATATTTGACTATTAAATCACTTCATGACAGTTTCAATATATGTTAGTGTATGTCCGGAAAGCAAAATTCTGGAAGGAAAAAAAACTTTCTGGAATTTCAATAAATTAGGGTCGGTAAAACCGGTATTCATTTGCACTAGTCAAAGCAAAATAGACACAACTTTTTTGTCAGTTTTCAAAATTGTGACCAGCTCCCACAAAACCTGACATAAGTCATCAGACCACTTATGGAAATACAGCAAAATAAAGGTGTCACAAATTCAATAGAAAACCAAGAAATTTTCAAAAGAAATATTGATTTTTGATGGACAAAAGTTTGACCAAATATAACAAGTGATACATCATTTTAAAGCTTGCAATTTCAGCATGTTCTACATCAACAAATCAGAAAAAAATATTTTGTGGGTTTTGTGGGAGCAGGTCACAATTAGGGTCGGTCGAAAGAGGACTATCAACCATTTCTTTTGGCTTTATATCTGGGATTGAATTGAATAGATTAAATTGTTTGTGCTTGCTAAACATCTTGAATAATATTTAAATGTTAATATTTATATCAAATATAATATTGGAATAACAAATCAAATTCTTCATCTTATCCATTTTTAATATAATAAACAGTCAAAATTGTGACTACATGAGATGAATGAGATTGCATTTGGTATATGTAGCCTCATCATTAAACAAGGTGAGTTTTGCTATGTCAATATCCAACAATTATCATTTCAATCAAAATCTTGAAAAAAAACTTTAAAAAAAATGAAAGCTTGAAAACGAAATGACAAAAATTGTTTTTGCCAAAAATGACTGAAATGGCATCTTTTTTTAGAAAAACCCAGCCAAGAATTGTTTTGAAGCGACACAAAATATTTTGGTATCGAGTTCAGCTATGGATATATGAAGGATAGAAGATGCCATTCTTTATGTGGAAACTCTGCTTTTGGATTAACTGTGAATCTGGCAAATTGTTCATTTGCCACAAAATTACTGAAATGTCATCATTTTTCAGGTAAAACCAAGAATTTGTCCGAAGCGACACAAAATAATAAGGTATTGAGTTAAGCTATTGATATGTGAAGGATAGAAGATGCCACTTTTGTGTGGAAGCGCTACTTTTGGATTGACTGTAAATACTGGCAGACATGCCCACTTAGCGGGCATACATGTATTTGCCAGTGCACTGGCAAATTTGCCAGGGCTGGATAATTTGTCCACATGCATGGACTGAATCCACTATATACTGTAATACAGTGTAAGACTGTATATACCGTTTCTGCATACATTATTTTGGTTATTTACTTGATACTTGATACTTGATGGTTGTACTGGCCAACACTCCAGGTGGAGTCATCCGGTCAGGGTATGATCTGCGCATGTAAAACAAAACTCATGTCCCTAGGTTTCAGGGGCACTGTACCGTTAATGCCTGTTAAGGGCACTGTGTACAGTATGTATGTATGTAGTGTTGCTAACAATTTAAGAGGTGCTTGGACGTGCATGTGTACCCGCTTGGTATGTTCACTGACCCCCCAGGTTACTGTTTTCTTGAAGGATTCTTTCGAGTTCAGTTTGGCAATGTTATCCAGTAGTGAGTTCCAGTCTGCTATGGTGCCTGGTATAAAGAGTTTTTGTAGCACTCCTTATTTGTGGAAAGTGGAGTAAGCTAATTAGTGGGAATGTCGTGATTGTCGTTGGGCAGGCTGCAGGAGGTCGTCAATGGGCAGGGACAGATGACTGAGTCTTGTTTGATGGAATATGCTGAGACGTCTGGTTGTTCTTCTGATGTTAAGAGGATCTAGTTTGAGGTCCTTGACCATTTGGGTTGCACAACCAGGTGTGCTTGACTTGTAATCATTAGTAATGAAACGTGCCGCCCTTTTTTTAACTGATTCAAGCTTGTCAGTGTTTTTCTTTATGTAGGGGTCCCAAATGGCTGCGGAGTACTAAAGCTTTGGTCGTACCAAAGCTATGCCACGTCCTTTGTAGATTTGTTGCATGAATGTAAGTTTCTTTTGATGAATCCAATTGATCGGTTTGCTTTCGCTGTGATTTCCTGTATGTGCTGGTTCCAGTTTAGTTTGTTGTTTATTCAGACCCCCAAGTATGGATGGTTTTTGGTTCCGGCTAGAGTGTGTCCTCCCAGTGTCTATGTGTGAGATTTGGTAGATCTGGCTTGTGTCAATTTAATGATGAAGCATTTTGATGTCTTGAACTTCATCAGCCAGGTCTGTCCCCACCTCTCCAGTGTATTTAAATATTCTTGAAGGATTTGTGCATCATAATCATTTTTTATTTCTCTGTAAATGACACAGTCATCTGCAAATAATCTCACTGAAGATTGAATACAGTCTGGAAGGTCATTAATATAAGCCAGGAATAATAGCGGTCCTAGCACCGTACCCTGGGGTACCCCAGAGATGACATTACACCAGGGGGATTTTTCGCCCACTGAAAAGAACCCTCTGTGTACGGTGTTTTAGAAAAGCACTAATCCAGGGGTGAATTTTGTTTTGGACACCATAGCGTTTGAGTTTTGAGAGGAGGCGATTGCGCGGGACAACATCAAAGGCCTTTGAAAAATCCATTATTGCCATGTCAACCTGGGACTAACTGTCGAGAGACTTTGCTAGGTCTTGGGCAGTGAGGATAAGTTGAGGTTCACAAGAGTGTCCTAAATAAAAACCCTGTTGTTTTCAGTTAGGATATTATGTTTACTGAAGGTTTTCATGACATTTGAGTGGATGATATGATCTCATTGACAAACTGTGGAAGAGTAACTCATTGGAGGGGGAAAAGAGGCTGATTGGCTGGATAGCAAGCTTTTCTAGTCAGGGGTTACAAAATAAAATTGTCTACCTGAATTTTGCAATACTACGTCTACATGTATGACAGTAGCATAATGTTGACCAAAGGGCCTTGGGTAGGGCATTGAGTAAGCGTAAATAAATCATGGGTGAGTGCGTGTTTAAAATGTAAGATCATATATGTGTGAGTCTGGTCTGTCCTGACCAGACAATGACGGATCAAATCGGTGGGAAAATCCATCACACATTATTATTTCATCCTAAAACCACTGGAGGGATGACCAACTCCAGTGTCAGTATCATTTTTTGAATTCAATCCGTTGTTTACCGTCCCACTCCCATTTGCTTGATCACATAACCTTAACGCATAATTTAACCTGGAATATTCACGAACAAGCCCATATCTGGCATCGTCTAGTCCTGACATGAAGTGTGCCCTCAATTTCCCTGAATGCTTACAAGTGGACAAAATAATGTGCAACTTGATCTAAATACTTGGACAAAAGAGATTTGGGAATTGAGTTGTGCTTGGACAATTGTGATTTGACTTGATTTGCAACTTGCAAAATAGCGCTTTTATAGCGCTTTGAAAACTTGTTGTAAGACGCTCTAGGCGCTCTATAGTATTTTGTATTTATTATTGTATTAAGATATGACTTGCTGTAATTTCTGATTAGTAATGGCCCGTTCTCTTTGTAACAGGTGACCAGGATGTCAAGATCATGGAGCCGTGTTTTAGCACTAGGTCTCTTTGTTATGTTTACACTTAATACATGGCTGGTCAGATTGCTGTTAACAGTTTCAGGTCAGTTATATATTGTTAAAAGAGGGTCCCCCCCCCCCCCCCCCTTTTTAGGTGGCAAAAACGCCCACCCTGCCCTGTTCTACTGGCGAATGGACCTCTAAGGTTGGCTGGGTATTTTCCCCCCTTCAAAATGACTGTAAAACTGTGTAATAAAAATGATTGTTTGTTGGTTTGTATACATTTGCACAGGAACCTTTTTTCTAACCAATTTCTAAAAAAATGGATCGGTCAGGCTTGGTTCTTTTTTGCCGCTTTATCACCAGCTTAGCTTGCTATTGTGTCTTTGAAAAGTAGACAACAAGTTCAATATTGTGCACTGGCCAGATACTACAGGTCAAAGTTCATGGAGGGGTCAGCAGCAATTTCACTCACACTACACAAAGGGAATACTCTTTACTTTTGATTTGCAACCTTGCTTTTTTCTTAAAAGTGTACATAGTTTTTTGCCTGTAAACCTGCTCAAGCATTCATTTCAGTCATACTCATAATGTTGGTCTTTAATTTAACTCAATAACATTTTTGAGTCAAAATTGGTTAATAATCAAATCAGAGCGGTACTGTATATAAGTGTTAATTTTCGCGCTACATTTATTTGCGAGCTATTTGGGCTAAGTTTAATAGCACGAAAAATAACACGCACAAATTAATGTGTACATGAACTGTTGTAGCACCAAAGTTTTCTCATGCGCGAAAAAATAAAAACAGCAAAATGTCAAAAGGATGGCCAAGCCCGAGCATTTCCACTTGGACAGCAGTTCCCACATAGTCATGTTATGTTGTACAGTTATGTTAGGCCAAACAAAGAAGGTCTGTCTCAGAAACATTGTGCAAAAAAAGCTAAGCGATTTTTTGTTGTTGCTTATCCAAGCTTACGGAGAACTTTTTTTATTTTTTATTTTTTAAATCCCCCCAAAAAACCAAAAAAAAATCCAACAAAAATCAACAAAAAAAAAGAAGAGTTTGTTAGCCCCCAACGCATAGACCTACGCGCCGTAGCTCATTTCACATACCAATGCGGGCGGGCTTCTGAGACAGACCTTCTTCTTTGTTTAGCCTTACATGTAAGATGTTTGTTTATACATGTACTTGTATAACCTCAACAGTTGGATTTAAGGCTTTAGGTAGAGTCATGTAAGATGACTCAGAAAGGGGTAAAAAAATATGTCTCAACCAAGATACCTGTTATGGGAAAGGGAAAATACCCTGTTGTCCAGCCCCATCGGAACCATCAGCCCATCGGAACCATACTTTTCGAATTTAAGATTTTGCTTTAAATTTTGAACATTTTTTTAATTTTTTTTTTTACAATTTGTGAATTTATTATGAAAATGTTAAATATTTTCCAAATTTGGGGGAAATTAAAACAAATTTACAACTAAAAACTCACCCAAAACATCTTAAGGCCAAACAAAGAAGAAGGTCTGTCTCAGAAACATTGTGCAAAAAAGCTAAGTGCTGTGCAATTTTTGTTAAATTTTTTTTTTAGAAAATAGGCTATGAGGTATGCAATTTTTTTTTGGATTTTTTTTTTGCTTATCCAAGCTTACGGAGAACTTTTTAAAACTTTTTTTTAAAAATATATATATATTTTTTTTAAATTAAAAAAACAAAAACAAAAAAAACAACCACATGTTTTTTAGCCCACAGCGCATAGACCTACGCGCCGTAGCTTATTTCACATACCAATGCGGGCGGGCTTCTGAGACAGACCTTCTTCTTTGTTTGGCCTAACTGAGAACTAATGTACAATCTTTGACTGTAATATTTTCAGATTCTGATGGCAGTGGTAATTTGGATCATTTGGATCTAGACAGTCTTTCATTAGCCAAACAGCGAGACACACTACTAGATACAATACATGTTCTACAAAAGCGATGTAGACTTGATGCATCTGAACAAAGACACAATTTGCAGGTAAACTTCAGTGTAGACATTAGCTGTTAGTGTTGAAAAAGCGCATTTTATGCTATTTTTGAAGCTGAATCTGTGGCCCAATCAGGTAGGGACGGCCCGGGACTTCTACGCAGACGACCTGGGTTCCATTCCCGTGCTAGTGCAGCCGGACTCCCCCCCCCCCTAATTTGATCCATTTTTCTCCCCTGATAGGGGGGGGGGGTAGTATTTGGAAATTAGATATATGTAAATTTACCCGGGAGGGGGCAGTCAGGTATTATGTTGTAATCATCCCCACAAAATTTACCAAAATTAAGATTTGAAAAGGTATGCATCGTTTGCATCAAAATCCCTATAATGTACATTTTGTTGTACAGGGTGAGTCAAAAAGACTGCAGCAGTGGAAAGAAGCCATTTGGTTTTCAAAACCAAAATGAATTTTAAAACTGTTTAAACGTTGCAAGAATGCTGTATTTAATCCTAACTTCGTGTGGAAAAATGAAGTCGATCGCATTTTCCGTTTGTCTTTGGTGAAACTTTTTTCTTTTTTTTTTTTTTTTTTTTTTTTTTCATTGTTTCTCTTTGCCTGTACTAGGGTCTGGTGGAAAGGAGAGAAAACATACAATAATGGTCCCCAGACCCCTGCTTTAAAATGTCACGTCACAGATATAAGTACAATAATAAAATCACATATTGGGTTCACATTCCCAAGGGGTCAGGACCAAAAGCATCTCTGAGAAGAAAAAAAACCCCAAAAAGCGTCTTCAAAAACAATACAAATTTCTTTAAAAGAAAAATACCATGACGAAACCACTCGCGAACGCACCACGGTCACCCGAATTAATATACAATTCACCACAGCAATTCGAGAGACAGCCATGCGCCCGCTCGCAGTCTCGCCATGAAGACACACCCTTCGTAACTTCTCCCACAGATAACCTTACTCGTCCCGACCCCCTAAGTATCAAACCTCTGAATTATAATGTATTACATAAAACCGAAAAATCATCCCATTTCTTGGTAAATTTATCGGTAAGCCCATTCTTGATAAAAATATATTTTTCCATAGCGATGTACTTTGTTACATCTCTCTCAAATAATTGAATTGTTGGTATTCCTTCCTTCATTTTCATCTTGTATATTAGGAATCGACATATTAATAATATAACATTAAGTGCACCCATGGTATTGTCTAAAATTCCAAAAAGTTGCATTTGCTTATCCAAAATTAACCGAATATCAATCTTTTGGTTTACCCAGTTAACAACATCTATCCATAAAGCTAATGTGATTGGGCACTCACAAAAAACATGAACAATTGTTTCCTCTGCGTTTTTGCAGAAAGTACATAAATTTGAATCTTTCCTGCCAATTTTCTCCAAAAAAGAATTTACACCCAAAATTGGTAAAATTGGTGAAACTTTTGACCAGTGCACCCATTTTACACGTTTGTCCATGAGATACCCAAAATATGCATCAGATCGCAAAATGTGTCTCTCATTCAAATTTGGAAACTTTAGTTCATTTGTAATGTTATTGGAATTTGATGCATCCTTTCTTGTTTACATGTGAGTTAGCATAATCAAGTATAATCGTACCCATGCAATGAAAGCGTATAATGTTCTAAATTTTAATAAAAAACTGAAATTTTCCATTTTTTTGTTGGCGGGATATTCAAATATGAAAATGTAATGTGTGCCATTTCAAATGAAAATCACTAAGCTCGTGGACAAACAGGTCAAATTGGTTGTGCAGCAAAGAGGGTCACCAAATACAAACGAAAAATGCGATCGACTTCATTTTTTCACACAAAGTTAGGATTAAATACAGCATTCTTGCAACGGTTAAAAAGTTTCAAAATTCATTTTGGTTTTGAAAACAAAATGGCTTCTTTCCACTATTGCAGTCTTTTTGACTCACCCTGTATTTTCAATATGTGCAATTTTTTTCTTTTTCTGAAAAGTATGTTGAAATAACACACCTTTCAAAAATGCAATGTCCTGTGGTATTTAATAGAGAGTACATTGTAGATTTTTTATTAAGAATATATTTCAATTAACTGAGTGCTTTGTATGTACAATTGTCAAAAAATATCTCTTCGCCCAGTGATGCATCCAGGTGAAGGGGGGGGGGATCAACTTTTCATTTTGTCCATTGAGTTTATGTTTTGAAATCTGCAGTGTAATTTGGCATAGGTGAATCTCCGTGTAGGCATAGTTTCAAAATTTCAATATTCAATGAGTCATTTTTGTAGTCATCAAGTATTTTCTAACCCCTAATCACCATCGACACCAATATGTAAATGCATGTCACTGACGCCACCCCTGTAATTTCCTATACATGATTCCTTTGAATTTCATGGGGAATATGTTTCCTATGTTTCTATCCACAAAGCTAGTACTCTGTATGGAGATAACATTATATTGTGTTTATTTTGTAGGCAAACAGTCCAACAGATGCAGTAGACAAAGCAACAGACCCATGTTTACAAAGAGTTCATGTAGAGAATGATGATGCAATGGTATTGGGTCATAGAAGAGATTCTAAAGGTTAGACAGTGTTTATTATTATCAGCTTTATCCACATACCAATTCTCGTAGTACTATCCAAACTGTATAAACATTTAGATCATACATTCATATTCTCGATTCACATGGCATAGTTCTGTCACCCATGCATGTCTATGACAAACAAAGATCACCTTTTAGTTTCTGGGTACTTCGTTTGGTACCCTTAGTACATGGGCGATGACAAGGATACAGGGTGTGTCTTAATTTTCTTTTTTAATTGAATATTATTAAAAATGTCAAAAAGTGAAAGTTGTATTAATTAATGTGTATCTGGATTTAAGACAAACATTGAAATTAATATAGCCAAATGAAACATAAATTGTTTTCCAATTATAAATATTTTTCAAATCGCAGGGTGTCTCAAAAAACAAAAACAAACAATTCAAAGTAAGTGAATGCAATAAAAGTTGCATGAGTGTAAGGTATAATAATTTCTCCAAATTATGGTCAAAATAGTATTCAATTTGGTTTAGTGGTTTTGAAGAAAAGAGCAATAGTGTAACACTCATCAAAGACGAGAGAGAATAATGGTCTCTAAATAATTTCTTGTGAACAAACTTGAGTGTAATTGGTCTTTGACCAGTATAAGGCTATATTAAAAAAATCATTTGTCTCAAAGCTCCCGCGTGCGTTAGTTAATTGATGCACACAAAAAATGAAAAAATCATAACATTTCACCGATTTTTCAGATTTTCATTGATCACATCATTTTAAATACAAAAGTTCACTTTAACAAGGATTTCAATATTTTATATTCATAAAAAATATTTAAAAAAACCTTAAAAATAATCGCATTCTGCATTAGGTTTTGAAAAACTGAAGAGCTTTGAGACGAAAGTATTGTTTAATATACCCTAACATAATTGCTCATTTCTTTGAACCCACACAACCAAATCAAATGCTGTACACAGTAATTGTACTTTCAGCTCCTTGAACTTTAATTGAATTTGGAAACACAATTTTTCACTTGGTTATAATTTCTTTTGAATACCCTGTACAAAAACTAATTTCAATGTTTCTCTTTATTCCTTTTAACTAGGATTCTTGACCATTGGCATCCCAACTGTAAAACGTGAGAAAAAACTGTACCTGGAAGAGACTCTGAACTCCCTCATAGAACACACATCCAATAAAGACAGACGAGAAGTCGTCATAGTAATATTCGCTGCGGACTTCAATGATAACTACAACAGTGACATCAAAGATATGGTGAAGAACAAGTTTGCAGACTACGTTAACGAAGGTTTTATACAAGTCATCACAGCTCCCGAGTCTTTCTATCCACCATTGAACAATTTGAAACAAAACTTTGGGGACGAATTAGAGAGAGTTTTGTGGAGGTCAAAACAGGTTGTTGATTATGCCTTTCTATTCAGTTATAGCATTGATATATCACAATACTATTTACAGTTAGAAGATGATGTCATTGCTACCCCTAATTATGTGCAATCAATACAAGAGTACATGGACTTTAACAAAGACGAGCACTGGGTCTCGTTAGAATTCTCAGAACTTGGTTTTATAGGGAAATTATTCAGATCTTCAAGTCTGCCACGGTTTGCCCAATTTGCGTTATTTTTCTTTGACGAGCAGCCCATAGACTATCTGTTCAAGTACTTCAATCTACTTCATGCTCAGCAGAAATCCTTCCTTCGAGCTCCGTCCATATTCCAACACATCGGCACTCATTCCTCCCTCAAGGACAAAGAACAGATTGTGCAGGATAAATTCTTTGAGACAAAGAAGCGTATGCATCCAGATAGCAACAATCCACCTGCTAAAGTTTACAGCAACATCACACCATTCAGTATGTATCTGCCACGGCTTGCTTACAGCGATCAACCAGGATATTTCTGGGGGAAGGCTCCCATCAGCGCAGGAGACTTCGTGCTTGTCATATTTGAGAAACCGGTGCGGTTAAAGCGAGTGCATATTATGACAGGCTCAGATGCACATCCTCAGGACTCCCTACAGGCAGGTGTTTTAGAAGTAAGTAGGACCAAACTATCAGGTCCGTCTAAAGCTCTACCGGTATGTACGAATTATGAGACTGTTGGGATGTTTAGACCAGGGGGAAAGATTGATGCAGACAATCTAGAGACAACTCTACAATATGATGTTGTGTGTCTACGGATGACTGTGACTAGGAGTCAGGTACAGTGGTTAGTGGTGCAAGAAATAGCCGTTTGGATTGTTACAAGATGATGTTGGTTTGTCATTTTAGTTTTAGGTACACTGTAGTGGTAGGATTATGACTATCGGGTATGTCATGTTAAATGATTATACCCGACATATTACTGTAGAATAAAGTGCAGGGCTAGAAATTCGGCGAGAATCCGAGAATCGGATTCTCAATTGATTCTCGTGGACAGGTTTGCGAGAGTCTAATTGGATTCTCCCAAATTTTAAAAATCGCACACAAAATCAATTGACGAGACTCTCTTAAAATGGTTTCGAGAATCTGTTTGGATTCTCGCCAGGTGAAATGAAATTCTATCCCTGAAGTGAACTATAGGTCCCATGTATGCATGATAGAATAATGGCATATACATACTCCTATCATTGGGCTTCACTTGACATTGACGGATATTGGCGTGCATGTTGAAACATTGTCAACTTTAGCCACCGTTGTTGCACGATGCCCTAATGCTGGAGTATGAATGGACCTTAAAGTACCTTGTTTTAACCATTATGATGTCCTTTATCCCATCAAAGACTTGATGTATGGCTGGGATCTTAAGTATGCTATTTCCTTTCTGTATACTAAGTCCATTATGGTTGTTATTATTAAGATATGGCTATTTCCAGCGTGACAGACGGGACAAAATGAAGCTACTTTTTTATTTTAAAGGCCTGTAAAAAAAATCTTTAAGGTTTAAACCTTTTAATTCAAGTATAAAATCAATTAAAAGACTCTATATTTTAATTTAAAACACAATCCAAGAAACTAGAGGATTCTGTGGCTGTACAGCGACAAAATGAAATCAGCGTGACAGACGGGACGCAAATTACACTCATTTTTTTGAAAACAACTTTGAACACAAAATGCTATCTGTTCTCCTATGAAATTTTAAGTTTTTCTCTTTTTCTGTTATTTACTTATATACAAATAATCAGAAAATGCATGATTTTTAAATTCAAAACATGAAACTGAAAAATCCTGGCTCTTTAAAGTTGTGACAGACGGGACAGTGACAGACGGACACTTTTGACACGTTTTTGTAGTGATTTCAAGACCATGCAGTGCTAAGATGATCAAACATAATTTATGGAATTTTGTTTTGACTCAACATTAGTAAACAAATGCCACATCAGTATAACATGACCTTAGGCATCATAAGAGGCATCTTTTGAGATGCGAGTCAGTCTCCAACAAGTACTATCCCAGTATCCCTGAAAAATGCTAAAAATCAAGATTTTGCCATGTTTTGTGGTCCCGATGGAAATATATTTGCTCAAATAAGGGTAGATAAACTTTTTCTTGGCTAATTTTTTATACCGAATCTGAATTCGGAGTTGGAAACACAAAAATCCTGACTTAAAAATTTCACCCATTCATTTGTACAGGCAAAAGTTCTGACAATTGAAATTATGGCTACAGACCACATTTGTGAGATTTTCATTAACATTGTCATACCAATTTAATATCAACTTTAAGAATGTTCATTTGTTTGTTCAATCAGTGCAAAATAACTCCTTTTAACCTTTCATAGTAACAGATGAAAGACAATTTACACTTTTGACAGACTATATTTGTGACAGACGGGACAAACTTTGAGATAAAATTGCTGGAGAATTATTCATTGATGGGTATTTTCATTATACTTTCTAGGTAAGGTCAACTTGATAGAAAGTAGGAATTCAATTTTGAACCAAAAATATCCCTTCATGTAAAAAATACACAACTATTTCATGTTTTTTTGTGACAGACGGGACATTTTGAATATGCCTTATTTTTAAAATATCTTATAATAAAATAATTTTTCATCTTTTGGGTGAAATTTTATCTTGTGATGGAAAGGAAAGGTATCATACTTCATATTCAACCAAAAATAATTATCTTTCTAACATCAAAACTGTAGCAGAAGGGCGCAGAGGGGTACTAAAATGTTCATCACAAAATTCGGAAAAAACCTATCTTTCCCATTTCCGCAAACTTTAACCCTTCGTAAAAATAAAACCGAATGCAGCAGAAGAAATTCAAAAACAGTTTCTGAAAGCTTGATTAGTCTACTTTCACAAAAAGAATGTTTCAATGGTGAAGAAATTACTTTTAAAATTCATGAAGGTGGAATTCTTACATGGAAATGGCCATATGTATCATGTGTGGCATAGTCACCCAGCCATTGGACCATGGCTGTCTGCAGTCCAGTAGGGAGGCACCTTTGCATTTATAGAGTGCTTGACTGCTCGTACAAGTGTCTTGTCTGTTACAAGGAGGATTTATTAATGCAGGCATCAATGTGCATCTTAAACCTACCCTCAAGAGAAGTAAAAGATTAGACATAGTCATAGTTATATTTTTGAGGTGGTGAATCTTGACCTAACATTAAATAGTTTGGACAGGTAAATCTTTGACGAATTTTCACCTATATTTCAACTTCTCCCATATACGTAGAACGAACAGGGTGCACTAAGGTGAATCATCAAACGATAAATTGAAGGTAAAAGAATCAATCTTGACCTAATTATTCCTGATGGAAGGTAGATACAGGTGAAGGCTTGAGGAGGGTAGGTTCAAGATTCAAATTGATGCCTGCATTAATGTCTTTTCCAGTTAATACTAAATAGCTCTTCTCAGATACGCATCATTTATATGGAAGAGTTTTGTATATAATGACCTATGTTAACCATGTGATGCAATGTACATGTATTATGTCAACGACTTGATACATGCCTGGAAATGCCTGAAAATACACTATTTTCATGTTTTAAAACATATGTGATGCGATCAAGCAAAATGAGTCTGGAGTAGAAAATCTCAGTTTTAGTTTTTTCTCAAGATAGTTTAATATATCATCACATAGAGTATAAGGGACAATTTGTTGTCGCAACAGACTACTAGCACCCTAATGACTACCGGGCTTATCAAACCTCCGAGTCATACTGGTGCGAGCGAGACAGACATACAGGGTGTCCCAAAAGTCTATGCACGTTTTTGAAGAGTCATATCTCATAAAATATAAATCATATGGTATAAATGTAACCATATTTTGATAGACGAGACTTAGGAAATTATTTTGATACCAAACACAACCCTATGGTGAACCCACAACATTATGAAACTGGTTGAAAGTTTTTGGCCATGTGCCAGACCAACCCATACCAATTACCACACTAAAATCAGGTGCGCATAAATTAACAGTATGAAAGCAACGTTGCGCATTAGTCACAGTTCACTGATTACCTTGCAACATTAATGTTATTATGAAACTTGGTCACTCATAACATAAATAGGCGTAGTAGACTACATTGCACAGCAAAAGTCTTCATTCAAGATGGTTAACAGCATAGATAAGCGAATACACATTGTATGGTTCTACGCTAAATCAAATTCAGTTCAACTTACTCAAAAAAATTAAGAAAACATTTCAAAGTGAAACGCGCACCAGGAAGAATATCCATTCTGAAGTTGGTGGATACATTTTTGAATACAGGAACTGTGCATGATTTGTATCGATGTGGTAGAAAGACTGGTAGATCAACAAGTCACATTGATGTCATAAGACATGCAGTAGCCAAAAGTCCAAAGAGATCTATTCGCCGACCTTCCGCAGAAAACAAGATTAAAAGATCAACTGTTCACAGAATTTTGCGTCAGGACTTGAAGAAGTTTCCATACAAGATTCAGATCAAACAAAACATTAAAGCAGCGGACAGATATAGTTTGTTATTATGATAGGATCACTGTAATGTAAAATTATAAATATTACAATTGACGGATCACTTTCCGTGTAACCAACTCTACCCGTCTTTTTGTTAATCTCAATAGGTATGGATTTATGAACTTTATTCCTCCTGAAGTATAAAATTACATTTTTGCGGTAATACATATTTTACTTCTAGGGTGGCATTACAAACAGATGTCACTCCAATGTTTGGTATCAACATTATTTCCCACATCTCCTCTTTCTAAATATGTATTCATATTTTCAATACGACTTATATTTTGTGAAATACAAAGCTTCAAAGTCGTGCATAGACTTTTGGGACACCCTGTAGAACACGTTTTCTACAAAATTTCAATAGAGATGATAATCCTTTTTTTACCCTCTCTGGCAGAATACAGTAAAAAGAAGTGTATTGATTGTGACTGAAATCAGATACACACAATTGAAAGTCTTATTTTGATGTAATCATGACTTGAATAATCTTCCAACCAAATATAATTGGATATGATTTCAAATAATGCAGTGACTGTATATTGAAAATTACACAAAGCGTGTGATTACCTCAATGCAAACCAACCTTATTTTACAGGACCCTGAAGTTCACCACATCCCAAATGTTTGTTCATCCTTCATGTAAACTTGCACAAAACTAGTATAGCATGAGAACTTCATTCAAGGATCATATCGAGGGTTGAGCGCCAGAAGGCCATAACTCAAGAAATGCTATTTTGAGATACAGCCTTCTGGCGCTCAACCCTTGATATTATAAGCTTTATTCCATGTGTATTCCCTCAATGAAGTCTTTTTACCCTAGACTTAGGCCAAAAAAAAAAATGGTTATATTGGCGTAACCCGCCCGACCCTAAAAATACGCCCGACCCTACACTTTTTTTTTTTTTTCAGTGAAAAAAAAACAAAAAAACCAACCGACCGACCCAAAAAAATGAAAAAAATAAATGTTTTTTCTCGAACGAAGTACGACAAACAATAGGGAATGTTTAAACTCGGTTAACATTGTTCAAAAACAGCTGCTAAAAAAAAAAAAAAAAAAAAAAAAAAAAAAAAAAATCCCTACCTACCTACCCTATTTTTGTTCAGCCCGTTACGCCAATATAACAATTTTTTTTTTTTGGCCTTACTCTGGCTCTCTCACATGAAGCTAACACCCAAATCGTCCACTAACTTTCATCTATAGATTTATAAGAATGTAAAACCAATAAAACAAGTGCCTAGTTTATGATAGTTGTGTAATAAAGGTATATTTTCTGCATTTTAAGATGTAAATATCAGTATAACAATGCTAAAGCCTTGCATTGTCGGTGCAATAATGTTTTGAATATTTGATATTGTTGTTATAATGAAGTGCCTATAACATGAAGTAATCTTGATAACAAATGTTTTTCCATAATATATTCTTTCACTTGTTAAAATACATACGTATGTTTGCATATTATATGCCTATTATGTGCCACAGATCCATAATATTTGTACATTTAATTTTAATAATGTATGTGTACACCTTTGTGTTATTGATTTTTATCACATAAGACCCACTTCTCCAAAAGTTGACAAGTTGCATCGTAGCAGCCTGTATGCATGTAGAGTGATGTTGATATTAATGTTCAAAGTTATAGCCTTTTCAGAGTCCTTTTAGTCGCAGTGTTGGAGCTATTGAGGGTTTTATTACATGACATGAATATTGCCTTGTTTACTAATTGAAGGTGTATTTGGCACCGGCTCATGTCTTTGCTTTTAAGTTGGGATATGAGTCGAGGCTTGTTATGTTTGTTTGAGTTGTGGAACTTGCGGTAATTGTCTGCCTCGCTGTTATTTAAAGGCGTATAGATAATATGTATATCGTATTGTATTATATAAAAATCCCTATCATCTAAACAAATCTGGATCATTTCCAAGCATTCCCCTGCATATTATGAGGCTGGTGATTGAATGCAACAGTTGCATAATTAAAAGACTCAATGAACCAGAAAATGTGGCATATATTTGTAATTGCCCCTTCACCTACACCTACAAAGGCGTGTGATTGGATCTGCATGATGAGGAGGCATTCAAAGTAAACCCATTGCTGTTATATGGAATGCAATGTGTCATCAGACTGTGTTCCACACTTTACTGAATGTAACATTAGACATGACATGTTATTTATTTGATTTTAGCTTATATTTTGTTCTAATGTAGTTATCTAATGCTTGTTATTATTTTAATATTTTTGTGCCTAATATGTTATTTTTTTCAAATTATTAGTAAGAATATAGATTCATCACATTCATTGTGGTTCAGTCAGTTCCAAATTGGCAAGCCTCCTTACAGCAGCAAATTAAAGGAATATTATGTGATCTTTTCCAGGGGGCGCCCTAAGGGTTGAAAATAGATTGTATTCGCTCAATTCTCACTCTAAAAACCATGATTTTGAAGTAATTAGGAATCGTAACTCAGATTTAGGAATCTGTAACTCAGAATATATTTATGATTTATGATCAGAAATGTAAATCTGCAAGAAAATCTACTTTCTAAAAAAAATCATGAATAGAGGGCGCCCCCTGGAAAAGATCACATAATATGCCTTTAATACAGAAGAGCGTTGGCGCGTAAAACACTCGTATGACGCAACAGGGTGCATCGTATGTATGATGCGTGCGTGTGCCACAGTTGCCAATGTACGCTTGGATTACTTTTGCGCGCAGAAATATAAACAAAATTGCACATTTCTCGCCAATTAGGAACTGACTAAACTGAAGGTCTTAACGTTTATTAGTAATAGTAGTACCTCATCTACAACAACAGTTAACCAACTTGAATTGTACCTTTTGTATTCACCTGCATATTTATGGGAGAGGGGCTTTTAAAAAGTAGAATTTAAGAAGCCAGTTGTACCCACCTTGAAACGAATGCAAATAGATAGAAATGTGTTGTGTTACATCCAATGAAATATTGACAATCTTGGGTAGTTTAAAAATCACTGTGTGAATTATCAACTTGAATCATGTGCCTCTATATGATATTATGCCTTTTATGGTAGTTTAAACATGAAATAACTATATTTACATATTGTGTGTGTAAACCTGTGTCTGCCTATATAGTGACCAAAATATCAAATATACTTGTATATTTTTAAAATAAATGTATGTATTTCATAATATTTCATATAAGGAATATGTGCTTTGATACTTTGATGATATCTGCAATATAATGAGGAACAGATATGGCATAACATTATTGAAAATTGGAAAAGGCATATACTGCACTTACGGCATATTTCAATTGAAAGAACTCATACCAAACTTTAAAACTGCCAGTTAGGATAAATCACTCAAGCAGAACAATTCCCTCAAACCATTTAAGTATTGCTACATAAACATCGAAAACAGTTGATATCTGTAACCTGATAATGTAAATTAAAAAAGGATACAGCACCTGTTAAATATTGACCATTGTGCCGAACATGGTCAATGATTTTAGGAGTTTCAAAAGAGGTAATTTTGGTCAAACTTAGAATCTACCATTTTTACAAAAGGGTCCAAAGTTTCTGTCATGAGTTTTAACAAATCAAAATTCCTAAGAAAGCTAAATTCATGTAGATGTTAGAATCATAAGCACTTTGACCAATAACATTGGTATTCACAGCTAAATAAATGTACCTTTCCTGGGATAAATCATTCTTGGACACCCGGTATGTTTGTTGTAGATCATTTCCCTATTGTCTTGACGGTACAGCTTACATGGTTGTGCCAAATTCATTCATGTCTTTCACTGAAAAAAATATACATTTTTATTTTAAATGTAAATAATATATATTTTAAATTCCATTTCTTGTCAACATATTGTTTCATAATTGTAATTGTTCCTATCATGTAAAGGTAATCCACTCCCTCACGACCAATTGTTTTGAAGTGATCTTTCATCATATGAAGCCATTGGTGAACATATTCAACATTCTTATATATTGTAATATATAGAGAGCGAGAGCTATATGCAGCAATGGAAATACCCACATGACTGTCTACCCGGGGCTGTCAAGGTTAGAACTACACACTTTGTGGACATAGAATATATTTCTAACCCTAATTTTTACAAAGGAAATAAATCCGTTGAGAATCGAACCATGGACCCTCTGTATTGCAAAGCATGTCTCTCAACCACTAGACTAGCGAGGGGAGAACTAGCCAGAACATGATTTTAATCCTTTTCACACATTACGGAATAAAGCAATACTACTATTATGATCAGTACATGCAATATTATAAATAGAGCTGCCACACATGTATGTGACATGATCGTCTACCCGGGTTGACAGTCATGAAGGTATTTTCATTACTGCATATAGCAATGTATCATTGTGTTACTATGGAGAGTTCTTTTATCAGAACATTTGGGTTGTACCTATGAGTAAACTATCACATATGTATTTGATGTATTTAAATTGAGTTTTTTCATTGTAAATTTTGTTTTTCAAAAATTGTTCGCAAATATACAAAATGAATGTAAAATTTGAACAAAGAAGAATTAAACTGGATAGTCCATCCAATTTGATTTTTAAGATCTTTACCCTGTCAAAGGGATTTTGGTGTGGATTGGGGGAGGGGGAAACATTGTGGGATTTTGATCAAACAAACCACCGGGGTCCGACTCGGATTTGTCCGCGGACTCTCCGCATGCTTAGCTCAATTGGTAGGAGTGCGTATATAGTATATACGCACTCCTACCAATTGAGCTAACACACGAGAGCTGTGCTTGGGGAGAGGATTTCGCGTAGTAATTTGTAGGATCTAGGACTGTTGGGGTTAAAAGAAACAGGTGACATTTATTAGGAGTATCCATTAGATTAGAGAGAATGCATATATATATATTATACTGAATCATAGCCCACTGTAAGATAGTGAACATTACTTGATTGAACATGTATCATGTCTAGGCTATGAATTGGTGTGATTTTGATAAAACCAGTGACTTGCCTTGACCTTTTGAAATGACATTACTTGATTTAAGAAAGGTTGCCTTGTTTTCATAGCTTATTTTTGTAAAATATTTTCAGTAACATTTTATTTCCATGCTATTTACCAACTGTGTTGGTATATCAAAATGTTTACAATGATTGTTTTTTATTTAATAAATACCAGTATATTGTAAAAATTATTGAATTCATATATAGTTTTATTTTAAAGAATGTTTTAGTAGAATCATGAATTCATCAATGGATTGCACTCCCGTGGGGTGGGGGGGGGGGGGGGGGGGGGGGGGTTGCCGTCAGTCAACTACCATGCATAACCAAAGATGTTCCAGACACATAATATACACATATTTCCACTGAAGCCAAAATTCACCATAAAAAGTTTTGTTCCTGTTTTTCACCCCAAATTTGACCCCCTAAACAAGTAGAATATCGACAGGATTTAGATAGCACTTTTTTTCTTTAAAAGTACCCTTTTTCGTTCTAAAAAAACCCCTTCTAACAACCCGTTTAACAGTTGAAAACCCCAGATAGCTTTGTCTATAATACAGGGTGTCTCATAAACCCGCGACTTATTTGTGTGGTGGTATGTGAAAACCCGTTGGAAGTCGCTAGTGTTAATATTGAGATATCTGGGTCATACCAAAATATTCCTAACAAAAGAGTTCCAAGTCAATTTTACAACTTTGGTCCCAAGATAGAGATTATACCTTGAACTTTAGTCTCCAGGAGTTTTTTATGCAAAATTCCAGATGTTAAGTTTATTTTAGTACTTTTCTGAACCTTCTTTATCAAATTGTATGTGTAAAATGCTATGTTTACGTAAAATGACATTGTTACCATGGTAACCACTTGTGAATTCCGACAATGTATTGTAAAGATTTTGAAAGTGAAGAACTTACAATTGTTGATAATATCGCAAACAACTAGGTTCATATCAAAATAATAATAATAATAATAATAATGTATTTATATAGCGCCCAAAACATTGGTCCCTGGGCGCTTTAGAAGCAAAACCAAAAGATAAAAATACATTAAAAAAGAATAATTATCAAAAAACTATCAGTACACATCATAATATAAGTCAAGCAACTACCATGTATATCAAATGTAAAATATAAAGAACAATTATATAGTAGCAGGACAAATGTACAAATATAGAATGTCATTAAAAATATGCATTGTTGTGAATTCCAAACGATAAAAAGTCAAAAGTCCTTTTCATATGACAAGCTATTCTGTGTGATACACTGAGCCAAAAAAGAAACGTATAAAATTTTAACAGATCACCATAGGGGCAGTGCATATTTCTCTTGTGTCATTGAAGCAAACAATTGGTTATTGACTGCCATTTGAAGCGATACATTGCAGTAATATTGTATCCAAATTTGGTACATTTTCATGCACAGAATATTATTTGGTGATCTGTTAAAATTGTATACATGTAAGTTTGTTTTTTAATAAGTTTCTTTTTTGGCTCAGTGTATAACAATGTAGTTTTATTATTATTAGAGCATTTAAAAGATTTTGTGTACACCTTTGAATTGCCAGTTTCAATTTTTAGTATTGCGTTGCCAACTTTACAATACTATAACTGTAGTTCTAGTTGGAAATTTCTGAACATTTTAAATAGTCCTATAATAAGTAGAGTATGAAGCTCTCTGCCAAATATAAAAAAACAAGTTGAAGGGTTTTCCCATGCCGCCACACATTTAATGGAGGTCTAATTTCTCATTTGCACCTTATATTGTCATCATGTTTACACATAATCTTAAAATCTTCACTTTCAGTGATAATAAATAAGAACCACTATGATTTAAAAATTGCATGAATTCTTATAATAAATAACTTTTAAAGCAAAAGCATAGAAACAAATGATCAATTTGCAATATTGAAATTTCCCTTTAAAGGACTTATTTGTATATTATATCATGTCTATGTTATGTGATGTGGGTCATTTAACGACCACTCAATGCCACTTCACATTAAAATGCTAAAGAGCATTCATGAAGTGGGCGTGAAAAGAACCACAACCTTATCAAATCAGTGTTAAACAAACTAATTTTCGGTTATGGTTTCTAAATATAAAGCTAAATCCAATGAAATCAAAGATATCTGTTATGATTGCAACACTTTTTTATCGTATTATCTCTTGCTATTGTTTCAAAACTTTTCTTTCTGGTGGGTTGGTTTTGGCGAAGGACAATGAAAATATTTGATTCAATCATCGCATATTATTTTGTTTTGGTATACCAAGAAGTGTAACTTTATAGTGATATTTTATAATTAACACTTTCCACGCGGCTAAAATAGTTTTACCATACAAAAAAACAGATTTTTCAGAAACCATCCCAACTTTCAAGGTCTATCTCAAGGATTACCGAACCAATACTAGGCATTTTTGTACTTGTTTCAATGCATTTCCCATGGTGATTCCAAATCTGATAAAGAAATTCAATAATTTTGACATTTTTGAAACATTTTGTGAAATTTTGGAATGTCGTCTGCAGACGCCTGCCGCGTGGAAAGTGTTATTAAGCTTCAGTGAAAATTTCTGACGACCAAGTAAAGCGTTAACCCACTAACCAGCTCGACAATTTCCGTAGGCCCTTTGCAAACAGGATGACGTTTGGTATTTGGTATCTGATAAGTTCAACAAGTCAAAACGTGAGCGGAAACCTCTATCTAATGGTTTGATACTTAAACTTAAATAAACCAGGATATTATGACATTATTTGAAAATATAATACTTAGAATACCATTTGCGAAGGCGTATACCAGGCGGGATACCACATAATTGGTGACGGTCTGGCATCAACGACTTTAATATCAGTCGGTCGATCGTACTTCAATGGTTTAGTGCAACAAAAACGTCAAGTAAAACAGAAACTTTCCGGAGGATCATTAATAATATGGCAACTGAACTTGCTAGCGAAGAAAGAAATGTAAGTTTAAAACTATCTATCTTCTATATATTTAAAATCTGATTTTGTCCACAGACTCCTCCAATAGTATTATATGATTTTGTTATTGACGTTTATTTGTACGCCTGTCGGTATGCAGACACACTTTTGGGTCCAATTTTCTACGCCGTGTCGTAAAATCAATAACAAAAAGGATGCGTCGTGAAACTCAATCACCAAAATCAAATGGGGGAGAAGGATTTCCCATACCCCGCCTCCCTCCACACTGGAGAAGACTATAGCTCCACTACCCCTTCCCTCCAATGAGTATAATTACACGCTCTTAATAATACTTTGAGTAACAAAATAATAATAATCATTATCAGTCTAGCGTTTTTGAGTGCTTCCTGTCCTTAATATCAGGACAAAGAACAACGAGCAAGATCCTGATTGCGGGGCCTGCAAACAGGGAAGCAGATTTACTGGCCAGAAGTGATCACGTTGTCATTGAGCGGGGTTTATGGGGCGTGGTATGCTTACAAAATACAAAATACCACACAATACCACGACCCAGCCTGTTTGTATTACCCGGCGTGGATCGATGAAATAATGGGCCCAGCCTATAATTTGGCGCAGTCCCTATGAATTGCCCCGTGTGCCGGAGGTCCGTGGTTCAAATCCGGGGGGGGGGGGGGGGGGGTCACGGCGATATTTTGGGGCACTTTTCACCGCGCGGAAATTTTCCTGAAAAAGTGGGGTGTGGGGTAGCCTGGGTTAGGGTTAATGAACTACAGAAATATCAGTATTCTTAATACTACGAGGGTCATACAATAAGTTCTACCTCCTACCTCATAATTTTATTATGATATAAGCCGTCTTATGAAAATTATACACAATTGTACTTGGAACCTCAGCTACAAATTCCCATAGCAAATTGGTCTGCGTATTGATTGTACTTTTTTGGAGATGCAGTGAAAAACAAACTTCCATTTAGTGTGACGGAATCGGATTTTAAAAAAAGCAAAATATCGCCTATTTCATTTGGTCAATTCTAACAGACAAATCGTACGTATCGGTCAACCATATCCGTTCTAAATGTCATCATCTCTTTAACAGACTATAAGCAATAAAGGTGAATGGTTTCAAAGGAAAGAGATATGCCCTTTGATCATGAGCCAGAACCAGATCAGGGCAACCATTAAGTGTACCCCTCCCATAGAGAACTCTGCAAAAGTAATATTTGATTGTAATAAGAACTATGAGATCTTCAATATACATGTACAGTACTAAAAGGAGGAATTACAAATCTATCGAAGAGATTATTTTCTACCATTGACTACTTGATTGACTATTCTGAAGGTTGCACATTAAGCATGATAAGGAAAACTCGTAAAGTGATCACTGTGGCTTGATTTGTAAACAACGAAGATTTGAATGATTAGCAGTGTGTCTGTATGCCAAAGGCATAGCAATACATTCGAGTTGATATGCACTACAACTTACAAGAACTAATAGGCCTACATATTGCTAATTATAATTTGATAGACATGGTAAGACTGCAAATTATATTCAGATATCATTCATTCATATACCTTGATTTCCATTTTCAGTATTTAAATCGTGTTCTTCTATCTAGCCATACAAAACGAAAGAAAACCCGAAACATGTATAAATAAGGCAATGTTCCGTTCCCGTTGTCCAAAATCTTTCTGTGTCTTTGACCGCATCATAACGTACAAAACTGAAACATATATCAATTATGATTTACTTTAAATGTGTAGCTATGATTCAGAGAGCTAATCATGACAGATGCCTGAGGCTGACATTAATATTAGCGATGTTATGCGTGAGGAGGTAGAACTTATTGAATGACCCTCATAGCTTAACGAGTTAACGCCGTTTACATGAATACAAGCAAAAACAGGCGTTGTCAGAAAACTCACGAAGAGCCTGCTACGACTCAAGTGAACCCCTTGGAAAAATGGTATAATATCGGTGAAGGTATATAATATAAAAGATTAAAACGTTATGGATATAGCCAGGATAAAGCAGCGCCGGAGTATATAAAAATAATCATAAACATGGGTGGTGTGAATACATGACAGACTTGACAGAAAGACATACAGACAACGTGCAGATACAGTGAATGTCAGTGCCCCGTGGTTCGGAGAGTCACGTAAAGCCGTTGGTCCCGTGTATTCAGACGCCTCATCCTGAACACCTTAAATTAGTTGCAGACCTCATCGTAAAGAGTAAGGGATCATCCCGGGTCTGTTACCTACCTGCCACAAACTCGCGATGTTCGTTACCGCGGCCCGGATTCTGATAAATGCACCGTAAAGGGTCTTACTTACCCGGCTCGTAGGTTTATATATCATGGCGTGTTTCTCTTTAAGACCATTTTAGAGTTATAAGAGCTTTTTTTTTTTACATCGTTGGTTTTGGTATCTTTGTCAGCTTTTGAGACCTTTTTAGTGTTTGAGATCTATATTTTTATTGAGACCTTTAAAAGCAAATGTTTGAGACCTTTCTTTGTCAGTTTTTGCAACCTTTTCTGTTTTTAGACCGGTTTGACCTTTGGCCGCCCAAGTCCCTTTAGATTAACTTAAAGGTATATAATGTGATCTTTTCCAGGGGACGCCCTCAATCCTCAAAAAAAAAATGGAAGCAGATTTTCTTGCAGATTTACTTTTCTGATCATAAATCATAAATATATTCCAAGTTACAGAGCGATGCGATTCCTAATATTTAAACCTCAAAATCATAGTTTTAGAGTGAATTTAGAGTAAAATTAAAAAAAATAGATTGTACCGCTCGGTACAATCTATTTTTAAACCATGATTTTGAAGTAATTAGGAATCGTATCGATCTGTAACTTAGAAGATCTTTATGATTTATGATCAAAAATGCAAATCTGCAAGAAAAAAATGATCTGCTTTCATAGTAAAAATCTATGATAGAGGGCGCTACTTGGAAAAGATCACATAATACAGCCTGACATAATATGCCTTTACACCATGAAATGTAGGCCTATGAGGGACACAACACGATTGACCCCAGATAGCTTTGTCTATAATACAGGGTGTCTCATAAACCCGCGACTTATTTGTGTGGTGGTATGTGAAAACCCGTTGGAAGTCGCTAGTGTTAATATTGAGATATCTGGGTCATACCAAAATATTCCTAACAAAAGAGTTCCAAGTCAATTTTACAACTTTGGTCCCAAGATAGAGATTATACCTTGAACTTTAGTCTCCAGGAGTTTTTTATGCAAAATTCCAGATGTTAAGTTTATTTTAGTACTTTTCTGAACCTTCTTTATCAAATTGTATGTGTAAAATGCTATGTTTACGTAAAATGACATTGTTACCATGGTAACCACTTGTGAATTCCGACAATGTATTGTAAAGATTTTGAAAGTGAAGAACTTACAATTGTTGATAATATCGCAAACAACTAGGTTCATATCAAAATAATAATAATAATAATAATAATGTATTTATATAGCGCCCAAAACATTGGTCCCTGGGCGCTTTAGAAGCAAAACCAAAAGATAAAAATACATTAAAAAAGAATAATTATCAAAAAACTATCAGTACACATCATAATATAAGTCAAGCAACTACCATGTATATCAAATGTAAAATATAAAGAACAATTATATAGTAGCAGGACAAATGTACAAATATAGAATGTCATTAAAAATATGCATTGTTGTGAATTCCAAACGATAAAAAGTCAAAAGTCCTTTTCATATGACAAGCTATTCTGTGTGATACACTGAGCCAAAAAAGAAACGTATAAAATTTTAACAGATCACCATAGGGGCAGTGCATATTTCTCTTGTGTCATTGAAGCAAACAATTGGTTATTGACTGCCATTTGAAGCGATACATTGCAGTAATATTGTATCCAAATTTGGTACATTTTCATGCACAGAATATTATTTGGTGATCTGTTAAAATTGTATACATGTAAGTTTGTTTTTTAATAAGTTTCTTTTTTGGCTCAGTGTATAACAATGTAGTTTTATTATTATTAGAGCATTTAAAAGATTTTGTGTACACCTTTGAATTGCCAGTTTCAATTTTTAGTATTGCGTTGCCAACTTTACAATACTATAACTGTAGTTCTAGTTGGAAATTTCTGAACATTTTAAATAGTCCTATAATAAGTAGAGTATGAAGCTCTCTGCCAAATATAAAAAAACAAGTTGAAGGGTTTTCCCATGCCGCCACACATTTAATGGAGGTCTAATTTCTCATTTGCACCTTATATTGTCATCATGTTTACACATAATCTTAAAATCTTCACTTTCAGTGATAATAAATAAGAACCACTATGATTTAAAAATTGCATGAATTCTTATAATAAATAACTTTTAAAGCAAAAGCATAGAAACAAATGATCAATTTGCAATATTGAAATTTCCCTTTAAAGGACTTATTTGTATATTATATCATGTCTATGTTATGTGATGTGGGTCATTTAACGACCACTCAATGCCACTTCACATTAAAATGCTAAAGAGCATTCATGAAGTGGGCGTGAAAAGAACCACAACCTTATCAAATCAGTGTTAAACAAACTAATTTTCGGTTATGGTTTCTAAATATAAAGCTAAATCCAATGAAATCAAAGATATCTGTTATGATTGCAACACTTTTTTATCGTATTATCTCTTGCTATTGTTTCAAAACTTTTCTTTCTGGTGGGTTGGTTTTGGCGAAGGACAATGAAAATATTTGATTCAATCATCGCATATTATTTTGTTTTGGTATACCAAGAAGTGTAACTTTATAGTGATATTTTATAATTAACACTTTCCACGCGGCTAAAATAGTTTTACCATACAAAAAAACAGATTTTTCAGAAACCATCCCAACTTTCAAGGTCTATCTCAAGGATTACCGAACCAATACTAGGCATTTTTGTACTTGTTTCAATGCATTTCCCATGGTGATTCCAAATCTGATAAAGAAATTCAATAATTTTGACATTTTTGAAACATTTTGTGAAATTTTGGAATGTCGTCTGCAGACGCCTGCCGCGTGGAAAGTGTTATTAAGCTTCAGTGAAAATTTCTGACGACCAAGTAAAGCGTTAACCCACTAACCAGCTCGACAATTTCCGTAGGCCCTTTGCAAACAGGATGACGTTTGGTATTTGGTATCTGATAAGTTCAACAAGTCAAAACGTGAGCGGAAACCTCTATCTAATGGTTTGATACTTAAACTTAAATAAACCAGGATATTATGACATTATTTGAAAATATAATACTTAGAATACCATTTGCGAAGGCGTATACCAGGCGGGATACCACATAATTGGTGACGGTCTGGCATCAACGACTTTAATATCAGTCGGTCGATCGTACTTCAATGGTTTAGTGCAACAAAAACGTCAAGTAAAACAGAAACTTTCCGGAGGATCATTAATAATATGGCAACTGAACTTGCTAGCGAAGAAAGAAATGTAAGTTTAAAACTATCTATCTTCTATATATTTAAAATCTGATTTTGTCCACAGACTCCTCCAATAGTATTATATGATTTTGTTATTGACGTTTATTTGTACGCCTGTCGGTATGCAGACACACTTTTGGGTCCAATTTTCTACGCCGTGTCGTAAAATCAATAACAAAAAGGATGCGTCGTGAAACTCAATCACCAAAATCAAATGGGGGAGAAGGATTTCCCATACCCCGCCTCCCTCCACACTGGAGAAGACTATAGCTCCACTACCCCTTCCCTCCAATGAGTATAATTACACGCTCTTAATAATACTTTGAGTAACAAAATAATAATAATCATTATCAGTCTAGCGTTTTTGAGTGCTTCCTGTCCTTAATATCAGGACAAAGAACAACGAGCAAGATCCTGATTGCGGGGCCTGCAAACAGGGAAGCAGATTTACTGGCCAGAAGTGATCACGTTGTCATTGAGCGGGGTTTATGGGGCGTGGTATGCTTACAAAATACAAAATACCACACAATACCACGACCCAGCCTGTTTGTATTACCCGGCGTGGATCGATGAAATAATGGGCCCAGCCTATAATTTGGCGCAGTCCCTATGAATTGCCCCGTGTGCCGGAGGTCCGTGGTTCAAATCCGGGGGGGGGGGGGGGGGGGGGGTCACGGCGATATTTTGGGGCACTTTTCACCGCGCGGAAATTTTCCTGAAAAAGTGGGGTGTGGGGTAGCCTGGGTTAGGGTTAATGAACTACAGAAATATCAGTATTCTTAATACTACGAGGGTCATACAATAAGTTCTACCTCCTACCTCATAATTTTATTATGATATAAGCCGTCTTATGAAAATTATACACAATTGTACTTGGAACCTCAGCTACAAATTCCCATAGCAAATTGGTCTGCGTATTGATTGTACTTTTTTGGAGATGCAGTGAAAAACAAACTTCCATTTAGTGTGACGGAATCGGATTTTAAAAAAAGCAAAATATCGCCTATTTCATTTGGTCAATTCTAACAGACAAATCGTACGTATCGGTCAACCATATCCGTTCTAAATGTCATCATCTCTTTAACAGACTATAAGCAATAAAGGTGAATGGTTTCAAAGGAAAGAGATATGCCCTTTGATCATGAGCCAGAACCAGATCAGGGCAACCATTAAGTGTACCCCTCCCATAGAGAACTCTGCAAAAGTAATATTTGATTGTAATAAGAACTATGAGATCTTCAATATACATGTACAGTACTAAAAGGAGGAATTACAAATCTATCGAAGAGATTATTTTCTACCATTGACTACTTGATTGACTATTCTGAAGGTTGCACATTAAGCATGATAAGGAAAACTCGTAAAGTGATCACTGTGGCTTGATTTGTAAACAACGAAGATTTGAATGATTAGCAGTGTGTCTGTATGCCAAAGGCATAGCAATACATTCGAGTTGATATGCACTACAACTTACAAGAACTAATAGGCCTACATATTGCTAATTATAATTTGATAGACATGGTAAGACTGCAAATTATATTCAGATATCATTCATTCATATACCTTGATTTCCATTTTCAGTATTTAAATCGTGTTCTTCTATCTAGCCATACAAAACGAAAGAAAACCCGAAACATGTATAAATAAGGCAATGTTCCGTTCCCGTTGTCCAAAATCTTTCTGTGTCTTTGACCGCATCATAACGTACAAAACTGAAACATATATCAATTATGATTTACTTTAAATGTGTAGCTATGATTCAGAGAGCTAATCATGACAGATGCCTGAGGCTGACATTAATATTAGCGATGTTATGCGTGAGGAGGTAGAACTTATTGAATGACCCTCATAGCTTAACGAGTTAACGCCGTTTACATGAATACAAGCAAAAACAGGCGTTGTCAGAAAACTCACGAAGAGCCTGCTACGACTCAAGTGAACCCCTTGGAAAAATGGTATAATATCGGTGAAGGTATATAATATAAAAGATTAAAACGTTATGGATATAGCCAGGATAAAGCAGCGCCGGAGTATATAAAAATAATCATAAACATGGGTGGTGTGAATACATGACAGACTTGACAGAAAGACATACAGACAACGTGCAGATACAGTGAATGTCAGTGCCCCGTGGTTCGGAGAGTCACGTAAAGCCGTTGGTCCCGTGTATTCAGACGCCTCATCCTGAACACCTTAAATTAGTTGCAGACCTCATCGTAAAGAGTAAGGGATCATCCCGGGTCTGTTACCTACCTGCCACAAACTCGCGATGTTCGTTACCGCGGCCCGGATTCTGATAAATGCACCGTAAAGGGTCTTACTTACCCGGCTCGTAGGTTTATATATCATGGCGTGTTTCTCTTTAAGACCATTTTAGAGTTATAAGAGCTTTTTTTTTTTACATCGTTGGTTTTGGTATCTTTGTCAGCTTTTGAGACCTTTTTAGTGTTTGAGATCTATATTTTTATTGAGACCTTTAAAAGCAAATGTTTGAGACCTTTCTTTGTCAGTTTTTGCAACCTTTTCTGTTTTTAGACCGGTTTGACCTTTGGCCGCCCAAGTCCCTTTAGATTAACTTAAAGGTATATAATGTGATCTTTTCCAGGGGACGCCCTCAATCCTCAAAAAAAAAATGGAAGCAGATTTTCTTGCAGATTTACTTTTCTGATCATAAATCATAAATATATTCCAAGTTACAGAGCGATGCGATTCCTAATATTTAAACCTCAAAATCATAGTTTTAGAGTGAATTTAGAGTAAAATTAAAAAAAATAGATTGTACCGCTCGGTACAATCTATTTTTAAACCATGATTTTGAAGTAATTAGGAATCGTATCGATCTGTAACTTAGAAGATCTTTATGATTTATGATCAAAAATGCAAATCTGCAAGAAAAAAATGATCTGCTTTCATAGTAAAAATCTATGATAGAGGGCGCTACTTGGAAAAGATCACATAATACAGCCTGACATAATATGCCTTTACACCATGAAATGTAGGCCTATGAGGGACACAACACGATTGACCCAAATCTGATTTTCACATTGGTTTAACTAATTGAAATGCGGATTATCCCAAAGACTTATGCCTTGATTATCCATACATACCAAATTACATGTCACGATCACGATCACGAGCAACATTTTCTAAAACTGATGAAGTTGAAAAACAGATTTAGTTATATTTAGGCCTATAGGCTATAGTAATGTATATTCAAATTTAATCGTGGAGGTAATGCATCGTTTTTCTACAATTTCCCCTCAAAATCAAGATGATTTCACCGTTTATGAACGACGTGGTTATTTTGACAAAGGTCAGCATTAATATCATATTATTGACTGTCGACGCGCGACGTAGTAAGTCAGAATGACCACGCGCACGCCGTTTAAATATGAAATCTCGACAGAGTGCCATGATGTAACTTCTTTGAAAATGATCAAGATCATTCTTAGAATTAACTTAAAAAAGCGTCGAGAAATACATGTTTTACTAACATGGGAAGTTGATTATATAATTAAGTAGTACCAAGTAAATATTTAGCATTTTTTGCAATGGGTATCTTTGAATACTCGCTATACGTTTTAAACCTACGAAATGCAGATTTGGACAAATCGTGTCCAACATCATGGAAGTATACCTCTACAAGTAAATGCTGCCCTCAGTCGTCGCTTTTCGCTGAAAAAAGAGTATCGGGTAAAAAATTCATCTTTAAAAAACAAAATCACGTCCTCATAATATATTAATTATTATTGCCCATTAAATAATGTCACTGTTAAACTATGCCTATGAACAACTCTCTGGAAAGTTGCATTTTATTTCAAACGATTTGAACGGAATGTTCATGAATAATTTGATGCAGAAGATCCCTTTTTGCAGACGACGGTGGACACGATTTGTCCAAATGCCATTTCTGGTTGGTTTAGTTGGAGGATGCGCCCTCAATTTTGATCAAAACTGGGATTTTCTGCATTTGTGCAATTGTTTTAAATTGTTTCATAAAACATCACAAGCAGTTGATATAACTATGAATTGAGAATAAAAAGAGCAATTGCCTGTATCATTCTTGGGGAATAAGCGAAAATTAAATAACACTATAATAGACCACGATTAAACATGATTAAAAATTATCTAAAAGAACAGCAACTAAACGGTTCAATTCCCGCACTGCCAACTCTTATATTCTATTGAATTAATATTTTTCTCTGATAGGCCTAGGCCTATATGAAAACTTAAATCGTGCAATTAATAATAGAAAGTAAAGTGTGTGTTTTTCTTCAAAAATGCTGGGCAAGTCTGTTTTGTTTAAAAAAAAATATACCAAGGGTTTTGTCAGATTGTACCATGACCGCCACCCCTCCCCCCTTCACACGCCTATTATAAGCCTTTCTTTAATACCATGTAACGTGCCGTGGGTGGATTACCTCATTTAGTATTTTGAGGTTGAATCTCTTTCATGGTGTGAACAGGTTGTGTGTTCCAGGGTGAAAAAAAATGGGATTTCTGACACATTGTTATTTTTAAGATGGTTAAATCATAGACTGACTGTTAATGTAAGAAGGTTAAAATAATGGCCTAGTCAGAAAATAGCTAGATAATCAATATTTCCATCATTAGAAAATGTTGAAGTGTTTGAAAGCAATATTTTACCCGTTTTCACTAAAGGGACGAATGGCATGCTCCCCGTGTCGCCCCGTTAGATGGTGTTTAAGCGTGGGTTTTTATGCTAACAAACAACAGAAAACAAACTCGCTTTATTTTTTAATTGAACGATTTCAAAGTGCCTCAACTTGGACTCAGTAGAGTAAGGAAAGCCCGAAGGAAAGTCAAAATGTATATCTTGAGCCACACTGAAGTCGTTTCAATATATTTCAATCATTAAATTATAGTCACAAATTGAAAAAAGTTATTTTTAATAATGTACCTTTTTTGTGTGTGAAAACGCCCCCCCCCCCCCCCACCCCTATTTTCCGAAAACTCCCCCTATCCCATTGTGTAAAGCACTTTTTCGGGCCGTTATGGACTAAATTATGTCCTAACCCCCGGTCTCAAACATTTTGTGAGATGACTAACATTTTTTGGGGGCAACCTTTTACGATTTGTTGGTACCAATACCAATTTACCTTTTCCAAAAAATACGCCCCCCCCCCCTCGCCCCCTCCGCCAAAAAAAATCTTGCTTACGGGTCTGGGCCGCAAACCATGGAAGTAACAGACATTCGATGGGCAAACTATGCGCCTATCCGTAGATAAAATATTGATGATGAATAATCCATCATTGCACCGCCCATCGTACGAAGTTCAACATTTTTATGAAGAAGTCTGTGACCATAGTGACGAATATTCGTATAATTATTTTGTACCCAAAAAGTTTTGAACTAACACCTGTCGGTGGTACTTTCAGCGGAAGACACCTGCTGGAGAAACTCCACCCAATTAATTAACCTTTGACCTTAACGCTGATTGGCTACTTGCCCAAAACGTCACAGATTTCGTGTAAATATGTCCCAAATTGAACTTTGCCCCTTCGTAGTGAGTGAGCGAGTGTTGATTTTGGGCGATTACACAGGAGCTTGCGTCGTTCAATTTGTGTACAATTTGAAGCTTATTTTGTTATTAAATGGACAGTGACAATAGCTTTAAATTGAAGATCCGTATATCACTGGAATTAACTATCTATTCCGAGAGGAATACCGTGAGGACAGGGTAGATTTTACGGGGGAAATCTGTTACGCTGGTTAGGTATCTTTACGACGACTGCTCGCCTGTTTACGTGCAAACCATTGACGGTGTCTCTGTGTAGTGCAACTGTGTGGATAGTTCCAGTATGTCTGTACAAGTGGCAGCGACCCCTCCCCCAGTTAACAGAGAACTTGAGCCTATTGATGGCGAAGGAGAAGAAGCTTATTCATCAATACGACAGATAGACACCAGTACCAAAAAGGTTTGCAATTGAATTATAACAAATATTGCTAGTGCTCAGTAGTGCAGTGTCAGTGAGTCTGCTGTCAGAGTTTTCTCTATAAAAAAGTTAGCTACAAACGTCGAAAACAAGCATCAGCATAGAAAGTAGGCGTCATTTTTTAACTGTAGCGGGAATAGGACGATCCAACTTCAACCCATTATTTCTTGGAAATAGAAACAGGCTAATATATTTAAATAAAGCATATTATTTGAACATTAAACATGATATCTGAAGCAAAAAGTTTGACTAATTTTATTCAGAAAAGTTGAAAAATATTGATGAAAATATCCAACACAGATACTTTCATTTTTTAATCATGCCTCTCACTCTCAGACAGAGAGCCATGATTCAGAGCTATAAAAAGTACTAGGCTAGTGTCACTGTCAGTTTTTCCCAAGTGCAAACTCGGCATATCGATTGGATGACGTTATCTTCTGAGCAGGGATAGTGCTGGATCCAAAATGTGAGAGGTCCCATGACATTTTTCAGGACCCCGTAGGACTTCAAAAAACAACTTTAAGGGGTCCCCCAAGAAAATGAGGGGTCCTGAAGTTTGGGTATTTAAAAAAACACCTTTTTTACGGGCAGTTTTAATGGATTTATATTGTGAGCAAAGGATGGATATGTAATTTACAGAACAAATTTAAGGGGTCCCTTCAATTTTGATCGGGACCCGCAAGTCTTTCCAATTTGAAACCTGATGCGTCACTATTAGAAAGTGAGAGGTCTAGGACGTGCAGACGCGTCAGAATGCGACCCCTGCTTCTGAGCTGATAATATTACCGGTAGCTAAGGCCTAGTAAAAAAATAAACATGTTTCCCGTCCCCGCCCGCCTCCTTTTTGGCCGCCGCCTCGTATTTTTTACTATTTACTATTTCCGAAATTCTGTAAAAAAAAAGGTTTAAAATTTTTTTTTTTTTTTTTTTTTTTTTAGTGATTGATCCTTTGCCCATAGGAATGGCATGTGTAATAGAAATGCTGTATCATTTCATAGCATGTTCACGGAATTATTGACATGGCTTCTCAATTGAAATAGTACCATGGGGACCAATATACATGTAGGCCTACATCCTTTCGATCAATGATGTTTTGTTCCTCATTCAACCTGAAAAATGAAGAAAACATAAAAGAAACAATGTGTACTTGGCTCTATTAGTATTATTATTAGGTAATCCTTTTCATATTTTTATTCCTCTGGCAATTAGAGTGGAAAATCCTGTTTAGGAGTGTCTGCAACACAGTCAGTTGGTCACTTTCGACTTGGCGGCCATCTTGAAAAAAATATCAAAAAATGGGAAAATAGTAAATAGTAAGACCCTCCCTCCTCCTTTTTTTAAAAAGTCCGGACGGGAAACATGTAATTTTTTTTACTATGCCTAAGAAATGAAGTGCTCATATAGACAGTCCACATTGTATTTTTAGTTTACCTGTGTAGCGTGAATAGGGTGATTGAAATTCAAGCTTCTTGGAAATTTTTAGAAACATGTTAAGATATTAAAGGTAGATGACCCGATCACATTTTCGTAACACAGAATTATTTCAAACATACGGAGATTTTCATATCATATGAAAGCTCGTATTTTTCTCATCATCATACTGAAATTTGACGGCCTAAATCGGTATACTTACGGAGAAATCGAAAGGATGACCTTTCATGTAGAATAGAAAACTTCAAGTTGAAAATCGGAACATCAACCTTTAAACCAATGTACAAATATTACTTGACAATAAACATACATGATATCTGAAGCAAAAGTTTGACTAACTTTTCTCAAAAAAGTTGAAAAATATTAATAAAAATATCCGACGCCGACTCATATACTTTCATTCCATAGCTCTCACACAGAGAGCTAGGATTCAGATCAGAGCTATGCTGATATGTGGGTACAAAATCGCTGCCCGGGGAAGCATTGGCAGGCTAGCTCAGTGGTTACGTTTACGTTGATACTTAGCAGGATCCTCAAATAGGACGTACATACCAACGCAGCAGTGGTGATCGGAGGGTCCGGAGGTCGAATCCAAAGGGTTTCGCGGCAATTTGTTGGGTAAAAAATTCATACTTTGTCCCCCTCCCCCGGTTTCCCCACAAAGACGAAGCCTGGCTAGTTAGGGTTTAAAATGAAAGATAAGATTTGCAGGTCCTAGAATACTAGGACTAGATCAGGACTCCACATAGTTTCAAAAATGGCCTTAGACTCATTTGTGTGCATGGTTATCAGGTCTAGCTGTCCTATTTGAGAATAGGTGAAAGGAAATCATGACATGGTATTTTACAGAAATTCCTCCACAATATCGATTTTGTAAATTTGCTTCAATTTAGCAACATTTGAGCATGAAGTAAAGAATTTAAAATGTTGATAAATACTAATATATTAGTCCCATTTTTTGTACCTCGGTCGGTACCATGTCTTCATGAAATCTATATGAAACCTTTCATGGCAGATAAACAGTTATACTAGTGAAACTCTACAATATTGGTTATGAATGCTAATTGATTAATTAAACATCTGAATCAAATATAATTGAATCCTGATATTCTCAATCACTTTATTCATCACCTGTATGCCAAGTCTTTGTGCTGACATCAAAGCAACAATCTATATCATACATAGCAGTTCCAAATTGTCAGTGACATGAATAAATACTGTAAAATATTTTAATTTCATGGCAACTTAATTTTCGAATTGACTTTTACTCATTTTTTGTGTGGTAATTTGATTATTACTTATTTGAATCATCTTCCTATATATAACCATTTATAATTGGTGGCAATTTAATTGGGTGAATTGGACCTCCCATAGCGAAATTAATTAAATTTCACCACCCAATAGTTACTAGTCGACGTAGCACATAGTATCGGCAGCTATCGGAGGTAAAATTCTGACGAAATTTTGATGCTACTTAGCCTTTGTAAATTAATGCATGAAAATAAAGGAAAGGAATATGACACAAATATTAAAACATTGAATTTTAAACAACGCATTCAACCACCGTCTTTGTCTCTAATCCATGTTTTGTACCCAATGTTCATCCATCTATTGCTCATTGCACGGTCCGCCATTTGCGAGGAGATCCTTGAACTGGAATCAGATTTTCCCTATCCCTACCTAAACCCACAACTCCCCACCTCCATTACCATCCCTTCGAACATAACCAATTTGTTGAATTATGTCAAATATTTGATTTTATATGAAGGGGGCATAACTAAAGGGGGGATCACAGGGAATCTCCCCCCTCCGCCAGAAGGCTTCCCCCCGATGCCCTCCAAATTAAATGACAATCTCTATAATATAATATACAACAAATAGTCAGTTATCCACCACCCCCATCACAGGCCTGTCTCCTCTCATCCCCCCCCCCCCCCCAAAAAAAATAAAATAAATTAAATAAAAAAAAATAAAAAAAATAATTGAAGACCCCAAGTTACTGATTTATGGAACAGCTGTTTTTCTGCACCATATCTTGAAATAATCTTTTTATGGCACAGTATTGATTACAAGTGATCCATTCTATCACTTCCTCTTATTGCCACAACAAGGTCTTATTTCTTAAATAAGCTTACAGCGTGCTTACAGCATGGTACTGCTGAACAGAGTAAAGGAACTCAATGTGTTAATTGCATTTTTATGTGACAGGTTTCATTAGATCAGTAAAGTTTTATTTAATAGATTCACTTTGTATTGTTTATACAATTGTATCTACCGTATTATCCCTATTAAGCGCCCAGGACCTTATAAGCGCCCACCCCTGTTTTTCTCAATGACTACCAACAAATCAATCCCTTATAAGCACCCACCTTTTCAAATGGTCAGCCTCCTCAAATATGACCATCAAATGGTCAGCATCTTCAAATGACCATAAAATGGTCAGCATCTTCAAATGACCTCTTGTACATATTTAGTACGATAAATGAGTGTAAAAAAGGTAACACAATAAGCGCCCACCCAAAATGACTTTGCTAACCGCCCTGGGCGCTTAATAGGGATAATACGGTACTTGTATCGAGGTCATTTTCATTGAAAATAATGTCAATGGCATTATTATAGGCCTAAAGTTTGAACCATGAAGGTAACAGCAGCTTTCTCAAATGTGTGTACAGCTGGAGCAAACGGGTGCAGTTGTCTCTCAAAGAAAAAGTTGAGATTATAATTCCAACAAAAGGAGGTTTTTGAACACTTCAATATCACCATTGGGGTAAAGATTGGATACTGCTTTCTGATTTTATGAAGAAAAATTACTCTAAATTTGTCTTTATTTTCTTTGTTTTTCTATGCATAATTCCATCAATATCTCAAATTGCATTGGAGTTTGGACATTGATTTATTGATGGAACTATGGTAAGTGATGGTATGATAGCCAATGTGAGAGTCATTAAAGGAAATCTGTATTTCCTGAACATAATAGAGAGTAGAGACGGATATATTGTTGCAAGTTTTATTTATAAAAGTCAGATATCTCTGCAAATCTGACATTTAAATTCAAGTTAATGAAAGTTGAATGATCTGAAAGGATGGTGGATTAGTTGTGGTAATGTGAAATCCTTGTTTCATGCAACATCAATAGCATATAAAATGGTTTTATACTAAATTTTGAATTGATCATATCCACTTTGGATGATTGGTAACATATAGGCTGAGATAAATTTGTCTCAGATTTAGGTTGATTATGTCACCTGTATATATTATCGGCGAAAAAGGGGCGTGGAAGAGGAAGTACTCCATTGTTTTATCTGTTAAAGTAGAAAGTCAAACTGACTGGAATGGTAGTATGAACTTGTTTGTTTACCCTAATCCCTAACCGGGGTTTTAACCAGGATCACAATTTTGGAAGGGAAAACACCAACTAAATCGCTGGGAATCGACCCGGGGACCCTCCGCACGTCGTCCCACCCACTAAGCCACGACCCTCAGCTACTTGTTCGCGCAGTACCACATTTACTAAATAGGCTCTGTTGATTACGTCATCAAAGACTAGCCGGGAAAACACCAACTAAATCACCGGGAATCGACCCGGGGACCCTCCGCACGTCGTCCCACCCACTAAGCCACGACCCTCAGCTACTTGTTCGCGCAGTACCACATTCACTAAATAGGCTCTGTTGATTACGTCATCAAAAACCGGCCGCACATGTGCTTGGAGATAGACTTAGGTGACGAAAAAGAAACCCTGTTGTACGGGCAAGCTGACCTCTCAGGTCGGGTCGTTGGGTTTTTAATTTTTTAATTTATTATTTTTGGGTCGGTATTCATTTGCACATGAAATTTGTTTTACCGATTTATAAAAAAATGGGTCGGTCAGGCTCATACAACAGGGTTTCTTTTTTTCGTCGCCTTGGAAGAAGTATTTGTTAGCATTTAGGAGGTTAGCGCTTAAACAGGTTATGAGGTTACATTTTACCATGATATTATTTAATGTTGTACGTTCTAAACGTTTAAACGCTCATAAGGTGTTTAAACGTTTACAGAATTCGCTAAACGGCTAAACGTAAGCCCTAATAAAATTTTAAAAGTCTGACTAAGTTTTAGATAAACAAGTAAGCTTACTCATAATTCTCATTCCATACTACCATTACAGCCTTGTTGTACCAAATGTCAAAATTATTACGACAACGTTTCTAGAAATAAATTCCCCCCCCCCCCAAAAAAACCCGGTCGTAACAGCCTTGTTGTACCAAGTATACATGTCAAAATTATTACGATTGACTGAGGATTTAGACTAAGAATAAAAATTTAAAAGAATGGCGACTAACGAAATGTGACGATCGCAATGAAATCAATGTAAATAACTGGCATAAAAATATGTTTAAACGCCTTTTTTTTTACAACATTTATGTAACTTAACCCTTACAGCCCCAGATCCCATGAAATCCCATTTCCCAGCATCC
>CM069452.1:13559389-13878689 GCA_035610835.1 Ophiura sarsii | reverse complement strand
ATAATTTTTTATTATAAATAAGAGTGGTACATTTCTGCACGGTGTTGCTTGGAACAATATGTGTCAGTTGGGATAGGGCAATAAAATTGTCATCAGATAGGGATCACAAAAAGTTGACAATTTTTAACAGTATTATTTGTGACCCTTGTAAAAGAAAAATTATAACTACCGCCCCCCCCCCCCCCCCCCCACCCCCCCCCCCCCCCCCCCCCCCCCCCCCAATTCCCATTTGACAAAAATGCATCCAATCCAATAATCACATCAAGAGTTAACACATTTATTTTTAGACCATGGTATTCACTGAGCTGGCACAAAATCCACATTCTGATATATTCCGGTAACCTATTCATACCTATTCATTGTAAATAATTATTGTATAATATCAAAAACATGTTTACTATTTAAAATTTATTTGTTCATTCCAAGGATTCTTATCTTAAACCTAGGTATATATTTATTCTAATTCTATACTAGTATTTAATTTCACATTCCAGCAAAGCACCAAGCCGAATTGTACAATGAAGTTCCTATAACCACCATTCAAATCTGGCGCCATACCTGGCCCATAATGTACATTTGTACATGATAGCCCTACAAAACCAAAGTGGTAGGGTATTCTGAAAGGTGACAGGTGAATAACAAAATTAATATTTATAAGAAGCAAAATTATTTTATTTGATCCAAATTGTTACATTTTCAGGTCACAAAACTTGTTTTTATTGATCGGAATCAGAATGGGATGAAACTGCCCAACCCTATTCTTTTGGATTATATTATACTTTGGAAAGTGTATTTCCTGTGAATGCAGTATTTTACCTTAACAGTGACAGTAGCCCGACCCTCATAGGGCCACTATTTCAAAAGCCAGCCTATCTAGGAAAATTACTAAGATTAAATACAGAAACACTGTTGGCCATCATAGCTGTTCTAAATACGGGGCGGTTCTCGGGTTGGTAGAGGTTCTCGAATTGGGAGCAGTTCCTAGTTTCAGATGAGAGATAGGGTAGTCCTGGTAGGACTGCAGTGACAGTTCAACTGTCACTGATCTCAACCAATGCAATTTTTGTGGATATTTTGCGTTTAATACCATGATTACACTACCAACCTTTTTCAGCATCGATAATACAGTTTTACGGTTTCAAAGTGACCAATAGCTACTTACCACTTTCTGTTACCATTCACTTTTAATAAGCCAATAAATTAATTTGCATTCATATAGGATTACTCAACAGAAAACCAATGGATTTACCATGATTACCATGTAGTACATGTATGTAATCTAATTCCATATTTGGAATGATGATGACACAGAAATTATTCATACCCACTGGCAGATATTTTTTTATAAAAATATATATATTTGCTCGAGCATGATTTGGGACTGTCTAGGTGGTTCCCCTGCTGGCTCCAGAAAATGTTAACACTTTCCACGCGGCAGGCGGCTGCAGACGACATTACAAAAATTTCACAAAATGTTTGAAAAATGTCAAAATTATTTAATTTCATTACCATATTTAGAATCACCATGAGAAATGCATTGACATAAGTACAAACATGCCTAGTATTGGTTCAGTAATACTTCAGATAGACCTTGCCATTTAGGAAGGTTTTCTGACAAATCTGTTTTGTATATGGTAAAACTAATAGCTGCGTGGAAAGTGTTAAGACTAGTTAGAGTTGCAGATCTATTACTATGAGCACTATGAATCATGGGTGTTGTAAAATGTAAATAGTAGGACATTTTTCTGAGTATCTTCTATTTTCATATCAGAAAATGTTATTGAAAAAGCTTCTCAGGATCAGAACATCAAATCTTTGACACATTTTGTGATTGTGTGTCATGGTTTTGTAATCAGAGGTGTGAGAGTTCCTCTTTGAACTGATTAACTCTTTTTAAATTTTCTTGTGCCAAAATGTCAGCTTTTTATTTTATTTTATTTTCAGCCCATATTTGACATTTTTACCCTAATTGTATGCTGTTTTTCCTTGTTTTTGTCTGTTTTCCTCTTTAAAAAAAAAATTGTGGCCTCTCACACCCCTGTGTATGGAAAACAGTTATATTGTTTCTGAAAATACATAAAATAATGACACTTCAAATTATGTGTATGAAGATATCTATGTAATAATCATAAAATATGGTGTACAAAATAACCTTAATTTTCCAGATGTATATTTTTGCATGCTGCACAAAACGGTCTCAACTTGATTGAGATTTGCATATTGCGCTTAATTGAATGTGAAATGCATGGAAATTACCAATGAGTGATGGGTAATTTGGTGACTGCGTGCCCTGAATATTGTAGTCGGACAAGATGATGATTTTATCTGTGATATAATTGCATACTGGGAGTGGAGGTGACAAATGTGGTAATAGTACCTTCTAGCACATTTTTTACATTTGTGTTTTATTGTAAACATAGAAATGTTCAAGCTAAATTAAATGTTCACACTTTTCGTGCGCCACCAATCAGCTACCACGTAAATAAAAACACACAAATATATTTATTTTGTGTTTAAGTACCTATGTAATGGACTTTCAAATAGCGAATTTAAAAACAAGCGAAATGGCTGAAAATCTGCAAAACGCGAAAATTTAATTGCACAAAAATTGCACAGTATTGTGTCTCCAATAATTCCATTTCTGAAAATGGGTCGGTCACTAACTTGATTTTAACCAACATTTTACATGCTGGGAGTGTGGCTGCATGTTTCATCATAGATTTTGGTTTCATGAAGCTATCGTAGGCATCGCTAATTTTATGATTCTTTAATTAACTAGGTGATCAGAAGAATGTATCTTGAGAAAAAACAATGCTTCTAGATGAACGCTTAACACTAACCCAAGGCGTGTTTTTGGGACTAAAACTAGCCGGGAAGAACAGCGGATCAAATTAGAGAAGGAAAGTCTGGCTGTGCGGGTGCCAGGAATCGAACCTGGGTCGCATGCATGGAAGTACTGCACCTACCTGAGTGATCGCATCACAGAATGATTAAAGTATATTTCTATCAATAACAATCCGCCTTTACAAGTAATATTTTAGTAAATATTTGTCGTTTATGTATAAAGTGTCAGGTCTGGTGGCGATGGAAATCGTTTAATGCACACTTGACATTTAGAGGGAAGTAGTAGCTTAACAGGTTGATACCTTTACGAGATATGGATTGTTGCTAAAGGGGCCTTCAAAATCCCCATACATCTGGCCAAATTGACTTGCACAGTCGTTTTAGTTTTGAAATTTTGAAAACGCAAATATAAGGACATATATGCAAAATTGCATTTTTATAATAGAGTTACATATTAAAGACCCGTTAAATCTGTTTTTAATAAATTAATCAAGGCGACAAAAAACACCACACTGTTCTACGGGCTCAACGACCCATTTCTTATATATATATAAATATAAAAATTCAAAGTTTAGACCTTCCGAGAAAGGAAATATATATATTTTAAGTGTTCAATTTGTTGGTGGTTCGAAGGAGAGACCTTATGGCAGCATTCTTCATGTGTGTGTCGGTATGTGTGTGGGGAGGAGGGGGGGGGGGGGGGTGTCAGTCTACCAAACATTTAGTATACACTTTATGATTTTCTCCATTTATTTTTCATACAATGTCCAACAGTGACCTAACTTGGTACAAAGATGAAACATGAGAACCTTCATATGTCAATGAGGTGATAGGTCACATATTAAGGTCAAAGGTCATCTGAGGTCAGTTGTAAAAATAAGCTGAAAACATCCATAAATGACACTTCTTTTTCATACAAAGACCAATTGCAACCATTATTATGAATTGTGATCGTCCGTCCTATTCTTTCAGTGCATTTGTAAACATTTATTATTCTGCACATTATGTCAGCTAGAGCGATATTGGCCACCAATATTTTTAAACTTTTAAAAAAATCTTTAACACATTAAAGCTTACGCCGCACGAATACACCCACTTACAGCGTGTATTAATATGCCGATTGAATGTGTAGCAGCACTGCAGTCTCAAAATGCAGTAGAGACTGATTTTTTGTAATTTTGTATTTTTTGAAATATTTTGAGAATTTTTGATTTTTTTTCTTTTTTTTCTTCTTCTTTTCTGGATTTTAATTTTTTTTAAATTGTTGTCTTGTTGAGAAAAAAATATGGCTTCTGTACCACAGTAGAAACAGAACAAGAAGGCATTTGTTCCAAATATGTAGCTTATTGACGTAGTACGGACACTGATTTGGAAGGTTACCCTTCCCTTGGGTGCCAAAGTTAAATGTCTGAAATCTTGGCATGTTTAAAACCTTTCCAGCATGAAAATACCTGAGTGATGTGACCAATATACAGATTATATCCTTTTCCCTTTGGGGAAACCAACTCCTTCAATCCATTCTAAGCTATAATGCGTGAGATATACAGATAGTTCCCACCTTCATAGTTCCCACCTGAAAATCTTTAAAGGATGCAAAAAACAACAAACCTGAAAGGTCATCAGCATCAGAGTGACAGTATGGATGTCTTGTATAAACATGTCTTACAGGCAGTATGTTTCAAACCAAGGCACTACCTACTCACCATCATACGTCACATAAAAATCCTAATGCTGTCTTAGGCCACAAAAAACACACCCTGTTCTACGGGCAAACGGGCCTCTCAGGTAGGGTCAGTCGGGCGGGATTTTTTCCCCTTTCTTGTTTTCCCCAATTTTTCGGGAATTTTTGGTGAATTTGCAATAATTTGCACACAAAAAAAGAAGAAAAAAGAAAGAAAAAAGGGTTGGTTGTGCCCGTAGAACGGGGTTTTATTCTGTGGCATTAGCAGTATGTTTCAATCTCCGGCACTACCTACTCGGCATCGTACATCACATTGAATCCTAATGTTGTGTGACCCCTCCGGCCTCGAAGATGGAAGCATTGATGTATGCCGAAAACCGTGAGCAAAAAAAATGCTACTTTCAAGAAAGAATAACAAGAAAGCGTGTGATTTGTGCTTCAAAATCTACTTGAAACCGTCTCCATTCCTGCTGTATCATATATAGGGTGACTAATATATGTGGAAATGGTTGCACTACATGAATTTTGCATTTGTTATGTACCATTACAGTTGTGGGAATATCAAAATGCACCAAAAATGTTAATATTACATGTAAAATAATACAAACGCAAGAGTTTAAATTTGGTAGAATAAGAAAAGTATACTTACAATTAGCATAATATTTCATTTAGTCAGGTTGGGGGGGGGGGGGGGGGGGGGGGGCACTTACATACAAAATTGTAAGCATCCTCTTTAATGAATATGTAGAATAAGGTTGCTTTTTGTTATGGGTCACTTTCTTGCTACATGATGTCAGGGTGATTTTTGGGAGTGCATTCACAGCGATATTACAACTTTAACACACGAGTGGCCACCCGGAAGTTTGAGGTTTAGGGCCTTGTTTTTATAGATGGGGGTGACAGCAATGTTTATCAACAAAAGCAACGGTGAAGGGACTGGACTGTCGATACTGGCATATGACCACTGACCGCAACACAGTCCACTATATGCCTTATGCCCTTTATGATGCTTTGGCGGGAGTTTTAAAAGCATGGTTCCTAAACAAAACCGGATGCGCGCACACACTGCCCTGCCGGGCAAAGAACAATGGCAACTGCAGACCAAATACCCGGCATGACATCACATGTCACCCCGTCTAAAGGACCAATGTGTCCTGAATTTAAATATGGTTTTTCTTACTAATAATATTCGGTGTGCAAAATATTTATAATGTAAATACCATTACAAATATTGAATTGACTATAATATCAATAATTGCTTATTCTTTATATTTTCTCATATCTTCAGGTGACATTGGGTCATGAGATAGGCGCAGGTGCATCATGTCGTAAGTGTGGGCCAGCATGCACAGGCTTAGAGCTGCATTTTTGGAGGTTAGTATTGTAGTAAAATAGGTTTGCCTGGGGTCTATTCAGTGACATCATTGGTCTATATCCAGATTCAAAATGCTCAGAAAATAAGCTTTAAATATGCATCATGTCATAATTGCTCAATGTTTTCCCTGTCAAAATTGAATTTACAGAATTGCTTTGTTTTCTATTGATTTTTGGCGTGTTTATTGGACCATATCTCCTAATGCACACTGGCGACTTAACACTTATTTTGTGATAACAGGTCTTATATGTGAGATTGAAAAAACCCTAACCCCCTAACCGGGTTTTAACCGGGATCGCAATTTTAGAAGAGAACACACCAACTAAATGGCCAGGAACCGGCCGGAAATCGATCCGGGGACCCTCCGCACATTGCCCCACCCACTAAGCCAAGACCCTCAGCTACTCGTTCACGCAGTATACCGTTACCGTGCTCGCTATACAGGCTTGGATGATTACATCATCGAAAACTTTACGTACATGCGCTTGGAGATGGGCTTAGATGTAGTATCTTTAGTTCTCAGGGGGTTAGGGTTAATAAATTGAAGCACCTGGCAAGCTATACATACATAGACAGAAGTCACCGGAATAAAATGAAATGAATAAATGAAAAATACCAGCATTAAGATAAATGTGCACTCGGGTTTAAATATATGATGCAGCACATCAAAAGGAGGGACTTTGCAGGTGAAGTCAATTTTAAGTTTATTATGTGTGCTCTCAAAGCATTTTCTAAGCTTTAAAATGACACCAAATTCATCAAATTTGATCAAGGCATTCAGATTTTACGAGTAAAAATGACTACTACATTTTTATTATTTTCCTTATTATTTTCTGTCCGTTTTCATCTATACAGGGTGAGCCAATAAGACTGCAATAGTGGAAAGAAGCCATTTTGTTTTCAAAACCAAAATGATTTTTTTAAGACTTTTTAAACGTTGCAAGAATGATGTATTTAATCCTAACTTTGTGTGAAAAAATGAAGTCGATCGCATTTTTCGTTTGTCTTTGGTGACCCTCTTTGCTGCACAAACAAATTTACCTGTCCACGAGCACAGTGATTTTCATTTGAAATGGCACACATTGCATTTTCATATTTGAATATCTCGCCAACTAAAAATGGAAAATGTCAGTTTTTTATTAAAATTTAGAATTTGCGATCTGATGCATATTTTGGGTATCTCGTGGATAAACGTGTAAAATGGGTACACTGGTCAAAAAGTTCACCAAAGGCAAACGGAAAATGATATTGACTCACACAAAATTAGGATTAAATACATCATTCTTGCAACGTTTAAAAAGTTTTAAAATTTATTTTGGTTTTGAAAACAAAATGGCTTCTTTCCACTATTGCAGTCTTTTTGACTCACCCTGTATGATCTTGAAAAACACACAGCCGAAAAGTCCCCCTTTTTATGTGCTGCATCCAGGGGCGGACTGGCCACTGTGGCGTTGTAGCGATCGCCTTGGTTCTGGGTCTCTCAGGGCCGGTTACTCACAAAGTTTTCCGTAAACTCCCCCCTTTCCCATTGTGTAAAACATTTTTCAGGTCAGTTTGGCTGCATCGCATATGGTCTCATTCTATGCCAAGGTATAGACGTGACTATTTATAATCACGGTCAGTTCACGGTTAACCTCAATCGATCTCATTTGTATCCGCCAATTTCTTTTTTCAAATTAAAAAATTTAAAAAGAGGGATGGCAAAGGTTGATTTCGCCTCAGTCAAACAACACAGAGGTGCCTAAGAAAGCCAAGAATGTTGACTCTTATTTTGTGTCTAATTTGATTAAATGTAAGGCCCCTATCATATCAATGACATGCTTCCTTAAACATAACACCAACTATACAATATAAATGGTTTCCTGTCAAAGCAATAATTGATACTTATTATTATGGCATAACACTATTGAACAACAATAATCCCTGTGTAATGTATGTCATCTTTACCACACACTTACAGAGCTAATTGCACAATCCATGGGAACTAAAACCTGTCCTTAAATTAACAAATGTTTTTGACTTTTTGCCATTAAATGAAATTAATAAATGAATTGTTGGCAAGGTTGCCTTGGTCAAACAATAAAGTGAGGTCAAGTTTGATCTGACCACCAATGCTTGCTAGCCAATGATGGCATTGGGATATATTGTGTTTGACATTGAATTTAAAATTGACATTGGAAGAATATAAAATGTACATGTGATTAGTGAAAAATAGAAATGACCCTCTTAGGCAAATTAAATAGAAATGACCTACTTAGGCAAATTTTCAACTTTTCAACAAAAAAGAGGAAGCCCTTCCCCCCCTTCTTTTCTTCACATTTTAGCTCAAAATCGCCCTTATTAATCTCTGCGAACAATAGAGGAGACCTCTATAAATTGTTTTTATTTCATGGTTCTGAGGTCTTGGTTACCACAAAACTTGTTTAACATGCATCATAAGAAAGAAGCAAAACCTGAAACAAATCACCTGGAGAAAAAAAGGTTGGACTACAGTAAAAAAAGAAAAAGAAAAAAAATTGAAGCGGGCCCATAAAAGAAAGTGGGAGGGGACACTAAACATGTTATTTTTAATTTTGCCTAAATTGAACTAACCCACTTATTACACTACAGTTTGGTGTATTGGTAAAATGGGTTGTTGGGTAGTTATTCCTATTAATAATAATAATAATGAACATTTATAAAGCGCTCAAATCCGCAAGAACGCTCATGGGGCATTATTTATCCTTGTCCTTGTCCTGGACCAAATAATTACCATACAATCAAAAATTGGAATCATTATTTTATGTCATGAACATTTTCATAAAGTATGTGTTATGATTTGGATGGCATTATTAACCAGGGGTATTTTTAGTTCCTACCAATTTGTGATATACCCCGCTGTGTTACGGCCTGACAGACTCACATTTTCAAATGAGAGGGTATTTGCCTATCATTTTATTGATCTTTTTATTAAATAAAATGAAAAAAAATTGTTTGTTTTAATGTTGCAAATTAAGAAAAATGACAAAATGTTTCAAGATATTTGAATTTTTGAAACACAAACAAACATCCACCCGTATACTAAAATTATGTAAACATTTTTTGATTTTGCCTAAATTGAACCGACCCACTTATTACAGGTTGGTGTATTGGTCAAAATGGGTTGTTTTAAAGTAGTTTATTCCTATTTATCCTTATCCTTGTCCTGGACCAAATAATTACCATACAATCAATAATTGGAATCAATATTTTATGTCATGAACATTTTCATAAAGTATGTGTTATGATTTGGATCGCATTATTAACCAGGGGTATTTTTAGTTCATACCAATTTGTCATATTCTGATTTCCCTTTAATGCCACCAGCTGGGTTACGGCCCTGACAGACTCACATTTTCAAATTTGAGGGTATTTGCCTATCATTTTATTGAACTTTTGAAATAAAATTGAAAATATATATATATTTTTTTAATGCTGCAAATTAAGAAAAATGACAAAATGTTTCAAGATATTTGAATTTTTAAAACACAGCTTTCCCAAGCGGGTAAGCTTCAGAATACCCTACCATTTATATTCCTCACTGTGTAAGTGTATGGGTCGTTCTTTAAAAGTCCCAATTAAAGACATGCAGTGGTAGGGTATTCTAAAGGAACTCCCCAAATTGGCAGGTTATTGTTTGCGGTTCACTAATTTTTTTTAAACATAATATCCACCCGGAAATAAAAATAAATGCACACATTGGGTACACATTTCGTAAGAAAATTGCCATTGTTACAAAATTCTATGTTTGCTTGTGTGGAGTTCCTTTAGAATACCCTACCACTGCATGTCTTTAATTGGGACTTACCCCCATTGGTTTATTGAGGAATTAATCAATGTATAGTTTTAACTATAACTATGTTAAAACATTCATACATAACAAGAAATATGATTTTGAATTCTATCAGCATCACCACCAACCCACGCCGAATAAAACATGAGCTTACACACAAACAATTCTTAATTAAATATTGATTCTGGAAACAAATTAATGTTGAACCAGATCGTATTTTTTTTATTATATTGCAAAGGTGTAATTTCATTTGTCAAAATGTGTTACACACCAATCAATGCTTCACACATATGTTGTGATACGGAACTGAATGAAGGCAAATTCTTTGGGGTTGCCGCGGTAACACAGCTGTGGTTTATGGTTCGTTTACTAGAACGCCCAGTCATGCAACAAAGTTGAATTGGACTGGGTTGGACAGTATGCAGATATGATGAAGTATCAAATCATATCAGCTTAAGAAAAATAAACAAGATTTTCTACTTAGTTATATACAGGGTGATTAAAAAAAGTTAACCCACATCTGACAGCCATTTTCTTCTGTTTACTAATTATACATACATGTTTATAAATCTCTTTGTGTTGTATAAAAGCACTTGTTATTGAGCATCACTGGGCAACAGATCTTAGGTCTGGGTTATTTTCTTTTATAAAATATGGTAGTTTAATTATTTTAAAGCTATCATGTGCAAAATTGACTTGTCCACAGAGCAGTAATACCTGGTCAAAATATTTGATTTTAGGCCATTGCAATCTTTACCAACTCCTATTTTTTTAAATGCTATTAATTAAAGACAACAATGTTGTCTAAGAATGCTATTTTTCATATCTTTGAATCCTGTTCAGAATCGTTTAGTCAAATGGACTAAGATGAGAAGGCTAACGGTGGACAAACTAATTTTGCGCACGTTAACTTAAACGTTCCATATGTCATGAACGAAATGAGCTATAAGTCTTAGATTTTTGGCCCAGTAATGCTTAATATAGCAATTCTTTTTGAGTTACATGTAAATATAGCAAAACTGTGAACGTGATCATCTCTTTCCATTTCCATCATACCATTAACAAACAAAAATTATTCTTTGGACTTCAAATTCAACTATGGTTTCTCCTGTGGACCTATATGAACTGATACATAAATTATTTATGAAGCTTGACACAGTCCAAATAACTTGATTCACATCATCCACTTGAAGAGTTTGAAGTCAAATAAAACCTATTCTCAACTGTTTAGTTAAACTGCTTTTAGGTTATTGAGATGTTTATACAAGATTGGGGATTTGTGCTTTTGAATTATAATCAGATTACTTTATTGTCCAGTACAAATTCAATACAATAGTACTAAATACAATCTTATTTTGCCCTTAAACTATGGCAAACATTCAGTGAAGAATATGTTATAACGGAGAAGAATATGGAGGGAATTTTTGCAAACAATGGGGTCGTAAGGTCTTATGCAAGATCATAAGTGAGGGGTCATTTAAAGTAGTAAATGTGTGTGAACAGGAAATCTACAGCACAATAATGATATTAAAGAAGAAAACAATTGTGATGTCAGATCATATTCTAGTGATTGGCGCCACATTTGAGCAGGAGTTCTGGGTTTCGTCTCAAACTGTGTGCATAGACATACCAGCGCATTATAATCATATGCGTGATCATGTAAATGCTCTCTGACGTCACTGCACAGAGTAAGATCAATGGAGTATAAAGGTATCATTTCAAATGACCCGTTTTAGGCCCTAGTAATTGGGACACATCCTTTCTCATCACCTTCTCCCCACCGTATCTCAATATCAGATATAGATTGCAGCCTATCCTATCCAACACTGATCATTCAGTCACCCACAGGCTAGCTGATTATCATCATAATATAAAACGGTGACGCCGACCACTATCTAGTAATAACTAGCTTGTCACAACTTGTTTATGTCCAGCGAACAATTCAGCCATCCTCTCAATGGTCAGCTAGAGTTATTAAGTACAGGAAATATTGCTCCTTGAAACGCAGTATACGTGAACATGATGATGGGGGATTGTATTGCCGTGAGGGGGAATGCATCAGTGATAATAACCTATTGGCATTATTGCCGATTAACGAGTATTTAAATTGTTGCATATTTAAGGTGCTTCCTTTATAACCGTCTGAAGCAGTATAGAGCACAAGTTCCCAAATTAGTTTCAATTTCACAGATCATAATCTGTTAGATTTCATTGAAGTTTCTGCAGAAAATGAACAAGCGCATTTTAATCTTTTGGTTGCATATGTAACGTAATATTTATACATAATTTACCCTAAGGTTTGATAGGTTTTCAAGCAATTTACACAGGAAAAAGCATGTGCTTGCTATCTTCTGAAGATAGCACAGAAAAGTGGTCACTGTTACATGTACAGAAGAAATACACTTGTGGAAATTGTAATGTGTACATGATCTATAGGTAAGCTTATGCAGACGACATTTCAAAATTTTACAAAATGTTGCAAAAATGTCAAAATTGTTAAATTTCAGCACCATATTTGGAATCACCATGAGAATAACATTATAATAAGTATAAACATGCCTAGTATTAATACAGTAATTTTTTAGATAGACTTTGAAAAATTGGGAAAGATTTTTGAAAAATCTGTTTTGAATATGGTAAAACTAATAGCCGCATGGAAAAGGGTTAAGTATTACTGTGAGGGAGGATTTATCAATGATTGCAGACTCTCTCTGTTTAAGGCATATTCAAATTGTTGCATACCTAAGGGGCTTTCATTAGCACATATTTGTGATCACTCAGTACACTTTAATTAAAGGCCTCCATTCTGATTGTGTACTCCTGTAGAAATACCGGGTAGAAATACTGTGAGTGGAGTATTGCTTACAGATTAGTCTAGCGTACTAGTTTTTATTTATGGGGAATGTCTTTGAGGAATATCCAGGAAATTAAATGAAGTAAAAGTGTTCCATGTGTGGGCTTTTAGGTTTATTACCTAGGAGAGATCTGGATTTGGGAAAGACAGGGCGCTAGTTTCAGATACTAAGTTTCACAAAGTAAAATTGACTGAGTTGATGGTAATAATTTAGATGATAAGTTCCGAATCAAATTGCTACAGTGTCATGGATTGGTTACTAAGGGGTCGTCCAAAATTATCGTCATTTTCACATACGTACATAGCTTTTTACCCCCCCCCCTCGAGTTTCGTACGCAATAAATGGCGAAGATTTCATGGCTTGATAATAAAATGCCCGCCTCTCAAGATCGCCATTTAAGTTACGTGTGCTTAGGGTATATTTCTACCTCCTCCCCCTAATATGAACGCTTTGTACATATCTGTAAATGGCTAAAATTATGGATGACCCCCATGATTCAATCAACTGATCAACCAATCAAGCAGAGCTTATATTCTTATTAACTTTTAATCACCATGTGTTTATGAGGCTTTAATTAATATAAAAGGGTGTATAAAGCAATGCATTCAACCGCAAGTATCTATAAACACTGATAATAAATTAAGCTATCTTCTGAAGATAGCAGTGCAGTGACAAGGGTATTACTTGAAAGTTCAAAAATGTAAAGCTTTCGATTCCAGTTGTATTATAATCTGATTTTTGATAGAAATATTGTTCTAATGATTTGTGATATTAAATCAAACAATATAACATAAATTTATATGAAAATGAACTACAATCACACAATTTAATGAACAAATATATTTTAGTACTATTTTATTATTAAAATTGATCCAGATAGTGTAAGATTTCGTCTTTTATTTTGTACCATGAACATTTTAATACCATTCTTGTAGCCTTATTCACATCATGCCACATAATATAGTCCATATTTGGCCCATTTCTCTTATCAAAAACGAAATAAAAATGCCAATATTCAGAAGCTGAAGTAACGTAACTCTGTATTACTGTGCAAAAAGTATTTTCATTCCATTAAAAGACCTTCTTGATTTGCCGGTATGTGTTTGCATATATTTCAGAGCACTTAAAAATATTTGATGGTATAGAATGTCACCATCTAGGCACGTATTCTGATTGCTGGCCCGATTTTCAACTTAATGTTTTCTATTGTACATGAAGGGTCATCCTTAAAATAGTTGTATTCCAAAGTTTGAGTTGAATAACTCCAAAGGTTCTTATTTTAGAAGCACAAGGTGACATGAAAGTTGCCCATTGAGTAGTACACTAATTGGCCGGGTGGTTAACCACCTTTGGCAGTAATTCACTGCATTTTGGCCTATAACGTCTAAATGGAACATATCTTGCGCAAAACATTTTACAGAAATAATGAGAGCAATATGGGTTTCTTCTGATATCAACATTTGTTGATGAACAAAAAAAGTGATCAGAACATCCACCTTTAAGAGTTGAACTTGCAAGTCATAAGTAGATTGAGTGCTACCATTGTAAGTGCATATTGCAATATTGCATATTAAGCAAAACAATTTAAAAAGAAATTAACAAGGTTTGTTTCCTGTAGGAGGCCTTAAAACGTAAGGGAACAATTTTAGCATGAAATCTGCTTCAGGTTATCAATCTTATATTTACAATAGTTATCAATTCATACCACTAAAACAATGAAACAAAGCCATGCTAAAAAGTCCCCAATTTTTTTAATTTTTTTACACAATCGTTATGAATTTTTTTGAAAATGTTTGATTTTTTTCCCTCACAAGTCAAGGGTTGAGCGCCAATAATCAACTTTCAAATTTTTGGGACTCATTACAATACACTGTAGCACCCAACCTATAACTCTAATTTTAGTCAAATTAAGATTGTTTATGAGTTATCTCTTTATGGTTCTGAAAATCTAGGTTATATGGATTATTTTTGTATTAAAATATCAATTTGCCCAAAAATTGAGTTACTGCCTTCTGGCGCTCAACCCTCGAAGTTTGGTTAAATTTGGTCAAATACGTTACTTATAATGGTATAGCACTCAGCCAAAAGAGTAACAATTTGATTAGATTTTATTAAAAATAAAATTGTTTTGAATCATGATTATATTACAGGAAAGTGTGCAAAATATGTCGGTGTTCCCCAGAAGAACATGAGATCATGACAACAGACAAGGAGCATGCCCGGAGAATTGGAAACTTATTTCAATCAGAGGATAATGAAGAGGAGTCGAAAACAAAATACAGAATTCAGAAGATGACGGTAAAACGTACCAAATTCTTGAATGCTCCCACCACACCTGGCGCTGGCAGTGATAATAACCATGACGATTCCAACCATAGCAACAAATCACATTCTCCATCTAGTGATATCACATTTGAGTGGGTACCACAGGGCACTGATGAAGATACGGTAATTATTATTAATATTTTGAAGTCAACATTTTAGAGAACAGGCTAGAAGCTTGCACACCTAAAACCTTAACGTTGGTCAGTTTTACTTTTTATACATGCTGAAAGAGCTGGAAAAATATACAAGGTTTTGACAGAGCACAACGATATGGGCATCCTTTCCATGTCAGGGTTGACATTTTTTAATGATTACAGATGTGCCGATGTTTCCTACTACTAATATTTAACACAACAATTCTACTTTTACTAAAACACCCTGTATTGTAAGCAGGGCTTGTGCCAACATGACATTACACCTTGTATTGTAGGTGGAAGCACAACTAGGGTTAATATGGAATCATTGAATAAAGTGAATCTATACACTACATGAATGCCCTCTTATTCTTTCTTCTCTTTCTGAGAAAGACAGAAAATTCATTAGTTCGTTAAACTCAAAATTGTGAATTTGACATTTAAAAATGTATGTGACTATAGAAATACTTATTTTAAAATCCTATCACACAATATAAAATTGATATAGAAATATCCATTTGAGTGGAGTGGTTTTTGATTTGTATTCAATCAATAACAAGCTTTTTATTTAATATCTCATTTCTTTGACTCAATTGATAATTCAAGTATTTCATTGTGAGTGATAAAACAAGTATGACATGAATTATTTATGGAACAATTTTCACCATTTCCCAACAATGCATTGACTGATATTTCAATTCTTCTTGTTTAATGCCAATTCGGTACATTTGATCAGCTAGGGACGTCAAATATCACTGACCGTATTAATTTGGCAAGCGGACACAATCACACACTTACATTAAATTACCGCAATTCACTGCACACGTTCAACAGTATGCACATAGAGATGACGTGAGCATGTACTATAATACTATCTGCACACTGTATTACAATTATAACGTTGCATGGCCATTCATTGATTATTTTGATTCATGATTGGTTTGTTACTGTGATTTGATCCGAGGGGGGGGGGGGGGCACTGACATTGGAAAAGGGTATAGGTATGTGCCGCGCTGAAGACCCCCTTTTTCACCTTCTGCTGCTAGCTCTTATGACCCCCCTTTTGAGCCTGCATCAGTTCTTAAGACCCCAATTTTATTGAAAATTCATAAATTGCGTTCTTGCTAATCAAAATTGAACTATAGGCCAGTTCTCAAGACCTACTTTTTTGAAAAAATCAGTTCCTAAGACCCTATTTTTCATCATAAAATCCACTCAGTTCAGGTTTTTTAGCCCCCCTTTTTGAGACCCTGGGCGGCACACCCCTACCCAAAAGAAGTTGAGTGCCCCCCCCCCCCCCCCCCCCCCCCCCGGATTTGATATCCAGTTCCTATGATGCTATGATGTCAAACATCTCTATGGGTATCTATGGTTATGGCACTATCTATGGTTAATTGATATAACAGGTAGCTGGTAAAACAGACCAATGGGTTATTCTGATGACTTTATTACCTGTAATGATTGCTAGCTATGCAAACTGTAATGATTGCTAGCTATGCAACCTGTAATTGCTCAAATAGAGAGGAGGCCTTATTATATCAAGTGGGCTAATTAATCGGGATTGCATCAATGCTGGAAGCCATTGCAATGTTACACATACAATTTTCATGTACTTACTACTATTACTTCTACCTTTTTATGACCAATTTTATGAATGTTTAGAAGTGAATACTAGTGCTATAAAAAGACATAACTGTCTCCCGTGCTAAATCACAATTGGCATAAATGTGTTTCTAGGATCAAGAAGGAATTGTTCCAAATTCTAACTTAAATTACGCAACATAAACCTGCAATTTTAGTATGCATATCAGCAAACAGTTATAAATCAATCATTAGCCGAGGGGAACACAAAATACTCATTTCAAACACCGACATACTGTCGGTCAATCATTTTGAGAATGAAAATGACACCAAATTGTAAAGGCATCTCTTGATTAAAGCAAACTCTGCACAACAAATGTATCTATTTCCTCAAATATATTTTGATTGTTGCACACTTGCAATAAGCCTGGGGGTACTTAGTGGATATAAGGGATGTGCCAACAAATAGGGTCCCATTTTCCCCGTATTTTTCACCCTCTGGTCAATGGATGACCCTTCTCAAAGCCATTATTAGTAAATTTACAGGTCTAATATCCTTAATTTTGCTGTTTTTCACTGAATTTTAGCCAAATATGACAAATATATAGGAAAATTATAGGTTTCTGGTAACAATTTCGGTCCATCCCCCCACCGAAAATTGGTAACTCTTTGGGTCAATTTTCATTTTGTTGACGGCACATCGCTACCAACAAAATATCTTAATAATAATAATAATAATAATAATAACAAGGATTTATAAAGCGCTTTATTAACCAATGGATGCAAAGCGCTGAGAAAGAAGAAGAAAAAGTGAGAAGAAGCGACACAGGAGGACAATGATCATGAAGATGGATAAAGGTGGGATTTAAGGAGCCTTTTGAAGGTGGTCAAATTGTCAGCACTTCTGATGTTGGCAGGAAGTGCATCCCACAGGCGAGGAGCTGCTATAGAAAAAGCTCTGTCACCCGCCTTTTTGTTGGAACGTGGGACAACAAAGGATGTGACTGAGCTGGACCGGAGTGCATAAGCAGTGCTATGGATTTGAAAAAAGGCACGTATGTAGCCGGGAAGAGAGAGATTGAAGGATTTGTAGGTCTGGACAATACTCTTGAATTTAATTCTTTGGGACACAGGCAGCCAGTGAAGAGACTGACGGAGTGGTGAAGCATGAGAACGTTTGGGTTGTTTTAAGATTAGACGAGCACATTTGTTCTGCAACAATAATAATATCCCCCCCCCCCCCCCTCTCCGGGCAAGCCAAGTAGCTGACCTCTGTAGACTAAAAGAATATTAGATATTGGCATTTGATTAACTACACGCCAACAACAACACAATTCATTTGTTGGAATGCATATTTCAATTTTTAATAGTGATTTAATGAAAAAATAACAATGGTTTTCTCGCCATCCGGCACTTGTGATGTAAATAATGCAAGCAATCAAACTCACAGCCCTTACAGTGACACAGTCGTTACAATATAAACACATTACAATTACAGATAAAACCCTACCTGAATACAGCTCAGTGTGGCATATTTCTTATTATTTGAAGACTAATAATGAGTAGAATAGATAAAGATCCTTGATTTTTATTAGATATGCACTTCTGATTTCAATTGCATCCTTTAAGTAGCCAAATTGGACATACAGCTCATATAAAATACTCAATAAAGAATTTCAAGGAGAAGAACAACCAAAACATCCCCAGTAAAATAACAAAACTGTAGTAAAATGTTCATATGCAACAGCATGTAGAAGGCTATGCTATATCTGACTGTGTGGGCGAAAACAAATGTTTGATTTGTACTAGATAGAACAGATAGACATCACACATTTAAAGTGCAAAGATGTGAGGGAAAAACAACAAGTGTATCTCACGGCATTCTATGTTTGTTTGTTGAGCACATGAACAAATGCTCCTTTTGGGGCACAAATTTAAAAAGAAACTCTGACAGCACACCAACTGGTTAAGGTGGCGATCATCAGCTGCATGTCTGTACTGATCATTAGAAAAGATGCGCTGATGATGAAGATAATAAAACGCAACTAAGCAACAACAAAACAAATAACATCATCAGCACATTTAATAGTGTTTCATCAATTCACCTGCTAAATTATGGCCAACAAAATATTAGATACAAAAGTGTCTGTGATTTGTAATTTGATTGAAAAGTTATTAGATGCATGACAATATGCACAAAACTCAAAGCCTAAGAGGGACAAGTAATATAACGATGTGAAGACCCCCCCCCCCCCCCCCCCCCCAAAAAAAAGGGAAAGGCTGTCAAAGTGTAATTCAAATTTTAAAAAAGAAAGAAAATTAACAGAAAATAATTTGCTAAAAGGGCATACAGTCTGATTTGATTTGATTTGAGATTATTTGGGTCCAACGACCCTGGAATCTGGATAATCCAATAAGCTTTATTTCCATTGGGGTCCATTAGATGTGTGAACAGATACAGACCGGGATGATCCCCTACTCTTTACGAAGGAGTCTGTAACCTTTTTAACGTGCTCGGGTATTGCTCGAGTCTCCCACTCAACAGACCATTATAATTATAAGGCTGCCCTCCTTAAAAGAATTTTTATTGTTTTATGCAAAATTATGCTATACTACATGGACAAAAACAACACATCAACCAATTCGAACAACATGCATTGAAAGCAAAGAGGATACTGGAATTGCGAAGCTATCACATTGCACGACTTATACACGATCATACAGAACTATAAATGTAAACATATCGAGTTGAGATAGGAAAATCCTACAGTGTAATATTATATAAACCTATGATTTGAATTGTGTAGATTCCAAGCAGCAGCTCAAGGGGTATATCTAATACAGGTAAATGCAAATGATGGAAGGTGAAGAACCTACATAGAGTATTGAGTTGTCATTCGATCTCACCAAAACACTACTAAACAAGCTTGTCATTTTGGATCAAGAATATTTCAGGGTTTTCAATGTGGCAACTTTAAAAAAAATCAGTTTAAAAAGAAGTAAAATATATAAGATACAATGGAATTATTAGTACAATTACATTTTTATCCAAAATACCAGCCTTTATTTCCACAGATTTTACAATATTTTGCAAAATTCATGAATATAATACTCCCACAAAAGTGTAATAGGTTTAACATACATACCCAAGGACCGAGTGCAAGTATTGACTGCGTCCCCAGGTGTGCATTGTGCTATTTAGAATACCTCCTCCACAAATTCTCCCGATTCGTTTAACTTTCAACTTTTCTAATTAACGCCATCCACCCTCAAACCTCAGCTGTTTTACTCCAAATTAGAATTTCATTGATTTTGCCGATCTTGAGCAAGTTTTGTGGCTTGTTTGTGTAATTTATAATTCAGTTTGTGGGACAGCGATCAAGGTATGCTAGTGGAGTGAAAACAACTACTGTAAAAGTGGAAATGTTCGCGCGTGTAAATCTTCGCGCATTGCACATTTTGAACAATTTTGCTTGTTTTTATTTTCGCGATTTTGAGCTTCCATGCATAGACCTACATACAAAACGAATATATTCGCGCGTTTTAATTTTCGCGCTTGCTGATTTGAGCGCGAAAAGCGCGAAAATAAATGTAGCGCAAACATTTCCACTTTTACAGTAGTTCACCTGGATACGTAACCTCATTCGGCACTGATGGTATTTGATTTCGTAGTGATGTGATTTTGTCGGTAACAAAGTGTCTTATCTCACTCTTGCTCTTTGAAAACCAAGTTTATATTACAAACAACACTTTTGGCTTTTATATGCTGTGTAAGATGTGTATTGGTGATAGTCCCGCATAGTGGATGTGAGGTCACAGGGATGTGCCGCCAAATAGGCTCCCATTTTTCACCCATCTGGTTAATGAATGACCTATAGCCATTTTTGTTAAAATCCTTAAATTTGCTGATTTTCACAGATTTATTTTCGGTCAAATATGTAGGGCAATTATGTGTCTCTGGTAAATTAATGGGTCCATTTCCCCCGAAAATTGGTAAATGTTTGGGTCAATTTTCATTTTGCTGGCGTCATATCCCTACCAATAAAGTATCTGAGTACCCCCCTACCCCTTGTGATAGTTCCTGTTAGAAAACAACAAATTTTAAAACATTTGCATGTAAACATTGATGATTAGAGTCAGTCAGTTTTTGAAACACCAATCGACCTATAAGCTGTGTCTAAAGCTAAATATTGAGAAAAACCAATTGTGATGTAAAATTGGCCTCTTTTTATGCATTTCTAAAATTCTATTTCTGTCAAATTGAGTGTAGAACAGAAACCTGTCAGATAACATTAGCCAAACCCTAGTACCTTGTCTAATTGTATAAAGTCACTGCACATCCCAAGTCTCTACACGCATCTCAGTTGTCAAGAGAGTTCCCAATTGATGTGAATAATCTGACAGGCTATCTTGAAGTGAGACGGAGCCTGAGAGAGATGCCGCATTTATCCAGGTGTCTTCTTACTGTTACTAGTCCTCACATTGTTGTTTATTTCAGTCTAGGGAGTAATTCAGTTGTTATGGCTGTGTAGTGTTCTTAATGACATAGTGTAAAACCTACGGATGCCCTTCTTATGATTGTCATTTGTCAATGTTGAGCTGACGGAAGAATGTATACTGAATACAATTAAAGCCAAGCTTTAACCGTCCATGACAGATCTAGTTGTTGACCAGACATTTCATATTTACTATGTCCAAAGCAACCGTGTTCAACATCGTCCATAAGTATAGAAATAACATGCAAGACTTGAGTGGGGGTTTACCAATTGATTTGTATAGGTTTTTTTGTTGGAGCGTAGAAAGAGCCATTTCATAATGAATTGGATGCCGGAGGATTTGTCACGGTTAGACGGGATTCCATCAGAATGTTTACTCTGTCACCTCAAGTTGGTGGGTTACATCAATTATACATATGTGACCGGTCGCGTCAAAAAGGACATGTCGGCAAACACAGTTTTAAGATAGAGGGCAATATATTTGGAGAAATATAAAGAAAATAATAGACAAAAATATGCTTCTTCAATTCATATCTTGTGATCCGATTACATTCAACATGGTATCATTTCAAAGCTTAAAATGTTCTCTTTCAAGTCATTTCAATAACTCAGAATTGACTCGGGTCTCCAACATGTCCATTTTGATGTGACGAGTCACATATTCTTGTCACCGGCGTATTATTTGTATGCCAGGAGGACCAACATTCTCATTTGAGCCCCATAAGTCTTCAGTAGAGATCATGGGTAAATGTGATGTAGCAGAGAGTCAAAACAGTGACAAAATGTAGTCCCGTAAGGCCAACAACAACAAAAAGTTGACTTGCCCTTTCCGACGACCCTAATTTTCAGAAATCTAGGGTCGCTATTTTTTTATTTTTCAACAAAAAAAATTGAAAGAAGCACATAACAATAAAAAAAGATGAAAACGTGTTTTTGAGTAGTATCTGCTTGTTTAAAAATAAAATAATAAAAAAATAATCCGACCCTGACTTTGACCCTGAAAGGGCAAGTCAACTTTTTTTTTGTTGGCCTACGATGCCGTCAATATCATCAGATAAAAACATTTACAAACAATGATGAGGGGCAAATATAGCTTTGGAAATCTTCAGTTAGTGAATTAAAATGTCATGAAACTCTGTTGCTAGGCAACCTGCCTTAACCGACAGCAAATTACCACTTGGCTTGGGTTGAAAAAGAAAATGGATAACTTCTTGAATTTTTTCCCTAAATTGTATAAAATATGCTCAAGATTATAACACAATCTTAATTTCTTATTAAATCAAACAGTGTTGAGAACATCAGACATTTACCAGATTAGAGTGAACTGTCAATGAACTGAATTTTTAAATAACAAATATTAGATGGTAAACTCTAGAGAATTTCTAAGATTTGTAATCAAATATTTACACACACATCATATGAGAATTGGTTTAAATGAAACATTCATGATGATGTACCTGATTGCACTAAACACCTCAAAAAAGAAAGGCCACACTCATCGGAGGGATTATAACTCTAATTATAACCGTCGTGTCATATGTAATTTGCACAGGCCTTTAGGAAATATGTGACGTGTTCTACCGAAACCACAGAATTGGGCAGAGCTCCAAACTGAGAAATAGCCAAAAACCTAATTTGAGGTGATTTTTGGGGAATTTGAATTTCTTGAAATAATTAATCTTCAGAGTGTTTATATCATTATTGTGAAAGTTTCAGATTAAAAAATCAAACCAACAACAAAAAAATGCAATTTTTTTAGTTTTAATTTTTTTAAATACATTGTAAGTACATTGTAAGTACATCTTTAAAGAACGATATCTCAGTTTGGAGTTTTCATAAGACGAACTTGAAAATGATCTAACTCCGCTTTGGGAAGTCCAATTAAAAAAAGAAAGTACCATTGTAAAGCTGAAGATCTCTATTTTAATAATCAATTACTTACTCAATTTTGATATCTTGCCCAATTGTGTCTGGTTTCGGTAGAACACGTCACTAAGCTACATAAGGATCCCATTTGTTACCAAAGACATTTAAGCATTTGAGATTTAGCACATTTTATGAGAAATCACACAGTTTCAAATGTGACATTATTATAAATTCATACACTCTTACGGTAGTTATCTCCCTCGCTCTTATTTACTCTTAGTAGTATGGAACCAATCAGAAAGCAGGAAACTAGAAAACACAGAGTGCATTGAAAATGTCTAATTGCACCACACGGTTTACCGCATTACATTAAGGAGGTGTCCAGCAAGCACATCATTGAGCATTATATGTTAGAAAAATAACTGGCATAATTCTGCCAAATAACTATTGAGCCCAAATCGTGTAGTTATATAGAACAAAGCATCGTACATATCATTGAATAAAAACTGTCATCTCTCAATAAGCAATTTTAAAAAAACCTGTCGGTGTATCGACAGTCCCGGTATCAATGAAGTCATACATATATAATGCATTTGCGCAAATTTGAGCACCAATAATCATGACGTTATTGATACCGGGACTTTCGATACTGCAAATTTTAAAATAAGGCATGTTGAGAGATGATAAGTATGATGTTTTGTTCTATACCAATGCGATTTGGGCGCAATAATTATTTTTCTTACAATGGTGTGCATGCTGGACACCTCCTTTAAACAGAAGCCGAAACAATGGGCAAAGATTCAAGGAATATAGATTACTTGGTGCCTGTGTGCACTCAAGCAAGCAGGCTATTCAAAAAGAAATGTGGGTATACCTGCATAGCACTTTATAATCATATGTTCAAATGAACAGATTTCTTTTAAATGCAGCAAATCTCAAATGCTTCACAGTTTTGGGTAATTGAGTATCATGTAGCTAGAAATATTTTGTAAAGGCCTAGGTAAACCATATGGTTAAAAATTGAGTTATTGATCCCTCTAATGAATGTGGACTTTCTTTTTTTGCAGTGTTTACTATGATACACAGTCCACATGAACTTTATTAACAGATGATTCCAATCACACTCAGGAGAGCTTGGATAGTTTTAATCAAATATTTACACGCTTCGTTTAAGTGAACAACACAAGACATAACATTTGATGAGACATTTCATAAATTGCAATTCTTCTCGTTAACTCAAAGTGAGCAAGTGCGTAAATATTTTATGATTGTAATTAACCAGGCTTGCGAGTAAGGTGATAATTTGCACAGGCAAAATTATACCATACATTCGATACTCACAGACCTGCAAATTTCCCATATCGCATCGCAATTTGCACCTTAAAAATCATCTAAGGCTGGTGCAAAATTGAGATACAAGTTTTTGCAGCCCTAAATCAAGTTGCTATCATGATTCACCTAAAATTGCACCTTGACTTCAACAAATTTCAGCACAGGATACTCGCAAGCGTATGAACTATTTCAAATAAAAGGGATGCACATTTTAGGTGTTTCTTTTTAACATTTGCATTTAATCCTGAGGCTATGAATCTACACAAATCACTTTACATCAGTTGTATTATTACGTATAATAGAAGCTAATGTAAACCCGTAAAATGTTTGCATTATTTTAGCAAAATTCTGGATTTCTATGCCAAGAATATCACAATTTAAGCGATGTACGTATGTTGTCGCCTGCGGTAATGAATATCAATATACACACCATTACTGATTTTGAATCATATTCTTCGCCGTCATAACCCATCATTACTCTCACCATAGCCTCCCAACCTCCCACCGGGGCGCTGAGTAACACTTTTAACAGACAACTATGTTCTATAGAGCCATCAATCTCTGTCTCCTTATGAAAAAACGAGCCAGTGTCATTTGCATGCATAACATATATACGTGTGGGTGAATGGTTGAAGCCTCTAGCATAGTAGACAACATTATACCATGTACCTGAGTTATACACGTATGACCATGCTATCTAGGCTAAACATTAACACTTCATACCAAGCAATGCATACAATTTTTGAGCTTATTCATCCACATTTTCTCTTTTTTAAAGGACAAATTTCATATATTTAGTCAATATCCCCCCCCCCCCCCCCCCCCACCCCCTAAAAAAGGGACAAAGGGGAAAAAAGAAGAAAAAGAAGTATTGGATATTTTCATCTGTGGATATGTTAAATTGAATCATTTAAAAAACCAGTAAATTGATAAAGTGATTGATCATACTAATTCGGAGTAATTCTGTTTTACCCTTCACAGAGGTATTCATAGTGCATGATTTTTAAGAACGATGCATACTATTGATGGGGGTGTATAGGGTATAACAGAATTATGCCACTAATTCTAATGATCTTTTACTCTTTGTACCTGAAATTAATGTTGAAAAAGGCAAACCGTATTTTGCAGTTTGCGTTTTGGCATCGCTGACTTCAGACTGATCTTATGAGCCATTAAAAAGATAATTCACCAATCCATCCAGGGTACATAAGGAGCATTTCCTGTGATAAAAGACATTTTTGTGAGTGTATGGTTTAAAAACGTTAATAAAAACAATACAAATTTGCTGTAAAATAACATAGCTGCTTATTCTGAAACTGAAGTGATTAATGGAGTGGAATTTTATTATGAGTACCAGTATGGTTCACACATTTTGATGCCATCGCAAGTAAGGAAAAGTAAAAACAAACACATTTAACGACTGGATTTTTTTCAAAAAAGGAAGGAGAAGCCCCCTTTTGTTTTACTTTTTTACTGTTAGCGATAACATTTGTGAACCTTACAGAGGAGGTCTCTTTAAATCTTTGTACTTTATGAGGGGTTGGTCACCACAAAACATGTTTAAACTGCTTATTATTATTAAGAAGAAGCAAAGCTGTTACAAACATCTCAAACTCTGAAACACCTGAACAAAAAGATTATAACTGAAATAAATAAAAAATGAATACAATTGAAGCGGACAGGGAATGCTAAACATATTGAGGTTTTTATTTGGCTTAAGATTAGTTGAACACTTACCTGATCGCAATGCCACATTTGAGCAAAAAAACCTTAAACAATTGTGTACATAGATTTTAATGTTTGAAGGATTCTCAACAATAGAAATCAAAAGTGTTTTTTCTTCTGTGTGATTTCAGTCAAGTCGAACTTCCTTGTGAGTCCTAGATGTAACACACATGATACACACCAATACTAATAACTAGCTTTGCAATGGTGGTGCAATCTTAGTAATAACTACATAGAGATCATAAATGCTGGTGTTACTCATAGGACAAGGTGGCCGAGTGGTCTAAGGCGATGGTTTGCTATACCGTTGTGCTCAGCACGCATGGGTTCGAATCCCATCCTTGTCGCTATTTTTCCTCCTTAATTCAATATCTCGTTATAATTGATTAAATTTTAAAACAAACATTGATTGATTTTTGTAAGATTTTCCCCCTTTTTTCTTCAGTATTTCCAAAATCTTGTTTCAAAATTACTACACCTAATCATTTTATTTTTGCCCATTTTAGTCATTTTTTATTTCCAAATTTTTGTTTCCCAGTTAAAACACTTAATCATTTTATTTTTGCCCTTGTGTGGCCATATTAGCCTAATTTCCACTCTTTATCAGGTCTATTTTTGGGTTTGTTAGGTTTATCACAATATAACATTGCTAAATTTCATATTATCTGGTGAAAAAAGAATAATAGAGTATGTTAGAAAAACACCCTAAAACATATATATCCTAGTCTATGATTGGGGCCTCATCCTTACTATTCAGACATGTATAATGGGATCATTGTCATCAACATTCATTAAATGGAGACCTATTGACTACGATGGCCCCGGATATACAGCATTCATCTACAGATCCAGGGTTCACTTTTTTATTATTTGCCATTTGCGTGATGTGACATTTCTATGAAAAATTGGCATGCTTAATTTAAGCATTGATCTAATATTTGGCTGGCATACAAAATTTGTATTTTCTAATCATCAAAATAAAGGTTTCATATTTGGAAAAGATTCAAATTTCTTAGCAAGATAGCAAAAAAAGAAAATCTCTAAAAAGAGATAATGTCCAAATTTGCCAGCAAGATAACAATAATTTCCTTTAAAAAAAAGACTCTCCTTCCAATTGTTGATGTTTATATAATCTTTAATTTAAACCCAAGATGTCTCTCCAAATATCAAATTTACCTGCAAGGAGCATCCTGTATTCCCCATTTATTCTGACTTGGAACTATATTTCGACAAGATCTGCATCCATTTCTCAAAGTGAATTATTCGAAACAAGCTGGAAAATAACATGCTCTGTTTAAAAATCAAGCGATTTCTGCCTTTAGCTATATTATTGTAAGCCTCGCTGCAAAGAAGATCAACTTGTTTGGCAAGCAGATTACAGATTCCGTCAATAATGTAAACAAGTGGGTAGTAGGGAAACAGATACATTCACTTGATGAGGAAGACATTCTAGGTTTAAAGGGACATGCTCTGTTTAAAAATCAAGCGATTTCTGCCTTTAGCAATATTATCCTAAGCTTCGCTGCAATGAAGATCAACTTGTATGGCAAGCAGATTACAGATTCCGTCAATAATGTAAACAAGTGGGTAGTAGGGAAACAGATACATTCACTTGATGAGGAAGACATTCTAGGTTTAAAGGGACATTCTCTGTTTAAAAATCAAGCGATTTCTGCCTTTAGCTATTAGCTATATTATCGTAAGCTTCGCTGCAAAGAAGATCAACTTGTATGGCAAGCAGATTACAGATTCCGTCAATAATGTAAATAAGTGAGTAGTAGGGAAACAGATACATTCACTTGATGAGGAAGACATTCTAGGTTTAAAGGGACATTCTCTGTTTAAAAACCAAGCGATTTCTGCCTTTAGCTATTAGCTATATTATCGTAAGCTTCGCTGCAAAGAAGATCAACTTGTATGGCAAGCAGATTACAGATTCCGTCAATAATGTAAATAAGTGAGAAGTAGGGAAACAGATACATTCACTTGATGAGGAAGACATTCTAGGTTTAAAGGGACATGCTCTGTTTAAAAATCAAGCGATTTCTGCCTTTAGCAATATTATCCTAAGCTTCGCTGCAATGAAGATCAACTTGTATGGCAAGCAGATTACAGATTCCGTCAATAATGTAAATAAGTGAGAAGTAGGGAAACAGATACATTCACTTGATGAGGAAGACATTCTAGGTTTAAAGGGACATTCTCTGTTTAAAAATCAAGCGATTTCTGCCTTTAGCTATTAGCTATATTATCGTAAGCTTCGCTGCAAAGAAGATCAACTTGTATGGCAAGCAGATTACAGATTCCGTCAATAATGTAAATAAGTGAGAAGTAGGGAAACAGATACATTCACTTGATGAGGAAGACATTCTAGGTTTAAAGGGACATGCTCTGTTTAAAAATCAAGCGATTTCTGCCTTTAGCAATATTATCCTAAGCTTCGCTGCAATGAAGATCAACTTGTATGGCAAGCAGATTACAGATTCCGTCAATAATGTAAATAAGTGGGTAGTAGGGAAACAGATACAATCACTTGATGAGGAAGACATTCTAGGTTTAAAGGGACATTCTCTGTTTAAAAATCAAGCGATTTCTGCCTTTAGCTATTAGCTATATTATCGTAAGCTTCGCTGCAAAGAAGATCAACTTGTATGGCAAGCAGATTACAGATTCCGTCAATAATGTAAATAAGTGAGAAGTAGGGAAACAGATACATTCACTTGATGAGGAAGACATTCTAGGTTTAAAGGGACATGCTCTGTTTAAAAATCAAGCGATTTCTGCCTTTAGCAATATTATCCTAAGCTTCGCTGCAATGAAGATCAACTTGTATGGCAAGCAGATTACAGATTCCGTCAATAATGTAAATAAGTGAGAAGTAGGGAAACAGATACATTCACTTGATGAGGAAGACATTCTAGGTTTAAAGGGACATGCTCTGTTTAAAAATCAAGCGATTTCTGCCTTTAGCAATATTATCCTAAGCTTCGCTGCAATGAAGATCAACTTGTATGGCAAGCAGATTACAGATTCCGTCAATAATGTATATAAGTGGGTAGTAGGGAAACAGATACATTCACTTGATGAGGAAGACATTCTAGGTTTAAAGGGACATGCTCTGTTTAAAAATCAAGCGATTTCTGCCTTTAGCAATATTATCCTAAGCTTCGCTGCAATGAAGATCAACTTGTATGGCAAGCAGATTACAGATTCCGTCAATAATGTAAATAAGTGAGAAGTAGGGAAACAGATACATTCACTTGATGAGGAAGACATTCTAGGTTTAAAGGGACATGCTCTGTTTAAAAATCAAGCGATTTCTGCCTTTAGCAATATTATCCTAAGCTTCGCTGCAATGAAGATCAACTTGTATGGCAAGCAGATTACAGATTCCGTCAATAATGTAAATAAGTGGGTAGTAGGGAAACAGATACAATCACTTGATGAGGAAGACATTCTAGGTTTAAAGGGACATGCTCTGTTTAAAAATCAAGCGATTTCTGCCTTTAGCTATTAGCTATATTATCGTAAGCTTCGCTGCAAAGAAGATCAACTTGTATGGCAAGCAGATTACAGATTCCGTCAATAATGTAAATAAGTGGGTAGTAGGGAAACAGATACATTCACTTGATGAGGAAGACATTCTAGGTTTAAAGGGACATGCTCTGTTTAAAAATCAAGCGATTTCTGCCTTTAGCTATTAGCTATATTATCGTAAGCTTCGCTGCAAAGAAGATCAACTTGTATGGCAAGCAGATTACAGATTCCGTCAATAATGTAAATAAGTGAGAAGTAGGGAAACAGATACATTCACTTGATGAGGAAGACATTCTAGGTTTAAAGGGACATGCTCTGTTTAAAAATCAAGCGATTTCTGCCTTTAGCTATTAGCTATATTATCGTAAGCTTCGCTGCAAAGAAGATCAACTTGTATGGCAAGCAGATTACAGATTCCGTCAATAATGTAAATAAGTGGGTAGTAGGGAAACAGATACATTCACTTGATGAGGAAGACATTCTAGGTTTAAAGGGACATGCTCTGTTTAAAAATCAAGCGATTTCTGCCTTTAGCAATATTATCCTAAGCTTCGCTGCAATGAAGATCAACTTGTATGGCAAGCAGATTACAGATTCCGTCAATAATGTAAATAAGTGAGAAGTAGGGAAACAGATACATTCACTTGATGAGGAAGACACTCTAGGTTTAAAGGGACATGCTCTGTTTAAAAATCAAGCGATTTCTGCCTTTAGCTATTAGCTATATTATCGTAAGCTTCGCTGCAAAGAAGATCAACTTGTATGGCAAGCAGATTACAGATTCCGTCAATAATGTAAATAAGTGAGAAGTAGGGAAACAGATACATTCACTTGATGAGGAAGACATTCTAGGTTTAAAGGGACATGCTCTGTTTAAAAATCAAGCGATTTCTGCCTTTAGCTATTAGCTATATTATCGTAAGCTTCGCTGCAAAGAAGATCAACTTGTATGGCAAGCAGATTACAGATTCCGTCAATAATGTAAATAAGTGAGAAGTAGGGAAACAGATACATTCACTTGATGAGGAAGACATTCTAGGTTTAAAGGGACATGCTCTGTTTAAAAATCAAGCGATTTCTGCCTTTAGCTATTAGCTATATTATCGTAAGCTTCGCTGCAAAGAAGATCAACTTGTATGGCAAGCAGATTACAGATTCCGTCAATAATGTAAATAAGTGGGTAGTAGGGAAACAGATACATTCACTTGATGAGGAAGACATTCTAGGTTTAAAGGGACATGCTCTGTTTAAAAATCAAGCGATTTCTGCCTTTAGCTATTAGCTATATTATCGTAAGCTTCGCTGCAAAGAAGATCAACTTGTATGGCAAGCAGATTACAGATTCCGTCAATAATGTAAATAAGTGGGTAGTAGGGAAACAGATACATTCACTTGATGAGGAAGACATTCTAGGTTTAAAGGGACATGCTCTGTTTAAAAATCAAGCGATTTCTGCCTTTAGCTATTAGCTATATTATCGTAAGCTTCGCTGCAAAGAAGATCAACTTGTATGGCAAGCAGATTACAGATTCCGTCAATAATGTAAATAAGTGGGTAGTAGGGAAACAGATACATTCACTTGATGAGGAAGACATTCTAGGTTTAAAGGGACATGCTCTGTTTAAAAATCAAGCGATTTCTGCCTTTAGCTATTAGCTATATTATCGTAAGCTTCGCTGCAAAGAAGATCAACTTGTATGGCAAGCAGATTACAGATTCCGTCAATAATGTAAATAAGTGGGTAGTAGGGAAACAGATACATTCACTTGATGAGGAAGACTTTTTAGGTTTAAAGGGACAATTCTATCTTAAGCAACGCACCATTGTCCAACATCTCACATGTTGCAGTGTGAGAGAACCTTCCAAAAATCGCTAGATGGCACATGGGTATTGCGGGTAATTTTATATATTTTTCTTTCCAAAAAAATTTCACGAATTTTCAGCCCCAGAATTATGATCATATTTAATAAACTATTTAAATTGGGCCTAGTGTATTGTATATGCTGTTTTTGTGATGTTTGTTGTACCATTTAGAAATGTACTCACAAAAATGTCAAACAGGTTACTGTAGAAATAAAAGGAATGCATCAAATGTTTATTATTGTTCAACTCAAATGAACCCAACATATGCGCCATGGTGTTGCGAAAGGAAAATCATTAAGTGCACATGGTGAATGAAAATAGTTAGTTATACCCATTGAAACAAATTTCTAGAATTTTGTTTAGTTAAAGGATGTGTTTAAAGTCAAAGTTAAACATGTGTTTAGATTAAAACTGTGTTCAAATACGTAGAGAATACGGCCCTCGATCTTTGATTATTTTTTATAGCGATTATTGTTTTATGTTTTGTAATCATCACCGCATTTCATATTGATGTTGACGATGCAGATAATTAGTACTGGCTACATGTAATTTCTAATGACTTCCATGTGCCAAATGCGTTTAATGAAAGACTTGTGTATTGTCATGGTAGTTATAGATCAACAAAGCAAGGTATTTGTTTAGTTGTCTCTAATTGTAAATGTCAATTTTGTTTTTAATTTTGGAAATTGTGACTTCAAATCAATTTCAATTTTGAGTTTGTAGGGTGTTCCATACACTAAATCAAGGCTCAAGATAAGCGGGCGCTGGGTGGTTTTTACCCCTTAGTCCACCTGCCATAGCGCCTGGTATGCTGAAAAATAAACACCGAGCGCTGATATTTTGTCCAAACCAGCGCCCGTTGACAATCGGGAAGCTTGTCCAAGACATCAAATTTTGAATTGCCAATGCTGCCACGCTGGATATTTTGTTTAAAATCTGAGTTGAATATGTTATTTGGAAGTCTTCACAACTCATAACAGCCGAGTTTTAGCACAAAAATACTCATTATACCAAACAAAAATGTATGCCCTTAAAGCTTATTTGATTTAATAAAACGTTAGCTCCCGGTAGACTGAAAGTAGCTCCTGATTCTCAATAAATCCCATGATCTGGGTGCTATTTTTGAAAAAAAAGTAGCTCCCGGTAAAAAAAACCCTGTTATCTTATGCCTTGCATTAGATGCCTTATATATTTGAACTTGCTTGATGATAGCATTAAAGCTGACAAGGAAATACTAAGTGTATTTTTAGACAATTCTTTGCTAAATCTTTTGAAACTGTACGAGTATGCTTGAATAAATAGATTCTTTTTACTAATTGTTAAATCACCCTTGAAATAATTCCCAACTGACTGATCTTTCTAAATAGATATTTACTTTTGATTTTTTTCACTTATTTGTTATTCTTTGGGGGCTTTAATGGCCTTATGTGAAGTTGATAATAAACTTGCTATATGCTGACATTTACTTTTAGCACACTTACAAATTAAATATAGATATCATGAAGAAATTGCATAAAATGGAATGTATGGTGATTTTATATACTTGAATGTCAAGTAGGCATGCATAGTGTTAAAACCTGAAGCTGGCATGTCCCTATGTGTTTAAACTTCCATGGTATTCAGTGTGTGTTTTGCATATTAAACATGATTGATGAGGATCCTATTTTAGCTGTTGCATTCAATTTTTCTATCACACTCCATATTCACAGTCAGTCGTTAGGCAGTTGGAACATTTAATTTGGGAATGTGAGTTGAAAAGTATAACTTAAAATATCATTGCTTATTACGGAAATGGAGTCACCATGGTTGATCCACTAATTGTATATATTTACCTTAACAAATTACATGAAGGTTAACCAGTCGTTTCCCATGTTTTACGTTCCAATTGCAATGATTTAACTAATTGGGAATCCTTCACAAACAATCATTGTTATTATGAAATGAATTCGCAAAATAGTCAACAATCGATTCAAACATGGAACGGCACACACAACTGTAATAAATCCCATCCTAAAGGCAACCCGGATACTGTAAAACATGAAATGTTCGCGAGTTTAAAATTTCATGAATCAGCAATAGTGGCTTTATTCACAGCATGAACATTTTGTAAATGTTATCTTTGGGAGTAACATTGTGTAACTTTACAACTAGGTAGATCGGAAATATTCGCAGCATGCAATTTTAGCGAGTAAGTGCTCCTCGTGAAATTAGCGAAATTAAATGCACACGAACATTTATGGTTTTACAATTATTGATATAGAGCAAGTTCCATCTCAACTATTGCTTATCAAAAGAATCCCATTCCATATGGAAACATTGCATGTTCATAAAAGAGTGTGTTACTTTGAATTACAGGGTGAGTCAAAAAGACTGCAATAGTGGAAGGAAGCCATTTTGTTTTCAAAACCAAAATGAATTTTAAAACTTTTTAAACGTTGCAAGAATGATGTATTTAATCCTAACTTTGTGTGAAAAAATGAAGTCAATATCATTTTCCGTTTGCCTTTGGTGAACTTTTTGACCAGTGCACCCATTTCACACGTTTGTCCACGAGATACCCAAAATATGCATCAGATCGCAAAACGTGTCTCCCATTCAAATTTGGAAATTTGAGTTCATTTGTGATGTTATTGGAATTTGATGCATCCTTTCTTGTTTACATAATCAATTATAATTATACCCATGCTGTGAAAGCGTATAATGTTCTAAATTTTAATAAAAAACTGACATTTTCCATTTTCCATTTTTTTGCATGAAAATGCAATGTGTGCCATTTCAAATGAAAATCACTGTGCTCGTGGACAAACAGGTAAATTTGGTTGTGCAGCAAAGAGGGTCACCAAAGACAAACGAAAAATGCGATCGACTTCATTTTTTCACACAAAGTTAGGATTAAATACATCATTCTTGCGACGTTTAAAAGGTTTTAAAATTCATTTTGGTTTTGAAAACAAAATGGCTTCTTTCCACTATTGCAGTCTTTTTGACTCACCCTGTAGTGAGAATTCACTTTTGATGACATTTAATCTGGCATCAAACTTCTTTTTTTTCATTGTTGTTTGTTTTGTTTTTATGAAGACTGGCCTGCATGTCAATTCATGTTTTTAAGTAGGAAGATCATGTCATATTTTGGGTAAAATATATTCCGTATTTTTAGCAAAGCAGGAATTTTCACAAAAGGTGACGGCGATATTGAGAGTTAACCTTTAACCCTGTGTGGTAATACAGCAAAATCTCCTAAAAGCTTTTAGACTAAAAGTAATATCCCTTAATTGAAAGAGCTAACAGGTTGATTTGGGTATTAATGGCAGAGGAAAAGCTCATTAGTCATTTGTTACATGGTTGATGGAACGCATATCACATGTTTAGAAAATTATATTCAGTTTGCATTTTTGAAAGGTTTGTACTGTTTAGCCTCAAAGCACTGATTTCTTTTTAGAAAGTGAAAAAATAACAAATATGATATGGCAAACAGATAAAATGTGCAATATGATTGATGTAAATTACAATAGCTGTACATTTTGAAATATTGGTTGGAAAAGATGTCTTTTGTTTTTCAAGCATTCTGGAAAACTGATTTGAGCTGAGCAGGGGTCGCATTCTGACGCGTCTGTGCGTCCTGGACCTCTCACTTTCTTGTAGTGACGCGTCAGGTTTCAAATTGGAAAGACTTGCGGGTCCCGATCAAAATTGAAGGTCCCCCTTAAATTGGACGATGTATGGAAATGGAAACCTTAAAAAATTCTGTAAATTATATACCCATCCTTTGCTCACAATATAAATTCATTAAAACTATCCGTAAAAAAATCAAATGTTTAAATACCCAAACTTCAGGACCCCTCAATTTCTTGGAGGACCCTTAAATTTGTTTTTTTGAGTCTTACATCCAGTGCTACATGTATCCCTGGAGCTGAGACTAAAATACCTAAATACCTATCTTTAGGTATTTTAGTCTCAGATTGGAATGAGTTCCAAAGTTGAGTTCTCAATGAAGAAAATATTTGATCTTGGTGATGTCAGCCTCATGATTTATATTTGTTCACAGCCTCATAAAATTCATCCTTGTCCTAACGTCAGGGACAAAAAAATAATGGCCGCTCACCTTCAAGTCAAGTGAGATTTAGTTCAAGTTCCTGTCAGATCTTAAAGTGGGATATAAGTTGATACCCTTGGATCCAATTAAATCATCAGTGATCAAATATTACTGGAATGCTTCATGATAGTGGTGTGAAATAATGACAAGAATAGTTGCCAGCTGAGGGTAGAGATGAACTAGATCTGATGACTTATTTTGAAATGAGTCCATATCACCAGCAGCAGGAATATCGTGGTTTAAGCAGATAGTATGACATATTTGCAGGAAGATACTGGAATACATTGACAGTGGAAATTCCTTGGTTACAGGATTATATGACATATCATAGCGTTTTTGAGGAGTCTGGTTGTGTCGTCTGCGGAATAAGGATTGACAAATAAGAAGTGTAGATGTTGTCACAATTGATTGCCGCCTGTAGTGGCAGGGTGAAAGTGAGTCTTATAGAGATAGAAATATATTCACCAATGTTTAAAAGGCACTTTTAGGTTGGTAAATATGAGTAGAATTTGATCTCTGTATTCAGAGCCAGAGGTAGAATGATTATCCATATTTTGTGATGAAGGCACTATAGTATTAGGGAATAATCTTTGATTTAGCAATTTGTTATATTTTTTTCTCCAATGGCCTCATTTTTATCTGATATTTGGGGCATTGTCCTAATATCATATGATGAATGCGGTTATGATATGAATAATACATGAACTACTTGGAAAACAGTTCATACACAGAATACTTTGTTGCTATTCGGCCACGTAAAAAACAAACCCTGTTCTATGGGCCCGACCAACCCATTTGTTTAAAAATCGGTGACAAAAAATTGCTCTTGCAAATGAATACCGACTTGCCTTGTCAAAATAAGGCAAGATTTGTACAGATTTGTTTGATTTTACGGTCATTTTCAAGGGGGAAAGTTTTTAATTAAAATTAAAAAAACCTGACCGACCGACCCATCCTGTGTGTTCTGTTTGCCCGTAGAACAGGTTTCTTTTTTTCGACGCCATATGACGACTTGATCAAAAAGATGCAGAGAAATCATGTTATTTTGATGTAAAGTACAAGGGGTTTTAGTCTCCGATGTGATGCTTTTGTATACATTATTTTGGTCACACATGTTATGCCATTAGCATCCATGGTTTATTGCTGTGAGGGTAAACATTTACAATATTGAAGTACCTTATTTACCCATCTAAAGCTCGAAGGAGATAGTCACTTAGATATTAATATGAACAAGATTGATGTACACTTCCGTTTAAAATGCCGCTCCTCTGTCTTGTTTTCTGTTTTATAGCCTAGAGACTTAGGTGAACTTTTGTGTGGCCATAAAGCACTATGGTTCAATCAGTCTCAATATGTGATGCGATCTGTGAAAACCCGCCACATGTCGGGATTTTTCATATTGGAGATATTTATATCATAAGAAAGCTGAATCTGTGCTGATTACCGAACTGTTTCGATCATTTTTCCATGATCACTACAAAAAAAGTTATGAGTGAATGATGATTGTGATGTCATAAAAAGCTACAAAACAAGAAATCATGAAAACAGGCCATAAAAGATACATAGTTCAATAGAATAACATTATAAGGCTAATTAGAAAAGTGACTTAAGTAAGTTTTTGAAGGTGAAATTTCATAAAAGGTGATGACACAAAGTAATAAAATTAATTTTCTAAACAAAATCTATAAAAAAAGAAGAAAACAGTTTTTATTTTTTTTATTTTTTATTTTTTAAATTTTACTCATAATCCCTATTTCACATTTTGCAACATCCGACGGGTTTTCACAGATCGCATCACATATATGGTTATATTGTTGCCAATGTAATATTGGAATGGTAATTCAGTACATTGCATCAGAGACACTGGGGTTGAGTTACAAATCTAGTGAAAGTGACCCCCGATAACGTCACAGATAGTATTACTTACATGTAATATAATCAAATGATACTTCCTTTAACCCTAACACTTTTGGAATGGAAATGTTGAAAAAACTATCCGGGGGTAGATATAGGCACAATTTAGCGGAGAAACTGGACTTGCCGGCGACGGGATTCAACCCCGGGTCCTCCAGCATGGAATACAGTGTCTTAGTCCACTCAACCAGGGGTCACGCGCCCGCAAGTAACATTTCTATGTGCATTTTTCACCCGCTGGGAGCACCCGGCAAGATAGACTGATAGTTTTCAAATGGGAATTCATGGGGTTCGGGCTGTAAGGGTTATATGTGAATTAAGTTCTTTTAAAATTATACTTTGATTTAACAAGGAATTTCCAGAAGGAGTGTACATGTAGCCCCAAAGGTAAGGGAAAATGTAAGGTCTGAATTAAGATGAACAAGAATCTTGAAAAAAAACTGATACAAAGTCTTGAAGCTCATTCATAGATGTAATTTTGAATGCATCTGTGTTTTTGAAATGACATGGGGCAGTCGGTTAGAGCGTCGTAACACTGCTCCGCACCATAGTTCTATTGGTGGATCGTTTGAGCGTGAGATCAATACGATACACCCAGGCTGGATACACCAACACAGCCTCGTCCCCATGCCTCCTTCAGACCGTGCAGACTGAAGTGGGCATGTACATAGGCACACCGTGGTTCGGAAGTCACATAGAAATGTTGGTCCCGTGTATCGGAAGAGCTATCCCTGAGCACATTAAAAGGTCACAGACTCCTTCATAAAGAGTAGGGGATCATCCCGGTCTGTGTCTGTACACACATATTAGGTTAGATTATGTTAGTCGGGAGTGGATCGTGACGGACCACTGAGTGTATACAACTCTAAATGTCAAAGCGCAACTTGCGCATGCCAGTCAATACCTGGAAAGCAATAGTTGCGAGCGCAATGGCAACATAGCCGGAAAGTGTAGACAACGATACTTAGCTTAGAAACATACCAAACAGATTGCTTTTTCACATTGTTGTACTTTGTACTATGATAAAAATTACAAACTGTCAGGGTAACTGCCAACCAATCACAAGTGATTGCATATATGCGATTAGAAACAAGCAAGTAATTGAAAGTATACACTTGTTCCAGTTACAACAATACACTTGTTCAATAATACAAGGTAACAGTTTCAGTGATAGTTCATTCACTGCTATAGCAGGCATCGTGTTGAACAAATTGACATTGACATATCAAAATCATATATATCTATTTACTTAGCAGAATACCACTTCAAAATACAAACATATTAGTTATTACACAACTCATACAGTATTACGGTGTACTATCATATCATCAATTTTCATTGATTTGACTTGTAATATATTGCCTCGGTATGCAGATAAATAAAATCCGCTGGTTTAAGGAAAACAAGCATATACAGTAAATAGTAACAATGGCAATATAACTCCTAAAAATTACATTCCCATCAAAGTCTAGTGCTGATGCCAATTGACTATTGAAAATCATATTTATTATCGCACAAATGGATTTTAATGATCAATCCAAGTGATGATAATCTATATACTAATTTTCGGTACCTCGCCTGATTAGATAGTTCAATAATAATTTTACACTCGCGTCCCTCTTCAACTGAAAAAGCGTGGTAATTGCGCCTCTAATAGACGAGCTAATTAGATAGTTCAATGCCAGTATTTTCCCGTTTTCAGACATGCGCAGAAAGGATCACAGATGATAATCCGAAATGTTGAATTTCTTTTACTCGGGTAGCTACTGTTCGGGCAAAAATTGTGGTTTTCGGAGTGAGTGATGACATATGGTCTTCACCCAAAATATTTTCATCAGGGATATAGCTACATTTCTGTATATGCGGCCGTTTGTTATTCTTAAAGATCGCATAAGTACAAGCATTTATACGTGACTAAACGTCCGACAAATAACATTATTTTACGACATTTTCTAAATGTAAATACAAACTCTTACACAGATCTTAACGTGACACTTTCGCAATAGTAACATAGATGAACGCGTAGTTTGTTAACGATAAAGAAACTGTGGCGGTACCATAACAACCATTCCAATGTTGAAGCTGCGCGGCCGCGTTTATCATGACGCGCGCGATTCGGCACACACGTAATGACGCATACAAAGTGTATACGCGTTTGTGGCCCAAACTGCACATTGTAACGTGGCAGGGTGAAAGCAGGCAATCCGTACACTCTTAGAAAAAGGATGCTTCAGGCTTCAGGGGTTCTTGGCTGTCCCGTAAAAGGTTCCAAAAAGAACCATTTTAAAGTTCAAAATGGGCAAAATATGGGCAAACATTGGTCTTCTACAGAACCTTTTGGGGTCTTTAAAATCAAAGAACCTTTAAACCATATACGGGACAGCCAAGAACCCCGAAGCACCCTTTTTTTCTAATAGTGTACCCTAAGCCAGCTCCTCCTCTCCGCACTTCCCTTACTTGATAATCTGGATATAAGGGCACATGGGGCATCTGGATAAACGGAACGTGTGGTACATTATCATGATTATTAAAGAGTGTCTGGATTATTAAGGGCATCCGTGGTATCTGGATTACGGGGTTCACTGTAAAACGAGTGTCAAATTACCTGGATATACTTATGCGCAGGTGGGCCACCTGCGATAACTGGATATAGAACACAGCAAACATGACAAAGGGCAGGCCCGTCAGATGGGGGGGGGGGGGGGGGGGGGCGACGGTGTCGATCTCCCCTCCCCTCTTTGAAAATCGCTTTTTTTAGGGTAACATTTGCGTTTTTCTTAGTTTCAAATTTCAATGATAGTAAAACTACTCATAAAACATTGACTACATAATTATAATACAGTGCTTTTTTGGACTGCGCAATTTTGTGTCCGTGCGAAAATTGTTGACGTGCGAAATGTTTTGACTTCACCCCCCCCCCCCACTTACGTGAAATTCACGAGGTGACTGACTCCCCCCCCCCCCCCCCCCCCCACACTTACGTGAAATTCACGAGGTGACTGACATGGAAAAAAATTGGGGCAACCTTTTACGAAAATTTTAGGTGAAAACGCCCCCCCCCCCCCTCCAAGTGTCTGACGGGGATGAAGGGACTACATACTATAATACGTTAAGGCCATGCCTATTGGAGGAATAATGTATTTAATGTAAATAGGCCAAACAAAACCCGGATGGCACACATTGTGCTCAAGTACAAGCGTGGAATGGTGCAAGTAATCTTGATGATAGACTCCGCCGACCATAAAACTAAACGACCGACTATAAAACTATAACGCTCAGAACGTAGGCCTACCTGGATACTGCATGTGCATGGGCAGTGGCGACACCAGTACCAAAATGTTAAAGGAGGAAAACGGGATGGCGGGGCAATAAAATAATCGGGGGATACATTTAAAAGCTAATTTTAAGTAACTTTCAATTTGACATTAAAATTCAACTTTTTATTATTTGGGGTACAAAATAGGTAGAGACATGCGCTGACAGGAGGTAATAACTGGGGGGGGGGGGGGGGGGTATTAAGAACACGTTGATGGAGTAGGCCTACTTGGATTAGGAACATGGGTATCTGTATTAATTAAGAGCACATTGGGCCTATAATAGGCTCATGGTGTATTAAGGGCACCATGTCACTTACATTATATCAAGGGCACTTTCAATAACAATATCAAGAGTACCTGAATTATTTAAGGACATACTCTTGATATTTATATAAACATTTATAACGATTTGATATTGCTCACCTCTGCCTATATTGTGATATGACTTTTACTGCCCGCTATCTTTGGTACCCGCGTTTAATTTACTTGACTATCTGGAAACACAAACGTAGGCCTACTTAGATTAAGGCACATGTATACCTGGATTATCAAAAGCACCTGCGATATTCGGATTATTTAGGGCCCCGTCTGGATTATGTATGCATGTGGGACATGTTCTTGATATTATTGTATCACATTTTCTTACGCTTTGTTTACTTATTCCCCGTGAAATCTTCAAGCGGGTCCAGCGCGAAGCGCTGGTGCCCGCTAGTTAATATAAATAATGGACTTTCAATAATATAAATCACAAATAGTTTAAACATAATGCTATAGGACTACTTCCTGGAAAACAATTGAAATACTAACTATAATTTGTGGAGCAGAATTGGTTATCATTGGTTACCAAGGTTTATCAAAATCGGTCTTTATAAATTATTTGAAATTTATGAACTGTTTAAAAAGTCTGAAGAATGTGCCTCTGAATTGTTGAATTTGCCATTGATTTCCGATCCCCAATCGCTTCCTGTTCAGTATACAGAATATCTGAGAATTGGCTCAGACTACAGACGTTTAGCCATTTTGAGAGTTTGTAAGCAGTTCAGTTTGACAGATGTAAATCAGTGTTGTCAATTGTGCATTAGCATTAGCCTGATCAATTCTGTTCCAAGTTCTTACAGCTATTATTAATCCCCAGAGTGAATTACAATGAAGTCTGAAAAGGTCATTGATTACAAGATCTTTACTTGGCAAATACAAATAAGGTGAATGTACGTGAGAAACTGTTCCCTTTCAAATTTACACACATTTACACCTTAAACAGGCTTGGATTGCTAACATTATCCCCTTGAATGTGTATATAAAGTCACATGTGATGAAATATTAATGAGACCAAATGGAATGTTTCTCATTGTACTTTGAAAAGGTAAGTGACGTTAAAGGTGTATGTTCCAATTACTTTTTGGGGGCTATGATTTGTTTTTGCACATCATGATATTTGATATCAGAAGATCCCCGTATTTTTCTCATTATGTCTGTAACATCTTAGGGGCCAGAAATGTTCCATGTTCCATTTGGAAATGATAGGCTAAAATGTGGTGAATTACTGCCAAATGGGTTAACCACCAGCCTGTTTGTGTACTACTCAATGGGTAAAATTCTTGTGACCTTGTGCTTCTAAAATTTGAACTGATGGAGTTATGCAACTCAAACTTTGGAATGTGACAATTTTAAGGATGACCTTTCATGTAAAATAGAAAACATCAAGTTGAAATTGGGCCAGCAATCAGAACATCTACCTTTAAATTAACAAATTGAAGACTAAACGTGCAGCAGCTGTCACAGCAGATGGTTTTTAATTTTGTTTATGTATTGTTGCTATGAATTAATGTGTAACATTACTGAATATTCCTTTCACCATTTGCCTGATTTTTAGAAAAAATTAGGTGTTTTTTTTCTTCTTTCTCACTATCTGATAGATGAAATTTAAAGATTTAAATTGTGTTATAGGCTATTACTTCAAGTTTTAAAATACAAGCGTTACCTTTTTTGAAGTTGACGGTCTCAAACTTGTCTGATGGCGAACTCATTAAATTATCTTTACCTGTATATGAAGATATACTTTTGTTTGAAGATAATCATATTATAAATAGTATGTTTTTTTAATTATTTTCTTGATAATGTTGCTAAGTTGTTTGCCCTGTATCTTTATTAGGCTTATTAATATCCACAACATTTTATATTTCTTGTTTCTTGTATTTCCAGGCCAAGCGTTACATGGAGATGTTACCGAAAGAAAGCCAGCCAATCGAAGGGACAGAGGGCGCCACCAAGCGTACCCAGCAAATGCACAGACAACTTCCCGAGCACGACCAGGCCCCTGAGCTCTGCAAGAACCTGAGTGGTAAAGAGAAAGAGAAGATGTTGAACTTTGTGAAAGACGTCAAAGAAAAGGCTGTCGGAATAGGACAAGTGCAAGAGGTAAGGGGTTGTCTTGAGAAAAGTTGACCGTGCAATTTTGAAGGGTTACTTTAGTTTAGTCAGTTCCAAATTGGAGAGAAATATGCAGTTTTATCTGTCCGTGCACAAAAGTAATCCAAGCGTATATGCGCAATGTTGGTGTACATATGCATATTATGCACAGTGCGCCCCTTTGTGTTATGCAAGCATCGTGTGCGCCCATGATCGTCTGTTTTAATTTGGTGTCGTAAGACAGCTCGCCAATTTTGAAATGACTAGACTACTATAGTTTAATCAGTTCCAAATTGGCGAAACCTCCGTACAGCAGTAAACAATTACAGAAGGACGTGGGCACCCATGAAGGCAACAAGCACACTGTGCATCATATGCGTGACATGTGTGTGCTGCCAAAACCGTGTGGGCATGGCCATAATCACGCTCATATGCTTGTATTACTTTTGCGCGGAGGGATAAGAACCGAATATTTCTCGCCAATTTGAAACTGATTAAACTATAGACACTTTTTGATATACTCGATATGTAGAGGTATGTCTGTGAAACTGATATCTTGAAAACAACAAATGGTTTAAAGCAATACTGTACACTGTGTATTCTAAGAATATGAGGTTGAAGTCCAGAGTGTCTTTTGGTCCAACTTACTGTACTGTGTCAGCTCAAGTAGGAAGGTTCTCGTTATAGGCACATCACTTTCTGCGCCACTAAGATCATTCTTCTTTGGTTGCGTGGAGTTACGCATGCGATATTATGATGCTTTTACCAGGGACCAGGGTATATGCAGTGGCATCACCTCCTAACTTGAGATGACACAAAGAATGAAATTGTTCTTAATTCCATGAGCCATCCCACACACTGCAACTTATAGACTTCCGTTGGATGCCACCATGTTAATATAAGCAAAATTCATGCAGAGATATCTTTTGTGAATCATTTTAGAAAGCAACATACTTTGCCATAGAAATAATAGGCATATACGATGGGTATTAAACAAATTATAAATATTTTAAACAGGTTCGCCGTCGAGGGTAGAAAAGAGACAATAATGGGAAAACGATCTCGCCCGGGAATCGAACCCAGGATCTGTTGCTTGTTTATAATACTTTGCCATGATATCCTTAATCAGCAAGATTGCAAAAAGTGCCGAAAACATGTTGGAGTCTAGTCTACCCTACCCAAGTTTGAGTGCTTACCTCTTGAGTCTGAGTCCCTGAGTCTTTACTGTCCAATTCCTAGACATCCTAAGTAGGTCACATGACCAGAGGAGTTAAAATCACTATTTGCCAATTGAAGATGTCGCCTACTTCGGTACTCTATAAAGCTAACCTATATATAGAGAATAAAGGTAGTATTATTTTAAGTGTAACAACGATGCCGTAGGCAGAGTTGTTCTACTCAAAAAATAATACAACCGAACGCATTTATGTCAGACAATATAACATGGGTATGGCCTAAAAACAATATCTTTATTTTTATTCTTAAACAGTCATACTTTAGACATTTATTTAATCAAATTTGTACCTTGGATTGCCATCCAATCCCGTACGGTGAGTATGCCATGCGTTGGCGTAATGAGACGCATTAGCATGCAGGGAAATCGCAGTAGAAGTGCGCGTTATGGAAAAACTATAGTTACCATGAACTGCGCGAGGGTGGTCAAACTAATTAATTTACGCCATGTAAAGTTTTCTCATATAAATTTCGCCGATTTCTCTGAGAACCAATTGGAATTGCTTAAACATTCTTAGCTTTGTTTTATGCAAGAAGTTAAAGCATCTAAAAGAAACATTTTAAATGTTTATGTTAATAAACATTTTGTAACCCTCACCTTGACCATCACTCAAGAGTCAAGTCAAGCAAGTGGTATGTAATAACTATTAAAGTTAATTAGTGTGAGTTTTCATGAGATTCATACAGTATAGTATAAGCAAATTAGATAAAACAGATAAGTAGCGTTTTAGAAGATCTGGCAATCATAATTATTTGAAGACACAAAACTCACATGCACGCGTGGTAAAATGTGTAAAACCATTCTTTGGAGACAATTTCATCAATCTCAAGTGCATATTAGAAGTTAACTTCATAGGGCATGTAATAGGTAAGCGGACGATCAAAACTGATTGCACCAACGGGGGAGCTTGAAAAATTTAACTTTTTACAGCTCGCCAGATCGTGCCATGAGATACAAACCGTGAAGCATGCGGTACAGTGGCTATTTGCTGTGGCCTCTGGTAAGGTTAGGGTTAAAGGAATTTTTGAAGGGTATATTGTGCATCACTCAAGCCAAAATCATTCATTGCACATAACTGTAACTTTAATCAACCACACTATAGCATATTATTCATGAGACACACAGTATATGCATGCAGCACATATCACAAGTCATGTAGATTGCTAAGTAATATACCTCAATGATAGACAAAACACAAGTAATAGCTGTTTGAGGTCCCCAAGTGATATGGCCCTGTCAAGTTTGAGGTCTGTTTGTGTGCGCTAGGTTAACCTGGATTTCCAAATAGGGGCATATGAGAGGAAAGCTGATATTTTCAGAAGGAGATCATTGATTCTTTGAAAGGCTCTTTGTAGAGGGTTTATATATTTAGGGAATGGGGTGACAATTTTTTCAATTGTGAGGTATCACCGTATATGCCTCTACTGGTCATGATATCAATTTAGTTGTTCAACTCAAAATGGGAGGAAAGATATGGATATGGAGATATGAAATTGAATTTAAAGCAAGAATTCTGCACCATTTAAGCTCATTTTACTGACAAATGAGTCTCCTAGACTGAAATTTGAAAAACTTAACAGTATAAAGTAATGTGGAACCTAAATGTCTTCATAAAAAATAATTTGGAATCTTACATACAATATTACAAATATCTTACCAAGGAATCTTTAGAAATAGAACTTAACTCTGTAAATATAAAGCATTGGCTTAGGCACAAACCAACAAACGGTAATTACTGCTTTTCAGATAATAAGTATTTCAATGAGGATAAGTCAGCAATCTATCATAATAGTAATACAGATGTGGGAGTACTAGTGAATAAAGTATAGACACATACAGATGAGGCCAGCCATCCCAGCCATCATCTGTCATAATACAGATGTGGTTGGCTGGGTGGGAATTGTTGTGCTTTTCCATAGAGGTTATATATAGGGTAATTATGAAATACTGACAGAATCAATAAATAATAGCAAGGTAGGCACCACTGAGGGTATGTGACCTGATTTTACACATCATGGCTGTTCTTCCCTTCCAGCCCTTCATCATGTATAAAGTAAAACTGCCCAACGGTTATGCATATAACCATCAATGTTCAACTGTGCCTGTGTCCCAAACTGTCTGGTCTACAATTAAGAGCCTCCGCATTCAAGGAAAGCAATCTACATCTCGAGGATTCCGTGGTGGTAGTGGGCGCGATGGAAGGGACACCAATTATGATAGCACACCTGCCGTGACTCCAGCAACTCAGAAATTACCAGCATCCCGAAATCTTCAAATGGACGAGAGAGAACGAGTATCACCACCGACCCGAAATCTTCAGATGGACGAGAACACCAAATTTAACTGTTTTAAATCTAGAGGGCTTCATTTCATCCACCTGAATACTCGTTCTCTCCCGTCCAAGTTATCTCAAGTTAAAACTCTGGTTAAAAGAACCAATGCCTCTGTCATGGCTATCTCCGAAACTTGGCTTGACGAAACGATTACGGATTCTGAAATTGAACTTGAGGGTTACAACGTGATTCGTAATGACCGCAATCGAAATGGCGGTGGTGTTTGTCTCTACATCAAAAATGGTATTGCATTCAATGTCAGAGGGGATCTCTGCAATAATAAAATTGAATCAGTCTGGGTTGAACTTCTCTTACCCAAAACAAAACCTATTGTTATCGGGGCATGCTATAGACCCCAAACTGACGTCAGATTTTTTGAAGTTTTTGATGATACCTTGACAAAGATCCCTTCTGACATTGAACTCATTATTCTTGGAGATTTCAATGTAGATTATGCTTTAAAGCGTGACAACCTATTGTCTCAAATGAAAGATGTTTTACAATCTTTTCACTGTAAGCAAATTATCAATTCTCCTACTAGATTGTGTCGAACTCGTGCTTCAATTTTAGATCACATTATCTGTAATAGTGTTAACAAAATCACCCAATCAGGTACGATCGGTGTTGGTATCAGTGATCATCAGTTTCTCATATATTGTACCAGAAAGGTCACGAAAGGGAAGCCTGAAAAAAGGCACAATGAAGTCAAGATTCGCTCCCTTAAAAATTACTGTAAGGATGACCTTCTGACTGCACTGACCGCAGCTGACTGGTCCCATATATATTGTAGCGATGTAGATGCTGCTTGGAAGGTTTTAAAAACAAACGTGATCACTATTATGGACAAACTGGCCCCTATCAAAATTGTTCGTTTAAAATCTAGAACTGAACCATGGATGAGCAAGGAAATTTTAGACAGCATCCAGATGAGAGATGAGGTATTATATCAGTTTAAAAAAGATAACACACCTGAGCTTTACACTACATTCTGTAAACTAAGAAATGAAATCCAAAGGAACATTAAAAAGGCTAAAGCAACATATTTTTCCAACAAAATCGAGGAGAACAAAAACAATCCAAAAGCCCTGTGGAAACAGTTTAAATCTCTTGGCTACTCTAATAAGTGCAAGGACCATTCTCAGATAGTACTCACAATTAATGGTCGAAAGTGTTTCAATACCAGGAAGGTGGCCACTCATTTTAATGATTTTTATACCAATATTGCTGGCAACCTAGAGCGCAATCTTCCGCCATCTCAGGGACTTTTTACAACCAATTCCGATGTTTTTAAAAATTACTACCAAAGTAAAGGTGCTAAATCAAACAAATTCCACCTTTCTCCCATCACACCTGATTTTGTGTTCAAAGAGCTTTGTGCTTTGAACCCTACAAAAAGCACTGGTCTTGATGGGATCCCAGCCAGATTTTTAAGGGATGGTGCAATAGTTCTGAAGGATCATTTGACTCATATCATTAATATGTCTATTCATTATAGCTATGTTCCAACAGATTTTAAGTTTGCCCGTGTAAAACCATTGTATAAGAAAAATGACCGTTCTGAAGCTGGTAACTATAGACCTGTGAGTATTCTGAGTGTTGCATCCAAGATCCTTGAAAGGGCTGTCTACACCCAACTTGTAAAATACTTAGAAGACAATAAGCTTTTATATGCATTTCAGTCCGGCTTTAGAGGATCCTTTTCAACAGATACATGTTTAACTCATCTCACCGACTATGTACATAATCAAACATCTTCTGGAAATTTTACTGGTATGATTTTAATTGACCTGCAAAAGGCTTTCGACACTGTTGACCATGTCATTCTCCTAGAAAAATTGGAAGCCCTTGGTGTGTCCTCTGTTGATTGGTTCCGATCTTATTTGGGAGGCAGAACACAAATTGTCAATGTTAACCAGGTTGACTCTCCCCCTAATAACATTTCTTGTGGTGTCCCACAAGGCAGCATCCTTGGACCACTCTTATTTCTATGTTATGTGAATGACATGCCCATCAGTGTTGACTGTAAATTACTTTTATATGCTGATGACAGTGCCCTGATGTTCTCCGGCAAAGATCCTACCATTATTGCAAATAAACTTAGTCGAGAGCTTGAGTCTTGTCAACAATGGATGACTGATAATAAGCTTTCGTTACATCTGGGTAAAACCGAGGCCATCCTTTTTGGCACCAAAAGGAAACTCAAATGTGCCAATGAATTTTTGGTCACCTGCAATGGAAATACCATAACATGTTCCTCTTCGGTCAAATACCTAGGTGTAACACTCGACAGTTGTCTTTCCGGTGACTCCATTGCTTCAAACATAGTTAAAAAAGCCAATGGGAGACTTAAATTCTTGTATCGACATCAGGACTGTTTGAATATGAAAGCCCGCAAGACACTGTCCTCAGCTTTAATTATGTGTTATTTTGATTATGCCTGCTCTTCTTGGTACTCTGGACTTTCTCAAAAATTCAAAAAACAATTACAGGTTATCCAGAACAAAACTGTCCGTTTTATCTTAGGTGTTGGCCCACGCACTCACATTGGGCAAGATGAGCTTAATAAAGTCAGAATGCTCAACATCCAGGACAGAGTTGCCCAATTAAAACTTAACCATGTTTTTAAAATTTTTAACAATACGTCACCTGAGTATTTTAAGTCAAATTTTACACGAGTATCCTCATTTCATAATTACAGTACCAGGGGTAGCCCATTCAACTTTATTGTTCCTCACTCCAAAACCCATTCCAGTTTCACCTTTTGCAACACGGCCATCCATCACTGGAATTCTCTTCCAAACAACATCAAAGCCACTTCAAATTCCAATACATTTAAACAATTAGTCAGGAAGCATCTTGCTAGCCACTCTCACATTTGATTGTTTATTGTTTCCATTAGTCATTGTACTTTTTGTTTTCTTCCCTATTTCCCTTCAGTCTCTATTTTTATGTTGAGGACCCCAATGGAAATAAGCTATATATTTCTATGGCTTTCTTGGGCTATCCTTGGTACTCTTGTCCCATAATGTTATTTGTATGTCCTTATTGATGTTTCAAAAGTGCAATATTTTGTATGTCATTTTCTTTGTGTATCTTATGCTGTATTATAATGTATATATGTGCAATGTATGTTTGAGTACCAAATAAATTCAATTCAATTCATAGGAAGTGTTGCTTTATACATATTCAGGGGCAAGAGTACTTACAAGGTTTTAATAATTATTTAGATGTGATTTTGGCCCTTGAACATGTTTTGAGCAGATTGCCCAACAGTTATTCATAGGAATTGATACACTCTTAATAGTGTTGAACCAATCAGAAAGCAAGAAACTAAAATACGAGGAGTGCATTGAAAGTGTCTAATGCACTCCATGTGCGCGCCGTTCAATGAGCGCACAATGCGCTTTGTTTTGATTCGTTGTTCAGTTATCGCGGGTTTGCCAATTTTCACTGCGGGTGTTAGCAAACTTGTTAACATGTTTTTGTTCGTTATTACATACATCAAAATTATATTTAAATAGGGAATTTTGATTTGTATAGTGTCGTGTATGAATTAGGTCAATACATGCGTATATTTTGTTTCTCGAAAAATTAGACAAGTCAATACACTTGGGCAAATATTGATATGCGCACAATAGCACTCCCCCTGCGGGGTCGTGCCATTATTTATTCACACATCAACATCAGCGTGTGTGCATTGATTTGTCTAATTTCTCTCGAAACAACACTAATGCATTTATTGACCTATAATTCATACACTTTTAGTAGTTGCGAACCAATCAGAAAGTAGGAAACTAAAATACATGCAGTGCAGCATTGACAGTGTCTAATTGCACTTGTGCTCAACGCACTTGGGCGCACCACACGCTTTGTTTTGATATTCGTTTTTCACGCAGCATGGGTTTGCCGATTCTTACTGTGGGTGATATTAAATCAGATGATCTGATTTAAAGAGAGTTAACCAATGTTATGTTTCATTTCAACTTCCCCATATTATGTAGGTGTTGTCACATGAAGCTCCCCAGATTAAAGCTACAGAGGGCGGTGTTGTGAATGCCTCTCCACCAGACCTCCCTAGTGCTCCTGATGGGCAGAATAATGATGAAGGATTCCAAGACCAAGCAGGAACGCAGACTGAAATATCACCAGATGTTATTGAAGGAACACCTAGTGGAGATGGTAAAAAGCCAAAATGGGTGAGTGTTATTGGGATTACCGCAATAAGCAGTACCTGAAGATTGCCCCTTCGCATCAGTTCACTATTGACATTATCAGTCTGTGAAATACTATACTATATTATGCTGTTCACTGTCATAATTTAATAGGCTAGCCATTGTCAATTCACACAGTAATGGTTCAAAGTATGTTGGTAGAGTGAAAATGATAGATGAAAATGGGTGACACCGTAACCCTTTAGATTTGTGTCATGGTATAAATAGTAATAATTTACAACCAAACGTTATCATGGAGTGTTGTCTTCATGTCTAAAGTAGGCCATCTTCCCTTGGTAGTTCTTAAAACTGCATTTCAGAATTAGAACTTTGGCAATAATCCAAGAATCTATTCTCTTAAAGATTCTCCTAAGCAGTTCTAGGGGAATCCAAATAGATTCTCAAAAACTGTTTTTATACCCAGTTAATCGAGGAGCATCTAAGAATTCTCGTAAAATTATCCGACGAGAATCTAAATGGATTATCTCAGCATATGATGAAAAAATAACCCTACATTTATCTTAAAATTCAAGAATCGTGAACATTTTTGAGATTCAGGGTTGGACACACACACGAATCAATATGAGTGTAGCCCAGCTATAAGGTAAGTATTCCAGGTGCAAGTCTAAAATAGTACAAATGATATCAATGTTATATGGTAGCATTGATTACCTTCTTACATGAACTAGACAATGCTAAAGGCTCTATAGTTTAGATGATTCAAAGCTCTTATTAGCTTCAAGTATCGCCATTATCTGCCTCTTTATATTAAATCTGTCTAACAGTCTGCAATTGAAAAGTCTGTAGCTACTGGCAGCTCAGTTGTATTCATTTCCTGCACTCCGAGGAGAAACTCTTTGTATTACAGACAGGAGAAAGTTTCTCTTTTAACATATTTAATCTATTCTGTATTAACCCAAGTTGGGATATCAGTGGTGTTTTAAATATAAGCAGCATTAATATATCAGGGTGACATTTTATTTTGATTGTGTGGGTGTCAATAATGTTGTATGTGCAACTTATTGATGCAATCATTAGAATACATGCTGGTATTGGATCTAACTTTACAGCACCCCCAGTTATAGTTTGGTTTCTATGTTGATGATGATAATAATAATTTGAACACTTGTAAAGTCTGGAAATCTGCAAAAAACGCTCATGGTGCATACAGAGCTAAAATGACCAATATATATGGAACAAGAGAACCTAAAACATAATACACAAAAAGTAATATAAAGAAACATTATAATTAAAATCAGTCAATTACAAAGAAATTAATCTCTTTCATAAGCAAGTTTGAAAGTGCATCTAGAAAAAATACTTTTGTTAGCTTGTACCAAATAAATTTGGTCAAAAAAGTGATTTTTTGTGTGTGTGATATTCTCAAAAAATCAACATTTTTTGTCAAAATTGATGCCATGGATGGATTCTCTGACCCAAATCCCTTCCAAAAATGTATACTTTTATATGCATTTGATTAATAGTTTAATAATTACAGCATTCACAAAATTCAAAAAGTGACTCCCTCGAGTCCCCCCTAAAAGACCCAATTGAAGGGCAACTGCTAATCTGGGAGAGTGCTCCATACCTAAGGAGCAGCAACAGAGAAGGCATAATCCCCTCATGACCATGATGATTTAGGTTCAAGTAAGAGTTGGTTCTTGGGTGCTTCACTCTCTTTACATGCAAAAGTATAGGAAATGTCCTTCTTTAATCTTTTCTTTGCTATTCCCACCTTCCTTTCATCAGTTGTAACATTGCTCGATTATTAATTTTCAATCAAGTTATCATCTTGTTTATTCTTCTTTTCAAAACCACAGAGATGTTCACGATGTGACGAGGGTATGGGCGGTGGTGATGTGGCCGTCTTTGCAGAGCGTGCAGGACAAGAGAAATGTTGGCATCCTGGTTGCTTCAGATGTAAGACGTGTAATGAACTGCTGGTAGATCTTATCTATTTCTTCAAGGAAGAAGACATCTTCTGTGGAAGACATTATGCTGACCTACTGAGGAATCGTTGTGCCGCTTGTGATGAGGTAGGTGGTTTTTAGAATGTCATAGAACAAACAATATAGAAAATGTTGTTAAACATTATCCAATTTATTTATTTTGTATAATCCAATAAGGTAGTCTGGGTTGGCAAAGACCAAATGCAGTGTTATGCACAAAACCTTTAGCCCCATCTATGGCTAAATTAATCCTGAACATCAGTTTGTCGAGATGCAAAGACTTGATTGTCTATGGATGTGTTTAGTGAGTGTTGAATCCATTTTGTGCATAAATCTAATAAATCTAAAATGAATTCATTAAAGGGAAGATCAGGAGGAATACATGAAGATTTTAATACTTCCCAGTCTTAGATTTTCATTTTATATATTTTTTAATTGTATTCAAATACATCCAAGTGTACCTCATCGACACTTAAGACATTTGAAATGAAAACAAAGATCAACTTCATTCCAATCTCTGTCTATCCTGTATAAGAACCATTTTAACACTTTCCACGTGGCTATTCGTTTTACCATATACAAAACAGATTTTTCAGAAACCTTTCCCAACTTTCAAAGTCTATTTCAAGGATTACTGAACCAGTACTAGGCATATTTGTACTTATTTTAATGCATTTCTCATTATGGTGATGACATTCAATAAATTTGACATTTTTGAATCATTTTGTGAAATTTTGGAACTGTCGTCTGCAGACGCCTGTCGCGTGGAAAGTGGTAAAGAAGTCGACCTAGTAAATGTATCACATTATCATACAGTGTCCCCCTAAGGATATTTGATATAAATCGAGGTCTCGATAACCTCTATCATAAGTTTATCTATTAATAAACAAGACAGCCTGTGGGGTCTTCTGGCATTGATTACTTTAGCTCAGGCCATTCCTCCATTAAGTTACAGTTATGATAACAGAATCAATTGGCTAGTAATTCAGTTGTGTCCGGCCATAGCAATAGCGCCTGTAGTGATATTAAGTGTAAAATCACTTTTGTAATTGTTTGGAATGAATCCGTTGAGAGAGATTGATATTGTACATAATATAAGTGAATAAAGATTAATATGGAAGTGTGGGGAAGGAAAGGAAATGGATTACATTGGAACAGCTTATGCCTATGTCCATTTATTCATTTCAATAAAAAATATGTAATTACAGAGGATCCATTTACTTTAGCTCAGGCCATTCCTCCATTAAGTTACAGTTATGATAACAGAATCAATTGGCTAGTAATTCAGTTGTGTCCGGCCATAGCAATAGCGCCTGTAGTGATATTAAGTGTAAAATCACTTTTGTAATTGTTTGGAATGAATCCGTTGAGAGAGATTGATATTGTACATAATATAAGTGAATAAAGATTAATATGGAAGTGTGGGGAAGGAAAGGAAATGGATTACATTAGAACAGCTTATGCCTATGTCCATTTATTCATTTCAATAAAAAATATGTAATTACAGAGGATCCATTTACTTTAGTTCCGGTCATTTCTCCATTAAGTTACAGTTATGATAACAGAATCAATTGGCTAGTAATTCAGTTGTGTCCGGCCATAGTAATAGCGCCTGTAGTGGTATTAAGTGTAAAATCACTTGGAATGAATCCGTTGAGAGAGATTGATAGCTTACATATATCAGTGAATATAAATTAATAGGAGAGGCAGGGAAGAGATGGGGATTAAATCAGAACAGCCTATGTCCATTTATTCATTTCAAAGGAAAAAGATGTAACTATATAATAGATTATATGTAGTCTGTTTTACATCCATTTTCCTCGGAATCAATATTTAGATAGGCTCTTCTGCTTTGAATCCTGTGATGTATTGTTATTGTGATGTACTTGAACAAGTTTAATTACAGAGTGATGGAAAATATGTAAACTTATTTTGAATATATTAGGAAGGCATAACACATGTGCACAAGCAGTGAATGATAAAATGCTATGATCCAAAAAGACAGCATTTTAACATAATTGTACTCAAGTATAATCTCCTAGGATTTAAGAGAATTGTTTTGGAAAGGAAAATAAAGATAATTAGAGAGTCAGCATTAAATTATTTTACCAGAATCAATTGAAGATTATGCTCCTTATTTTTGAAATTTTGTTAAGACAAATTTGATATTGTTAAAAAGTGCATTAAACAAGAACAAAGATTTGTTAATGTGTTGGAATATAATCAAAGCGTATATAAGTCCATATTCAGTTGCAGTGGATATCTCGCCTAAGAAATGCTGCTCATTAAATGAATCCCCTCTTTTATACATTTATTTGAAAATAAATATTTAAAATAATCAATAAAATTGGACTGCCCATTAAATTGGATCATTATAATATCAATAATTCCCAACCCTGATAGGTTAAATAACCTTAAGTAAGGCTATATTAAAAAAAAATCATTTGTCTCAAAGCTCCCGCACGCTTTAGTTAATTGATGCGCTTTAGAAGAAGAAAAAATTATGATTTTTTTTATTTTTTATTTCCCCCCCCAAAAAAATAAAAAAATCCCAAAATTTCACAGATTTGTCAGATTTTCATTGATCACATCATTTTAAATACAAAAGTTCACTTTTACAAGGATTTCAATATTTTATATTTATAAAAAATAAAAATAAATCGCATTCTGCATTAGTTTTGAAAAACTGAAGAACTTTTAGACAAAAGATTTTTTTTAATATAGCCTAACGTTTTGCATCCTATTTTTCTTGTTTGTTTCACCACCAGCTGATCTTTGCAGAACAATTCACACAGGCTGAGGATTCCTACTGGCATTTGGATCATTTCTGCTGTTGGCAGTGTGATAAGCCATTAGGTGGCAGGAAATATGTGTCTAGGGAGAACCACCCACTCTGCCTTGAATGCTATGACCAGAAACATGGAAAGGTAGGTCACCGGTACATCATATACACTATACAGGGTGAATCAAACAAAATTGTGCATGGATTGAAATAACCCTTTGAATGTGATTTGATGTGCAGTGGGCCATGAAGTTGCTGTTGTAATTAATCTAGTTAATCTTCTGAAAATGAAAGGGAAAATAAGCAAAATGTTTTGGAAGATGACCCCCTTTTTACCATTCCAATGTGGTTTACACAGTTAAGACATTAAGACATGACTGTCACTGGAGTATGCCTCAATTGGTGCACAATTATTTTTGATTCACCCAGTGCAAGGGTGTATTACGGATTGCAATAAGTAGAATAAGATTCTGCTTATTCTAAGATTCATGAAAAGAACCTTCTGAAATAGCTGCCATGTGTTTTATTGATAGATAACACAAATAAGGACATTTTGAGAATGCCCATAGGACATATCTTTTAATGAATATGTCTTTATCACTTGCAACATTAATTAGAATTACTGATTACTATGTGGGATTTTTTGAAACAAGCTCCAGATGGTATCTGAAAGGTATACAATATAACAGCAAGAATTTCTAGGAAGAAAGATACCTTTGCACCATATTCAATTTTAATATTAAGGGTTCATTGAGATCTATGATGGCATATTGTCCATTACATTATTGTAGTGGTGTTCATCTTGTTCAACATGATTCACAACATGACAATGTAGTGTACCATGGTAATAAGCAGTGTTGCCAGTACCATGATTTAGATGTGATATAAGCTAGGGCTACTTATGACATATGTTCACTGTCAAGAAAAAAACACCCCAAAACGTGTGCCATATTTTGCATAAAGTTGGGCTGCTAATGTAATGTCATGAGCTACTAATACTGAGAGTATGGTATGCTATGCCATGGCAAATATCAGTAGGCAACTCTGATGATGAGTTGTATTTGTACTACTTTATATCATCACTCAAACATAGGACCTGTGTGTGTAACCCAATAGTATAATGAGACATTCTTGGTTATTTAACCCAAAGAAGTGGATAATGAAATTGTCCTCTCCCATTATAGAGATTCCCTATCTGTAATGGGTTTCTTATCCATTGCATTAACTCCATAATGTAGCATAAATCTTGCTCAATATGCATCAAATGATAGTCGGTGTCATCGTGATGATCTGTATATTTGTACTACCTTGACTACCACGTATCATCACCCAAACATCGGAGCCTGTCTGTGTAACCCAATACGTTATATGATACACACTTCGTTATTCTGAATATGGCTAATTAAAAGTTGAAATACAACATGGCTAGCTCTTGCAAATTGATGTGTATCAAAAATATGTTACAAGTCTTGTAGCAATAAACTGTCTCGTTTCAATTAACTGTCAAACTGTAGCTTGCTGCCAATAAAACACTATAATTTCGTGGATACTTTATATTGTGGATACTTTATAATATAGTGAATTTAAAATTACTGATATTTTAGCTGGGATTTAATTTTGCGAACCTGGAAATTTTAATTTTGCGAACCTGGAAATTTTATTGTTAGTTTCAATGCAAAATTGTAAGTTTCATGGGTATTTAATTTCGCAAATCTACATCCCTCGCGAAATTCACGAAATTAAACCCCTCGCAAAATTAAGTTGTTTTACAGTATCAGCTTACATACAAAGATGCTCAAATTGCTCAAAGTAGGGCACTTGTGTTTGCCATTTGTGAGTTATTTGTAAAGATTGAACATTGGTGCGGTAAACGCCATGTATGGGAGCAACTAAAATCAATTTTCAAATGCCACAAAATGCCCACTTTGATATCACACTTTTGATGTAAACATGGATAACCACCCAAAGTCATGTTTACTACAAGCTTCTCATAAAAATAAATAAAACGTAGATAGGCGGCTTCACATAGGCTTTAACCACATAAATATCAGTAACAATGTTGCAGTAGTATTCCCTTTAATTCCCCCCTTACACTTTATTTGAACCCTCCCAACCTACACATAGTATCTCTATAAATCTTTAATGGCTATATGAATTGTTTGGGTGCATTGCAAAACCTAAAAGGAATGTTCATATGACTCACATGGGTGTATAAGGTATCCTGTCAAATCGAAATGTTCATCATATTTGTCATAGGGGTTTGCTTCCATCGTTTTCCCAAAAGAGTCAGGTGAATACAGGTAAATAGTGTAATTGAATCATGTTAGTCAAACACTGATTCATGCTCTTGTGTGTAGCACTGGATTTCGTTGAAATGAAACCATATTTGAGTGTAGTTATGTTAAATAAACACTGCCAGAAAATCAAACACTTTATTCAAATATGTATGACTTTTGGAGCAAAAGGCCACATATGTTTGGATAACCTAGTTTGAATTATAAGGCAATTAAGTCTACCTGTGAACAAAGGTAGTGAATGTTTCGATACTAAGAAGCTGATATGAATTGTTTGAAAAAACTAAAAGGCTCAGGTAGTCCAGTGAACAGCCATGTTATATACATGTACAATTAACACTAACACGGCTTATACTGTTGCCGTATACAAAACAGGTTTTTCAGAAACCTTTCCCAACTTTCAAAGTCTATCTCAAGATTTACTGACACAAAACTAGGCATATTTGCACTCATTTCAATGCATTTCACATGGTGATTCCAAATATGGTAATGAAATTCAATAATTTGACATATTTGAAACATTTTTTGAAATATTGAAATGTTGTCTGCAGATGCCTGCTGCGTGGAAAGTGTTAAAACATGATGTGAATATCAATGATTGCATATGAGATCTGCTCCCAGGGAACGAGATGAAAGTTGGAAATATGATTTTAGATTTGATTTCAGATTTGAATAACTGGCTTTTAAATGATGTATCACACTTGGCAAAATATTAAATTCTTTTGTACTTGGAATCAATATTTCACTTAAAAATCCTGGCAATTCTTACAATTTCTGAAAAGCACATTTGTGCTTATTTTAATGCTGGCAGATTCTCAATGAGTTTTTCTCATAGACTTGTACAGTGATGCCACTACATGAACCCATGAAAGAAGCATCTTTCACGTGATTCCACTGCACTGGTGCATTTTACCACATATAGAAAGTTGAATTTCTCTACTCACCCATAAACAATACTGTTTAATTTTGATAGCAATTTAATTTTGCTAGGAGATCCAATTCGCCAAATTGAATTGCTGCCAATTATATTATTTATCAAGGTTATATATAGGAAGATGATACAAATTAGTGAAATTGAATTGCTGTAAAAAGTTGACTAAATGGTAATTCACCAAAATTAAGTTGCCTTGAAATTAAGTTGTTTTACAGTATGTCCCTCACTAGAATATTGTAATTGTAGATTAAATGCTATATACTTCATATTCTCCTCCCATGTCTTTTCTGTATACAGCCTTGCGGTACATGCTCCCAGAAGATCGCACCAGGAACCAAGTTACTTCAACACCAAGGTACCTACTGGCATGCTAATCCAGACTGCTTCCACTGCTCAAATTGCAAGACAACGCTCGTCGGACAGTCATTTCTTCCCAAAGGAAAATTCATCTTCTGTTCCGTTAAGTGTAAGAAAGCAATAATGGAATCATAAGGAGGTTAAAGGTCATACGATGTCAAAGGTTAATTGTGATGTGATGTCACCAGTCAATTGTGCCACTGGAGAAACATTTTGAGATGTGTGTATATTGCCCTAGAAGTAAATGAGTAAAGTGTACATTAATAAACATATCAAACAAGGAGAAAAATAACGGTCTTTTCACCGGGAGCTCATTTTAAGAGAAAAAAAGTAGCTCCTGGTTCATGGAAAATTGGTGTGACCCAAGATCTATGTTTAGTTGACCAGGAGCTAGTTTTTGATACACATAGCCTGGTATGTACTTGTTGCAGTGCGCATATGAGACATTGAAACTTTCAACTGGGAGCAAGTATTAGATAAAAAGTAGCTCCCGGTCATGCTTTACAAGAGGCTAAAACGGGAACTATTTCATGGTAACTGGTAGGTTAAAAAGAGCCCAAGAGCCCGCTTATTTTCCTCCTTGATATCAAGTCCTTTTACTTTGAGACATGCTGGTATTAAAATCCATCGTACCAATCCATTGTACCGGACTCTCCAATAATAAACCATTGTATAACATACTGGACTCTGTATTACGCTTATATGTCATTCCTGTGTACATTTAAACAACGACAACTTTTGAACTGCAACTATAATCGAAACAAAACAAAATTCTTGATCAACAAATGCGCACCTTAGAAACATGCACAAGTCAAATTTAGTCAAGTGCACACAGGTTTTGGTTCACTTTGTTCATGTACGGTTCACGCACAATCGTGCGCCTTAGTGGCATATTGATGGAGAATTGTTCGCTTTGATTATAATTGCATTTTTTTGGATTTGTACAAATGTTATGTGATTAAATTGGCTAGATGATTAAAGATCAAGAGACCAAAGTTAGTAATGATAGAAACTGTACAGTTTTGACTGGTGTTTTGAGCCTTTGAAGGCTCAAATTGTTGAATGTAGATAGGGTTTGGTACATTATCTTGTTGGTGACCATAATGTCAAAGAGTCAACATAGATGCTCAGGAGCGTGTACCAGTGTTTTCTCTAAGTCTGTTTTAAGTTAAATTAAAGCTCAATCTATAAATTGTTTTGGATCAAGCTGATTTGAGGAGAAATACAATCTAATTCGAAAATTAACAATTTGGGTACTTTTTTCGTTAAATATATAAAATTGAATAGCTAAAATCTAAAGAGAAAACACTGCTTGTAAACACTGATATGGACAATACAATGAAACTAAACACATCAACAACATTGATCGGGCTTTAGATTAGGTGGTTGAAACAGTTTTCTTCCACTAGAAATTATTTTCTTCCACTGGAAATTATTTGCATGCGCTTGTATGCTATTCTTCTAAAATGTGTCCATTTATTTTTATACTTCCATTTATTGCAAAAATATGCTCCTGAGTTGTACTATTGGCGTCTGACACTATTATGTCACTCTGAGTTATGTAATATAGAAGGATTATACTATGGTTATTCTAGATAATGGGAAGCAGTTTGACCTTTTTTGACATATTCTTTAACATTTGTACTTGAAATCTTAACATTTGGACCAATACAAAACTTACTATTTGGACCAATTCAAAACTTACTATTTGGACCAATACGAAACTTACTATTTGGACCAATACAAAACGTACCATTTGGACCAATACAAAGATTATACTATAGTCTAATTAATAATTGAACAAACAACACACACGCAGCACACAGATGATCGCTACCAAAATTATCACGCTTATGGTTGCGCGCTTCACGCAATGTATGCAACACGCTGCTTCAATGTGTTCGTTCAATTATAAATCTGACTATAATGACGTTCCTTAAAATGACAAGGTGTGACCAATTGTAAGTGCAAGGCCCACATACATTACTGTCTATATAATGTAACCCTTCACAAGATTGATAAAGTGTATGGTGCATAAGGGATTTGAGGTATCAGGATCCTCTTCCCACTCAAGTATTATATCTGCCCCTTAAGAGTTCCTAACTAAACCAATATTTCAGTCATATTATGCATGTATATTGCTTATTTAACACCAAGATGCAGATACTAAACTCACAATATGATTTATTTTTGAATTGTATATAATATGAAATAATAATTAAAAACAAATTGATTGACAGAAAACTAAAATTGGCTTTTGTGTTTAGCAAGGGACATTTTGTATGCTGTGTAATATATGCAGATTGGTAGTTATACACTGGATTGTAATATTAAATCTGTTACATAACAAGGCTGAATTGCACCATTACTTCAAGAATAGTTAGTGAGTAGTATGGTACTATTTCACTTCCTCAAGACTATGACCTCATATTATAGATGCTGCATTATCTCACACGCACACCTTTGTACATGTGTGTATTTGCACCAGAATGTCTTTAACAGCTGTAGTCACAATGCCTTAGACATTGTAGCATGTACATATGTGTGACTGCCTAACCCAACTTTGACCAAACAGAAATGCAGCATGCATTGGGTATCCGTATGTGATAGGGATTCTGAATCAGACGTTGGCATTATGAGTACTGCGATCAGCCAATCAGACGTTGGCATTATCGGCAGTACTGCGATCAGCCAATGACACTGAACCAAACTTGTTATATATTCACCAATCTAACATAATGTATCCAACAAAGGACTTTTCTTACTATAATCGCTGTCGTTGTCAAGGACCAATACGTTGACCAAATTAAAACCCCAAATTCCAAACACTCAAGTAGTTGGTTAGTGTTTATATGCTCAAGAAAGACACACAGATTAGTATTGAAGATAAAACATGCAAAATGTGGTTTTGTAGCTAGCTCAATTAGTTACAACATGAGTACCGGCATGTGATTGAATAACTTGGTTTCAAAATTCAATATGATGGTAAAATGGTCATATACTATATCAGATTGTAATTCCTGAGATACCTAAATAGACACACTGCTGTAATATACGATATTTAGGGGAAATTATCAATATTTAAAAATAAAAAAAACATTCCTTCATCAGTGTGAGGGCAAACATTTCTTGATAGAAAGTTCACATTAATTTCTTGTGTTGATTAAAAATCTTTCTTAATGTGTGATCAGACATTTTTGTTATATGAAAAACTTAAAAGGTTGGAGTGTTCCTATTTTTTTGCGATTTACTACTTATGTTATGTGGTATGTTATTATTGCTGTAGTTTGTCTACTTTCGAACAATACGTAAGAGAACTACCAGATTTCTAGTATGTCAAAGTAATGGGAATTTGCGTTCCAAAAATCATCTATAATATAACTGTGATCTTTCATCATACAGGGTGTGACTTGTAATAGCAACAAACTATTACATGCCATTGTTATATAATAGTTGACAGACCAACATTTCATTTCCAAGTGAAATATAATTTTTTACTAATAAGAAAAAACCCAGAAATCATCATTCATATTCGAACTAAAATCTAATCCAATCATTTTGTTTAGTACATATGGAAGCAGCGATTGGGCTATGTTTAAGATCCAGGACTACAGAACTGTGTAATTGATTGAGGGTGGCGCCTTTATTTGGGGGAAAATGGTGCTATTTATGGCTTATATTTTGGGGCCAAATTCACTCAGAATTGGTTCAGTCTTTTCTTTGTGTGTGTATATTATAATTTATTTCATTGATCAACACAAGCTTATCTAGTTTAATCGTTTCCAAATTAGCGATGACTTTTTTGGTTTTTATCTCTACGAGCTCAAAAGTAATCCAAGCATACAAGTGTGATTGTGGCCACTCGCATGCGGTGTTTGCTGCACGCATTCATATGATGCCTAGTGCGCTTATTGCCTGTGTCCATCTGTATTCATTCACTGCTATAAAGAGGCTTTACCAGTTTAGAGCTGATCAAACTATAGTAGCATATAATCCCTGTTATAATCATTTGGACATGATTTCATAGGCAAGCATACGCTGCATGAACCTGGACAAGATAGACATGCGTCACAAACATTTATGCCAAACATGCACTGTAATCCAACTACAACTAGAGATAATTGTGATCTTAGATCACGGATATTAGTCGAGGGCTTTGACCTTTGACCTTGGTATATGTTGTTAAAGGGCAATAACCTTATAATATCTTATATTTGATAATTGTTTTTATAAATTTCAGCCCTGAAGTAGTTAAAAAATACATTTTGAACCCTAATGACCTTTTTTGACCTTTGACCCCAAACTTATAATTGACTTTTTTTCTTGCCTTATCAATGCGCACAAGAAAAAAGTAGTCCAGTCAAAATCAGAGCATGTCTTCAATTTTACACCTGTATTGTTCAATGACTCCTAGTGACCCCGTTTGACATGTCACTTTTAGTGGAAGAGCACCCTATATGAACATTGATACGAGGAATCTTTTGACCAATTCTGACAATCATCAGTCATTTCCTCTCGGACAAGTAGTATTTTGAGTGAATGGAGTGAACAATTACATTTTGACCCCTAGTGACATTTTCTTGACCTTTGACCCCAAACTTGTGATTGACTTTTTTTCTTGGCTTATCAATGCGCACAAGAAAAAAGTAATCCGGTCAAAATCAGAGCATGTCTTCAGTTTTACACCTGTATAGTTCAATGACCCCTAGTGACCCCGTTTGAAATGTCACTTTTAGTGTAGAAGCACCCTATATGTACATGGATCTAAGGATTCTTTTGACCAATTCTGAGTATCATCAGTCATTTTCCCTCGGACAAGTAGGGTTTTGAGTGAATGGAGTAAAAATTTACATTTTGACCCCTAGTAACCCCAAACATTTTTCGATTTAAAAAACCGAACTATTATATATGCGTACGGTCAAAAGGAATATGTTGGCCAATTCTCAAGATCCTAGGTCATTTCAATAAATTGCAAATGCGTTTTAAGTGAAAATCACGTTTTGACCCCTAGTTACCCTTGTGTGACCTTTGACCCCTTATACTTTACAACCTGAGTAGTGGTGCACATAAGGGTACTTATGACCAAATATGGTCAAAATCGGCCTAATGGTTACGGAGCTATAGGTCTTATGACAGGAGAAAGAAAGAAAGAAGAAGAAACAGCTAGAATACAGTATATTAGTCGTTTCTCGACTAATATAAATATGTGCACCATTTTAATTGAATCATGGTCTAAGGATTTTGTCTGAGATTAAAAGAAATATTGATATTATTGTTCAACATGAACCAAGTTGAAATTACTGCCTATTTAGTAACACCCATACACACATGGATAAGACTGAAGTAATCAGATGTGAATATATTTACGACAGAGTCATCTCCAGACTCATACACTAAGCATTGCCTTCTTTTTATCTGTATGATTGTGTACTGCCTTATATCTCACCAGCCAATTGGCAACTTTTTGAGGAACATATCAATGATCATTTTATCTTGAATTTACAGATCATGTATTACACATCAATGAATGTGTTCATGTTAAGAGGATGTATATAGGTGTTCTTTTCTACCAGTTTTGAAGTACCGTATGAAATGTAATGTAACGTGATAAAATCATAGAAAATAGAAACGCTTTTCAGGATTATTCGCCAGCGAAGTGATTACTGTAAAACCAGAAATGTTTGTGAGTTTAACATTTTGTGAATCAGCAATACGGCCCTAATTCACGGCATGAACATTTCACGAATGTAAACTGTGCAATGCACTGCTACAAGGTGGATTGGAAAATATTTGCGGCAAGACTTTTTCACAAGTAAGTGCTCCTCGCAAAATTAGTGAAATTTAAGTGCATTCGAACATTTCTGGTTTACAGTATATATCGCCCTGGCAACTGGATCACAGACCTGTTGGAATGATAGTTAATGCATTAGACTTTATGTGGCGATTATTTAGATCTGGGTTTACTAATCAAAAGTGTGATCCAGTTGAAATGGTGGTAATTGGATTACATGTAACACTTTACTGGTGAATTGTATATATCACACATGTAATGTGCTTTTGTGAGGTTAACTGTATCACATTTTGCTCGAAAGCACTCAAAGTTGTATAATGCAATAAATTGTATTAAATGCAATTTTGTAATTACGATGATACCACAAAACAAGGGGTCAAAGTTTCAAGCATTATTGGGCATTTGTCAGTGAACTTTGTATTGAGAATTGGAACGTTGATACTACAAGTGCATAATTTGTCGTTCTTACATTTGTGACCTGAAATATTTCAACAACTATTGTGTTAAAAAACAAACTATAATATCAACTCTTGTGTTAAAAACCCTTCTAGACTGTTTACTATTTATAGTGAGTGTTCAAATGTTATAGATTTATTATATGGATAGCTACGCAGCTTTTTTGTGTACATATGTGAAATGTTTTGGCTTGTGAATGCTACAAATGATGAGCCTACAATGGGTAAGTGCAAAACAAATCCTTTAAACCCATTGTAGTAATGTCAACCCTGTAGCATTCATCTAACCATTTGTTCTCGAAAATGTGGGATTGTAAAATTATATAGACACCCAGTCAGTTGTATGATACTCATAAGAGTTATTTGTTGAATTATTTAGATTTCTAAGGATTTTGATATATAATAGACATAAAAATAGAAACAAAAACAGTTTATTTTGCAGTTATAAAATAGAATAGTAGAACAAAGTAGCATAATTTGGCTACTTGAGTTGTTTTCTGAGATTTGATTGCATTGATAGTTGGAAATTTGTAGAGGATAATGTGGAGTGGTTTGCAGTGGAGGAGAATTCACAATTGTATGAATACTGACAGGATATGTCATCCTTATGTTGTTTGATAATGATGATTGATAACGTGTTTTGGATACATCGATATAAAGACACCGGTTGTTCTCATATTTCAATGTTGCTTGTATTTAGCACCATCACTGCCTGAGCATTATGATGATAATAAATAATAACCCTTTTCAAATCATTCTTAACCCCCTGAGAACTACCGGCCGATTGGTCAGAAAGATGGATACATCATTTATTGCACCAATGAGAGACATTGTTAGAATAATTATATCCCTGATAAAGATGGGAGTGAAACATTTTACAAGCTGCATTTGAATTGGCTATTCATATGATTACATCTTGTAATCAACCAATCAGAACCACTGTAAGATAGACAGGTAGACCCCAGGGGTTAATCATCTGTAGTGAGCAGAGGGTCATGCACAAGATGGCGCTTATCATTAAAGTGTTCAAGGTTGTATTTCACAAATATTTATGACTTGTCATAAGCCTAGTGTAGCTAAGACACTTGTTACATGTATGATAAGGGTATCGTCTAGAGATTTTCACTTTAACACTTTCCACGCGGCTATTAGTTTTACCATATACAAAACAGATTTTTCAGAAAACTTTCGTAAATGGCAAGGTCTATCTGAAGTATTACTGAACCAATACTAGGCATGTTTGTACTTATGTCAATGCATTTCTCATGGTGGTTCCAAATATGGTAATGAAATTCAATAATTTTGACATTTTTTAAACATTTTGTGAAATTTTGGAATGTCGTCTGCAGCCGCTTGCCGCATGGAAAGTGTTAAGCTGTGACAATTAAAATACCCTTTGCATCTAATAACAGCAATAGGGAAACAAGCAAGATAATTATAAACATTTTAGTTTATATGCCAATCCCTCTTGCATGACATGTCCGTGCTTTTTCTTACCCAATTCTAAAACAAACTTCACCCCAATAACAATATAATTTTCATAAAATGAGTGTAATCCATTAACTTAAAGGTTATACCATCCCTTCAATAAATTACTCTAATATCATATAATCATCATTGAAGCTTCTTTACCTGTTACTCAATAGTCTTTGACTTAAACAGGGGTGTTGTGTTGTATAAGCTTATCTTAAAGCTCACTTTTATTGGCGTAACGGTTTGTAATTTGATAACTAGTAAGTTTGATCTATAACACATAAGCGTAAAAAGTATTTTTTTAAGATAAAAACATAATAATTTTGTATTGAATATAAACCATGGTAATTTGTTGACCAGGGCTCTAATATGTGTACATAAAATAAATTTGTGGTGGTTACCCAACATTTTATTTGAATTTTCTTTCATCTGCTAGTCAAACAAAATAAAAGCTATACCTTTATGATAAACGTACATCTTCGAGATCTTTAGAGCATATGATTTTATCTCTCATTGCGCAAAAGTAATCCACACATCCACACGTACGCGTCCATTTTTGGCATACAAATACATCACGCATATGATTCTCAGTACATCTGTTTCATTCATGTATTGCCCATGCTTTTCTGTATTCATTCGCTGCTGTAAGGAAGCCTATCAATTTAAAGCGGATTTAAAGTAAAAAACTAAAGGTACTTTCTTATCAAGCATGTATTTACTTACCAGTATGGAGTACATTGCATAAACAAATCTAAAAATCAAAATGTCATGTCAAACTTTGGTTTAAAAAACTCAGACCAAACATAAAATTTGATCTTTTTGTCAAATACCCAATTGTTTGGGGTTTGTTTTGATACTTGTCTAAGAGTCTTATTTGACTCTAGCAGAGATATTAAATGCAGAAAATGTTTGGATCTCACCACATGTCATAATTTGTTACGTAGCATACGTCTGTGTAATACTCGGATAAGGTTGTTTTTTTGTCTTTCGTCACATGATTCCCCCATTTGTCTCTTCCCAATATCCTCTTTATTTTTGTCATGGAGTCTCAATTTGCCCGATTGTTATGATGTAATTACTAAGTACTATGTGTAAACAACTATATTTTTCTGTACCATATTAACTGTATAATCAGATATTAATGTATATGCCGTAGAGCTTGTTTTGTTTTGTATAATAGAGAGTCCTAACAGGAATATTGGAACAAGAAACCATGTTTTATTTCAAACTATATATCAAGTGTCATAGTTGTCATTTGGGTCATGCAGGCAGGCTTAAAATAGAGATATAACCAGCATGAAATCTAGCCCAGTAATTGAATTGCATATGATGCCTGCATGTATTATAGTAATTTTATTGGTATCAACTTCTCATTTTCCCAAAAAGTGAGTTGCAGCTCAACTTAACACTTGGCACAGAAACCCAGAAACCCTTCCCACAGTTCTATAAATTGGAAGGAATTTACAATACACCCACCCACTCTCTCTGTTCCCTCAAGTTCGGAGGTGACACCTGCATGTAATCTAGTCATTGGCAAAGCATTTCATTACCATGGATTTGAGCATGACTATTCTTTGATCACGCAGGATAAATACCATTGTGTTGCAGTGCTTACTATAGTTGAATCAGTTCCAATTTGGCAAAAACATATGTGGTTTGTATCTCTCCGCGCACAAAAGTAATCCATGAGAACGCACACAATTTTTGTTGGTCAATCGCATGTGTAACGCATGTGACGCACAGTGCGCTTGTTGCCTTCATGTTCGCCTACACTCGTCTGTATTAATTCGCTGCTGTAAGGAGGCTTGCCAATTTGGAGCTGATCAAACTATAGAATACATGCTGATGTCACCTATCAATTTGTGGTAAGATAGAGTATATTGGTCAGTACATCAGTGGCTTAACACTTTCCACATCTATTGGTTTTACCATATACAAAATAGATTTTTCAGAAATCTTTCCCAACTTTCAAGGTCTATCTTAATGATTACTGAACCAATACTAGGCATGTTTGTACTTATTGCAATACATTTCACATGGTGATTCCCAAATATGGTTATGAGATAACAATTTTGACATATTTGAAACATGTGAAAATTTGGAATGTCGTCTGCAGCTGCCTGCCGCGTGGAAAGTGTTAATGATTACAAAACCAATACTAGGCATGTTTGTCCTTATTTCAATGCATTTCTCATGGTGATTCCAAATATATGGTAATGAAATTCAATAATTTTGACATTTTTGAAACATTTTGCGGAATTTTGGAATGTCGTCTGCAGACGCCTTCCTCGTGGAAAGTGTTAATTTTAAATTCCTATCTTATCATTTCACCAAAATTGTCACCAAACTATATATTTTCCAAACAGAAATCAAGTAAATTGTTTACAGTAGGAAGTTATGTACATATATGTATTTATGTATCGTTTATATATTATTCTGCTCTACGCATATATGAATAATAATCTGGTTTATTATTTGAACATAATCTGAGCTTAGCGTCTATGATGATTATGATAACACTATATATAATGTTGTAGTTTATATCCAATATCCTTTTATTTTATTACGCAATAGTATTTTAGTTGATAAACTCTGTAAGATATAGATCCTTGAAATATTATGTGTTCGTTTTTTGTTTATTTTTGAAGGGGTGTCATATCTCGCATTATATTACTTTTGAAAACTATCATTTTACTTCTTTTATTTCAGAATAGGTTCGCTCTTTTTTGTTTTATTTTCTTGCCCTTTTAAGACTGTTCTAAATCTAAACTATCCCTCATATCAATGATTTTGTTCATGTTAATTTCAATAATTCAATTCATTTAAGATTTTCTTTATTTTTTCTTTTCTGTATTTTTCATTTCTTTATTTTATTTAACCATATTCTCTTTAGTTATTACACTGGCAATGTTTTAATTAATTTGGGTTTCTCATTGAATTGTAATATTATCAATTCCATAATTAATAGATACACATATTAAATATTTGAAGTATTGGACAACTTGTATTCATGTGTGTTTTCTTTTGTAAGACTGTGGGAATGTTGAAAATATACGCTGAGCCAAAAAAGAAACTTATACAATTTTAACAGATCACCATAGGGTCAGTGCCCATTTCTCTTGTGTCATTGAAGCAAACAATTGGTTATTGACTGCCATTTGAAGCAATACATTGCAGTAATATTGTGTCCAAATTTGGTACATTTTCATGCACAGAATTTTATTTGGTGATCTGTTAAATTTTTATAAGTTTCTTTTTTTATAAGTTTCTTTTTTGGCTCGGTGTAGATATCTATCTCGCTTGAAGTGTTGGGTATGCCTCCTTGCCTCTCCCCTCGCTTGATGATTGACCATGTTGACGCAATATAAGAACAGTATAGATGCCCTTCTCATACCAACAAAATGGGAGTGCATATGCAATACATACAAGGGGGAAGCAGAACTAGAGGGAACTTGAACAATGTAAATAATAGTGAGGTAGTAGAACTTCCACAACCATTGCATTCCAGAAAGAAAGAAACTACATAACAAGACTTGGCATATATCCCAACTAAAATCCAACATTATAGATGATTTGACCTGTGACCTAATGCCCAGCTGTATGCATGCGCACCTACAGGGAATGTGCTTTGTAAATTAAATTCATACTTGATTGATCATTACTTATGGTGTAGAATAGGCAGTAGTCATGGTCTGCATCACTAGCACAATGAGAGACCAGGTACTAAATATGGTTGCCCGGCAGTATGCGTACGCACCATAAGGGCAAGTGCTTTTAAAATTGGCGCTCAGTGATGAGTATTTTGCTTTTGAATAGTAGTATGAGTAGTCATGGACTAGTACCTCTAACATGTCTTCAGAACAGGCGCTAATCAATTTGTAAACACTACTGTTGTAAACAATGGTCACGTCATCTATACTCAACTAAGTTAACTGGCCTCTGACATACAAGAGTTCAAAACATAGTGCACATAGTAATATAGATATAGAGCAGTTGTGGATTTGAGGTATACAAACAAAATAACCATACAAGGTATATGAAATCAATTAAGACTTTACCTGCATACATAAACACAACATGTGGAGGGTTACCCAAGACCCCACCCCCATGTAAGCCAACTCCTTCATATAAGGGATTGCGGTGCATGTGTGATACAAAAAGGGGGAACTTGAACAGTGTCAAGAAGTTGTAGTAAAATTGGGTCCCATCCCTGCTGGCATGATCATAAAGGTCATGATAGCCCTCAGAAAGTATTGCATAATTATTGAGTGTGATTAAAATTGATCTAATTATAAGAAATCATTGTGTAATTTGCTCTTCATAATTCCTTGAATTTGCTGCAATCAAGCAACGAATCATCACCAATCATGTAATCATCTTTAAATCGAGTTCTTGAGACAACAACACAGAATCAAATGTTTATTTATTTATTTATTTACTACAAAGTAAAAAGATATAATGTAAAAGCTGAATGCAAACTGCTTATCCACAAAAATAGCCTGTGTAAGTAAATGTAATAAGTATAAGAGGACCTGACGTTTCGATTCTAACAGAATCTTTATCGAAGGTAAAATGACAGAATACAACATACACAACATATATAGACAGGGGAACAATGGGCAGGAAATGACAAGAGATAATGTACCACAGTGGGGGGACGAAGTGACAGATGGATAAATAGGGGAAGGTATATCAAACTTGACAGCTGATTGATGATTAAGTTGATAATATAACAAAAGGATGACATAGACAAGTCAAACAGCTGTCAAGTTTGATATACCTTCCCCTATTCATCAATCTGTCACTTTGCCTCCCCCACTGTGTTACATTATCTCTTGTCATTTCCTGCCCATTGTTCCTCTGTCTATATATGTTGTGTTCTGTATTCTGTTAGAATCGAAATGTCAGGTCCTCTTATATTTATTACAAAGTAAAAAGGGGACAACTACCACTGAATTTCTCAAGAACAAGACATATAACAAGCCTAGGCTAATACCCCAACTGAATTGCATGTAGAGAGGACATTAGGCTGCATGCCAGATCCACTGCACCATGAGCTGGGTCATTCGGTGTATTGACTTTTGGCCCGTCGGTTTATTGACATAAATCCTTATAGACAACAATTTACAAAGGAAATGGGAGGAGTTTTTTTTAGATGTGTCACCTTAAACGATCCATTTAGTGAGAATCAATGACCTCAATCATGGTGCCTGGTTTGGGCATGTGTGCAGGATCCAAACCTGTGACCTTTCAAATCATACAGCAAACACACTTACCAACAAAGCTTATCAAAATCTCCAATAAACCAATTTCTAACCATTTAGAGCAGTCATTGATTCTATATAGTACTAACAACACAATATCGGGAATATCTTACATTATAAATATATAACATCCGAAGATGAGCAGGATTACACATCTCATAGTGGAGCGCATTATACAATACGATACACAAATGAGTTTAGAACAAGACAAGATTTATTCTTATGTCTGAAGACTGACAGCAAAATTGTTAACTTGATTTGTTGAGAGTGGCTCTTTTTACTTTATTCTTTTCCCCCAATTTTTTCTTACTTTCATATCATTTAGCCAGCATGCTACATTAGATGCTAGATTTTTTAGCCTGGCCCCAGCATTGTCCTTGAGCTTTGTCCCTTTATGACACATGCGTGTCTCCATACGAACCGACCGCGTAAACAAACAAGCACACAAAAGAGGTCATTTGAACAATAATGTTTAGATAGATAAATATGAAATAAATGATACAAAGACTTGGATGAAAATGTATAAAATAGTTACGCAGTGTGACTACACAGCTAACTAGTTCCACAACCCAAAGAACAAACATGACAAGCCTAAGCTCATACCCCAACCAGAAGAAGAGCAAGAACATTAGCGCAGAATGCAACATACATCCTAGACTAGATATAAATCTTGCTTAAATAGTATTGTTACACTTTATTCCGTTGTGGACTTGATTAAAGTCTAGCATAGTGTCCATGCATGTATGTTGGATTCAACAGTCGACCAGGATGGTACATAACTGACCGAAAACTCAACTGAAACTGTGTTTTTCCTAAATCTAGCATATAATTTCAATTGGATCCTGCCCTGCATTGTACCAATAAATTTGTGTTGCTGCCCTCTGGTGCTTTAAACAATGTATTCAAAAATGCATTTAATTCCAGTTGTGGAGGGCACAGTGAGGCACTAATCAGTGGATCAGACTGCAGTGGATGAGGGAAACCTGGGAGGGAAGGGAGTTTTACAAAATAAAAAGGTGTTTGTTTGTTTGGGGGAGGAGGCTTTTCAAATACTTAATATTTTCTTCCGCGCTCACGGCATCTCAAGCAAAAATCAATTGCCTAGAATGATCAAGTCAATGCTTTGATGTTCAATTGCATAAAATTGAGGTTTTGGCTTTCACACAAACTTTTACAACACCATTTTTAGGCAAATACATGGGCGTAGCTTGAAACGTGGTACTTTATTGATCGAAAAGGTTGAACAACTCGGAAAGGATTAGTCCAGACTTTGACCGCGATTTGCCATGCCAAAGCCCAAGTTAGTGTATCATTTCCGTTAACCCAAGATAAAGGGACGTCAAATAAGACGGGCCTTAATAGTCGGGGATCTACGGAGGGTTAGTGTGCACCCCCCCCCCCCCCCCCAGGACTCCCCCAAACCAACTTTTTTTTACTTCCTATTATGATCCTAAGACATAATCAGGATGTTACCAAAAATATTTTCATATTGCTAAGGGGTTATGCAAGATGGCGTCCAAAATGGCCGCCATAACTGGTCAAATCTCATAAAATGACATATAGCAATCAAATTGTATAGTGAAAGTATAGTTTTAATAGTGGGATGTATGTATTAGACCACTAGACACTCATATCCAGAACTTTTGCTTTGTTAACACACCTAAATCCAAGATGGCCACCAAAATGGCCGCCAAAATTGGTAAAATTCTATATATTGGCATATATAAACCAACATCTATGATCAGAGTATAGTTTTAACAGTGGGATGTATGTGTTAGAACACTAGGAACTCATATCTAGTATTTTTGCTTTGTTAACATACTTTAAAACCAAAATGGCCGCCAAATTAATGGCCAAAAATGGTCAAAAGTGGTCAAAATTTCATAAAATAGCATAATATCAACCGAAATGTATGATGAAAATATAGTTTTAACGATGAAATGTATGTGTTAGACCATTAGTAACTCATATCCAGTATTTTTGCTCTGTTAACATAGTTCAAAATCCAAAATTGTTGCCAAAATGGCCCCCAAAATGGTTCCCGAAGTGGCTGCAAAACTTGTCAAATTCCATAAAATGGGATAATATCAACCTAAATGTATGATGAAAATATAGTTTAAATGATGGGATGTATGTATTAGACCACTAGTAACTCTCATCTAGTATTTGTGCTTTGTTAACATACTTAGAAATCCAAAATGGCCCCCAAAATGGGTCCCAAAATGACTGAACAAATTGTTGGAATTCCATAAAATGTGATAATATCAAACAAAATGTATGTTGAAAGTATAGATTTAACATTTGGGTGTATGTATTAGACCACTAGTAACTCATATCCAGTATATTTGCATTGTAATAACATACTTTAAAACCAAGATGGCCACCAAAATGGCCGCTGTAAATGTAAAAATAGTCTACATGAGTGTATGATAACCTCCAAATGGTCTAAATAATTACCACAGGAAGCCACCAATTGATCAAAATATGGAGTCTATACCATTCATCATACCTTGTCACATACAGATACGTTTACTGGTGGATTAAAATCTACAGATATAATCTTTTGTTTGTTACAATAGTATAAAGTGTGTCTTTATAGACATTAATGAGCAGTCAAGACACATAGATCTTCTTGTGTACCCGCTATTTCGACCCCTCGTCTTGGGCGATACTTTATTACTAAATAATATTAGTGCTGGGCAATACCCCAACATTGTTCATATCTAATGTAACACTAACAATAAATCTAATACTGTTTTTCAGTTATTTTAACCTTTTGCAGCCATCTTGGATATTTCAAAATACTCAAACTAGATCTACAGCCCCTAGGCTTTATCATAGACAGTCATATATTGAATGCTGTCTTATTATATTTGGGGGTATTGGTATTACATAGTATGGTCATTTACAATACAAAACAATTGTTTTAGGTCATTTAACATCAACTTAACCACTCTGGAAGCCATTTTGGAAAGTGATTCAGAGTCAAAATTGTCACAGAGGTGGGCCTTATATCTAAAAGCAATAGCTTAGCAGTTTCAAACATACTACTACATGTACTAGGCTATTTGGTGAATGTGATGTAATACCGTTAAACTTCATCTATAAGCACTCATTGACTAATAGTTAATAAGCAGAGAATAGATAAAAAGGTATGAGCGCCCTCTTTTGATCTAGAGAAATTAGCACGAATTTGTTTAGTGTATTCGATATTCAATAATATAAAGTTGTATTACTATCTAAATAATTTCATGGACAGACGAATTGCTCAGTTGGTAAAGCGCCCGGTAAAGCGTCAACTTCAGTATCACGAGGTTGGTGGATCAATTCTCAACTTCACCTTTTGCAATTTCTTTTGAAATCCAAGTGATATAGAAATTAATGCAAACTTGAATGTAAAATGATTACTCAATTATACTAGCTTTATTGTTATTTTTCAAAAAACAAGCGCATAATTAATTTGATTGTATAAAGTAATGATCTTAATAGTCCAACCTTTTTATAAGCTAAAACACATTTATACTACAAATTAACCACAGCAAAATGTATTCATTGGCTTATTTTAAATGTTTCACACAGTAATCTGAAACGTTTCCTTCATCATGATTTAAGGGCAAATTATGATGATGCATATTAGGTTGGTAGATCAAGTTAAGCAACAAAATGAAAGTAACTATGCAAACCACTATAATCCTGGTCTCACAGGATTATAATTGAATGGCTATTAAATCAATTTATTTTCAATAAGATAGAGGGCCGTCCATTTATACCGACCCATCAATCATACAAGTAGTTATAAAACAGTATCTGACATAGCACTCCCGTTTAGATCAATTGGTAAAGCCAGCGCCAACAGTTTGGGCTAGGGCAATTGTGATCGCAGGTTCCAGATGGCAATACCTGGTTCGAATCTCACTTCAAGACTTCTTCTTTTGGAAAGGTCATCATTTTCAAATTCTTGACAGTGTTTTATTTTTATCATGAATGAACAAGGAATCTATCTTTTATATATTTTTTAAATGAAACAAAATTTAATCAAACTGGACACGCAAGCCATTGCCAGTCAATAACGTTTTGACTGTTTACCTGTTGTTCTCATTGATTCGAAACGCGATATTACACGTTTGTGCCATACCTATTCTTGGAGAAACACAAAGCACAAAACAAATAAAACAAAACTGAGTGGAAAATAATAAAAGAAATCACGCGAAGGACTTATTTACGGCACCATCCATCTTTTTAAGTCTGTTTAAGTTTTTCGGAACTATAATACACACGTTTGACGGATTGCCTTTAAATTGCACGCCTAATGAACATGTCATAGTTTGAGCAGCTCGCGTGGTATTGAAGGTCATGCATTACATTCATGTAAATGGTAGTATAGTGGCCACGTGTTATTGATTTAGAACGGATTAGTTTTAGAATTACGAAACTGTGTCTATACATGAAGCTTCATGGTCTATATCACTAAAGAAGTCCTCTGCCCCAAATTCGATAGACATGCTACATGCTTGTATCATGAAGCTAATGCTTGTATCGATCAACTGTGAACCATACATGTACATGTACATGTATGTGTCTCTATAAACTCAATTAGGAATTGTCATCTAGAACCAACAATGGCCACAAAAAAACCACAACATAACAAAATACCATAAGTAGCTGAACTGAAAAGCAGTGAATTGTAATCAACGTATTGTCTCATTGTACTCCATCCATGCATGTCTTCACAAAAATACTAAGTCGTTGAGGTTGATTTAAATGTTTGTACTATTTATAAACGATTGTGATAACATTAAAATTAAAATTAAAAATAGTAGAAAGAGAGGAAAAAAAAGAGGGAACACCCACATTAAAGACGAAGATAGATTCACTATTTATTCATGGTAAAAACAAAGTTAAGAATTTGATATACACCGTAAATATTTATAAACTTTCCAAAAGAAGAAGTCTTGAAGTGAGATTCGAACGTGGTATTGCCATCTGGAACCTGCGATCACAATTGCCCTAGCCCAAACTGTTGGCGCTGGCTTTACCAATTGATCTAAACGGGAGTGCTATGTCAGATACTGTTTTATAACTACTTGTATGATTGATGGGTCGGTATAAATGGACGGCCCTCTATCTTATTGAAAATAAATTGATTTAATAGCCATTCAATTATAATCCTGTGAGACCAGGATTATAGTGGTTTGCATAGTTACTTTCATTTTGTTGCTTAACTTGATCTACCAACCTAATATGCATCATCATAATTTGCCCTTAAATCATGATGAAGGAAACGTTTAAGATTACTGTGTGAAACATTTAAAATAAGCCAATGAATACATTTTGCTGTGGTTAATTTGTAGTATAAATGTGTTTTAGCTTATAAAAAGGTTGGACTATTAAGATCATTACTTTATACAATCAAATTAATTATGCGCTTGTTTTTTGAAAAAATAACAATAAAGCTAGTATAATTGAGTAATAATTGTACATTAAAGTTTGCATTAATTTCTATATCACTTGGATTTCAAAAGAAATTGCAAAAGGTGAAGTTGAGAATTGATCCACCAACCTCGTGATACTGAAGTTGACGCTTTACCGGGCGCTTTACCAACTGAGCATTTCGTCTGTCCATGAAATTATTTAGATAGTAATACAACTTTATATTATTGAATATCGAATACACTAAACAAATTCGTGCTAATTTCTCTAGATCAAAAGAGGGCGCTCATACCTTTTTATCTATTCTCTGCTTATTAACTATTAGTCAATGAGTGCTTATAGATGAAGTTTAACGGTATACAGTCTTACAATATCTATTGTGGATTATCATACACTCATATCATGTAGACTATTTGTATATTTACAGCGGCCATTTTGGTGGCCATCTTGGATTTAAAGTATGTTATTACAATGCAAATATACTGGATATGGGTTACTAGTGGTCTAATACATACATCCTAATGTTAAAACTATACTTTCATCATACATTTTGGTTGATATTATACCATTTTATGGAATTTCGACAATTTGTTCAGTCCTTTCGTGACCCATTTTGGGGGCCATTTTGGATTTCTAAGTATGTTAACAAAGCAAAAATACTAGATATGAGTTACTAGTGGTCTAATACATACATCCAATCATTAAAACTATATTTTCATCATACATTTAGGTTGATATTATCCCATTTCATGGAATTTGACAATTTTGCAACCACTTTAGGAACCATTTTGGGGGCCATTTTGGCAGCCATTTTGGATTTTGAACTATGATAACAGAGCACAGATACTAAATATGAGTTACTTGTGGTCTAACACATACATCCCATCATTACAATTATATTTTTATCATACATTTCGGTATATAAGTGTGTCATTTCCGCCTTACCCAGATAAGGGACGTAAACCCCAGATAAGGCGGGCCTTATCTGGGGTTAACACTCCTTATCTGGAGTTAAGACGCCTTATCTATGGATAAGGCGCCTTATCCTAGTAAACGCTCCTTATCTATGGATAAGGAGCGTTGTTAACCCCAGATAAGGGACGTAAAAGTGGGCCTTATCTGGGTTAACGCTCCTTATCCCCAGATAAGGAGTGTTTTATCCCCAGATAAGGAGCATTTAACTAGGGATCCATAGATAAGACACGTTGTTTGGGGTTTAGGGCCTTAACCCATGCAGATAAGGGATGTAAACCTAGGATAACAGGCCTTATCTGGGGTTTAAGCTGTTAACCCCATGACAGTGACGAAACCGCATATCCTACTATAACGTGCGCGCCTTAACGATCCTAGATAAGGAGCGTTAACTAGGGATAAGGCCCCTTATCCATAGATAAGGCTCGTTATGCGGGGTTTATGTCCCTTATCTGGGGTTAAGGCGGAAATAACACACTTGTACTTCCATAGTTCCCCCCCCCACCCCCCCCCCCCCCCCACCGCTCTGGTAAAGTCCTTGTCGGTTCACTTTCATGCCACCCCCCCCCCCCCCCCCCCCCCCAACCTAGCTACGCCACTGTACGCCACTGGCTTTACCCCATCCCCCAGTCCCAATGCCATGTCGGTGGTCTCCCATGAATAAAGGCCCTCCCTCCCTCTCCCATCCCATGTCTGGTCCATATATTATTCCAAGTCCCTACTGGCATATCTAGTGCCCGGTACAAGATGAGGTGGAGTGTTTTGAGCTGTTTTTGGTATGTCATTGTGATTTTTTGAACAAACTACAGGAAAATTACAAAAATATTATTCTCAAAGCAACCTATTGGTATAGAATATTGTTTGACCCATAAACCACCCATTTAGTATCATTGACCTCTTCCAACCACCTTTTCTGCTGTGGGTCTCTGGAACTATTTGAATAATAGTTTCCTCTTGGGTATGCATACAAATGGTTTACGGTTACACAAAAGACTTCGTTTACAAATCAATCCGCATTGTCAACAGTCCGTGACCAACAAAATGGCGACGTACATAAACTTTCCAAAACTGTTGTGATCGTGATTGATATCAGGTAGTTGACGGGACATAGTGACCTTCAAAGTTATTGGACTGTTGTCTGACATAGAGGAGGAGATTTAATTGTGAAAATGTTGTCGAGAATGGGTAGCGGAGGTCGCCGAAAGGATCGCAAAGAGATGGTAAGGCATCAGTAACCACGGCGATCGCCGTACGCTAATTAATCACAGTGTTTACGCTGTGTACATGCAATCACTCATCTCATCAATCACATCATTTGTGAAGATGAAATCAGGGGATTTCATTTAATTAATATAGCATGTGTTTCCTATTTAGACTGAAATAATTTCATAATAAATTACAAAATGAGTGTCCTTCCATTATTGATTTCTCACTTGCAAATGTAAATGTTGTGATTTTTAAATTAGATTTAAATTAAATGCTTTTTAAAATTAAATAAGCTTATTTTGTAAATCTTATTTTGTTATTATTTTCCAACTTGATGCTTGCTTGATGCTTGATGTAATAATTCCTATGACAGCTGTAAACAGCTAAACTGGAATGTTGGTGCAGATGTGACGTCAAAACAGCCAGCCGTCAAAATAAATAAAAGTGGTGGTGGGGGCAAAACAGGGCAATGCCAATGTCCTCTTGCTAGACGTCCCGTAACTCAAGTGCGCATGCTCAAACCAATTAAAATGCGTTGTAGCTATATACGGTTTATTCCGTACGGGACGTGAGGCAAGATATAGCCCAAAACAGAATATAGGCTATAGTATAGCCAATTTAGCTTTAGGCACAACACAGGATATATTACAGATTGTGTTGTGTGATTGATGCTGATGTTAGTGATGATCAGATAATTTTACATGAATTGAAACAAATGTGTGTACTAACACGTAACAGTGTAGTGTAAGTCAAAGTGTAGCCTACAAAATGTTCATCAAGTGATGCTACAATAAATAGCATATCACGTAGCCACATGTCTGTGTGTAAATACCATTAATCCTTCCCGAAGAGATGTGACCAAGTCATTATCCAAACTTTTGGCCACAAGTCAAGTGTTTTTAAAAGAAAAAGAAATATTAAAAGCTGAAGCTCAAATTCATATAAAGCAATACAAGGTACAGTATCCCACGACTGCCACCAATTGAGTGTCCCCACTTTAATATACTTTATACAACTAAGGGAGTGTTCATAAATACTTTGGTGGGGGGCAGGGGGTTGGACATTTTTGAGCCTCAGACCTATTTTTTTCTTGATCCCCCAAACAGCGTTAATTTTTTTCTTGATCCCCCCTTTTACGTGGATTTTTTTTCTTGATCCTCCCTGTATGTTCAAGTATTAAATTGAGCAATAGTAGATTTGACTGTGCGCAAAGCATGAAAATATGAATCCGTTTTAGTGTGCAAAGTGCAGAAAAAGTTTTCTTTTTTCGTGTGCACAAAGCAGCCAAAAATGTAGGATTTTTTTTTATCCCCCTAAGTACCAATATTTTCTGTGATCCCCCTTTTGCGGGACATTTTTTTCTCTTCTGATCCCCCCTCCATTTTGTCCAACCCGCCCACCAAAGTATTTATGAACACTCCCTAACTCTGTGCAGTGACATCAAAGTGTATTCCAATGATCACCCCTCATTACCGTGCCTGTGATTGTAATGTGCTGGCATAGTACCCGTGCAAATCAAAAGAAATCCTGCCACCCACATGCAAATGCTGAGCTAATCACTGAAATACACTTTGACATCACTGTACAGAGTCATGTCATTTTTAAGATACCAGTTTGTGTATCAGAAATAGAAGTTCTTTCCAGTGATGAAATACTGATATTAATTATGCTATATTAATTAAGTATGGGTACCTGTAAAAGGCAAACATTTGAGTTTTCTAGGGTAACTTAATATTTATGATGGTTTAAATAGAAGTTGACTTTAGATTTATAAGCTCCACCACCACCCCCATGTACTTCAAAGGTTAATCTACATGTATGACTGAAATTGAGAACAAATATGGATAACCCCTATTATTTTGTTGTTCTCATAACTGTAGATTGGATCATCAGATGATCGTGGTAAACCATGTATGAAATGTGGAGATAAATGTCCAGGACTTTCCTTGCATTATTGGAGGTAAGACTAGGATAGAGTTCATCACCAAAGTATGTGTATATGACTGGAAATAAATTTGAGTTTTTCATTTTACCACTTACCAGGTCTGAATTCAATTTTGTTCACTTTTTGTTTTTCATACATTGTAAAAATGCGGTTGTTCATATTGATTCAAAACAATACATTTCCACCTTTTAGAACGAAATATTGATCCAGCGAGTCTACTCTATCTATCATTTTGAAAGAAAGATTGATTGAAAGGAAGTGGGACTAGTGGGGTGTCCTACTCAAGTGTGATCAGTGGACACATACTAGCAACAAGTTGTCAGCATGCTCCTTGTAATGACACCAATAGGACTGTCCTTGCAAAAAATATGACCCCTAAATAAGTTATATCTCAAAAATACTGTAAACTAAATTCTAATCAAATTTTAACTGTAGGGTAACAAGGAAAACCTACATTGTACCAAGATACCTAGATTTTTTTGAAGCTTTGGAAAAAGGTGTCCATGTGAAAATGACTACCCTCCCAAATTTCAGTTTTTTTCAAGAAATGGATGGCAACATTTTAGCAGATTTTGGTGACATGTTAGTGTCATTTGTAGAGAAAAAAAAATAGCCAAAAAGATGTTATATAAATATAATCAATCAAACACAAAATGTATTACTATTTCTATTATTTATGAATGTCCAAATATGGAAAGAAAAACATTTGCAGAAGAAGCTTTTCAAATATTTGTAAAGTATGATGATGACAAGGTCGTACTTACTACCAGAGGTAGCAATTGAATTATTGTACAAATAGACACATTTGTAAATTGGCCCATTCTTTATTGTCTAGGTATATTATTTTATGCATGATAAAACCATAGACCATATGAACAGTACATTTCTGACAAAAGCTAGAGAATGTCAAAATTTTAGACCACATTTAAAACTTTTGTCTGCATATCAAGTGACTTGAAAATTTCTCGGGTCATATAATCATGTGTTTTTATGGAAAGGGTTGGTATTGAAACATTTACCAATTGCAATTGCATAGTATACACATTTTTAATGCCTTAGCGTGTGATAGTACTAAACTATATCACAAGGTCAAATTTGGATTTTTCCATTGCACGAGGCGAAGCCGAGTGTAAGGCCCCTTGCAATTAAATGTGAGTTTACTGTTGCGTTTTTGAAAACCAGGACGAGGTGACTATTTAATATTAATATTGTAATATTTTGGGATGAAGTCACCTGATTTAATATTGTCGGCGTTGTTAACTATTATCCAAGGTACGAATACAATCCAAATGCTGTTAATTATGTCCTACCACCACCTACTGCATTGGCTTTGCATTTTGTTTCTTTTATAAAGGAATCTATTCATATTTGCATCCCTATTTTGAATATGAATATTAATGAGATATTCGATGTTTGTAAAACAAAATTCGTTACGCTAGCTCGAAGAATTTTAAAGATGACGATCGTAAATAAACCTGAAATATTACCCAGAATGCACTATGAAACTCCAAAGAAGTTTGGCGGTTCGGCTTTGCGGACGCTAGGCAAAAAACTAAAAATAACTCGGCAATGTTTTGGTGTGACGTCATGCGCAGAAGCGATTGCGCAGTAATCAATTGCCGTGCCTACGAATATGCTTCAAATGCACACATTTCAATACAGAGCGACAATTGCAAGTTTCGTGCAGAGTTTTTAACTTCACAGAAATGTTTTCCCAACCCGGAAGTATTGAAATGCGGCTCATCGGCTAATTTCATCGCCGGAAAAGTGTTAAAAAGCTTATGAAAAAGCTTTAAACAATGAAATAATTAAATATTTTAAAAATATTACATATATCATGCGGGTGACTTTTGGACGCGCGCGGGCAACAGTAAACTCACATTTAATTGCAAGGGGCCTAATGGAATAATCCACATGGTTGATGGTTGAAATCAAGCCTACATGTATCATGATATAATATTTACTATTTAGATAACAAAAAGACTTCAACCAGGTTGTTATTTATAGGTCAAAAAATGCATGTGTTGTTTCGAGATAATTAGAAAAATCAATGCACACATGCCGATGTTGATGTGTGAGTAATGGCACGACCCGAAGGGGGAGTGCTATTGTGAGCATATCAACGTTTGCGTAAATGCATTTATTTGTCTAATTTTTGAGAAACAAAACGTACACATGTATTGACCTAATTCATACATGACAATCAAATCTAAATTTACAATTTAGTGCATACTTTTAATTCAATAACAAATAAATTCATGTTAACAAGTTCTATATATCACCCCAGTAAAAATCATAGAACTTATGCTGCGTGAACAACAAATACAAATTGTAACTACTGAGAGTGTATCAGTAATAGTTATAATAATGTTTTTCTCAAATTTATTCAAATATAAATGTGTACATGTAATTAACAAGTCCATACATTTATTGCAGCATTCAGATTTGCAATATTTGAGAACCCTGTTAAAATCAGGGGTGTGAGAGTTCCTCTTTTAGCTGATTTCCTCTTTTTTTAAATTTTTCTTATGCCAAAATTTCAGCATTTTCTTTACTTTTCAGCCCATATTTGGCATTTTTATCCAATTTTACACTGTTTTCCTAGTTTTTGTCTGTTTTCCTCTTTTTTTTAAATTTGTGGCCTCTCACACCCCTGTAAAATATCCCATATTGGACCCCTGTTGTAAATTGTTATCAATATTTCATATTTTTCATGAATCTTTTCTATATTAACTGTATGTTCTCCTGACCTTTAAATACTCACTCAATTAAAGATATGGGGAAATTATACATTGTGTATAACTTCCTGTATGGTTGCGACTATTATATTACCAGTGATGCCATTGACGCCAATATGAATGATGATATTATCATTGAATGGTTCAAAGTTAAAGTTATATGTGATAAAAATAGTACATGTATGTCAAGTTTCTTAAACAGTTTCAGAAAAGTCATAATATATGACAGTGTTGTGAGTAGAGCTATTTCAGGGCTGGAAAATGTGTAATTCCCGGGAAGCAAACAAAATTTCCCCGAAAGAAAGCAAGAAATCCATTTTTTTTATGTATTTCTTTATTTGGAAAAGCAAAATTTCCCTCTAAATACCCAAATTTCATGGGAAGGAGCTTCCTGAATTCCACATTTTTGCCAGGCCTGAGCTATTCTCCCACTGATTTATCTACATTTTATTAAAGATATTTGCCTCAAATCATGCATTGTTTTGACAGAAATGATTGATTCAGATAAATGTTTTCTATTCAAGATGGTTTAATTGTATTTGTTAATCTATCTCTTAACCTGGGTAGGAGATTCAAAAGGTTATGTTCTTGAATTTTATATTTGGCCGCTGAACTTTGTTGAGAACCAACCCTGGAGTTCAGCTAAAAAACAAAGGGTCAATAATTACAAATTTCATATTATTACAGTCTCTCTTTGTAAATAATGCGCTAATTACTTGCAATTTGTAAGGGAGAGTTAAAAACAAGAGTAGTATAAATGTATCATGTATGTAAGATTTTATTTGGAGTAATTGACTATTTTAAATCACTATTTACTTTCCACAACACAAACAGCCAAATAACATACAGAAGCTCATACTGTTTTGCTACCCTCCTTTCAAACTAACAACCAGTTGTTTTCCTAAGCATCTCAATTAAAACCAAATATTTTGAATGACAATGTTGCAAAAACACAACCCAATTTGCATTAATTCAACAAGAACAATGAGTTTGGCTCCGAGGCAGGTGGTCGATCGGTCAACGACGTGGAAGTGATGTTTTAACACTGTTCCGTAGCTGTACTAGATGCTGTATGGTCATTTTATTTATGAATATATTATAATTAAAGTAAGTTGGGGATATTGTGCTAACACTGGGCAAATGAGATAATTTTTAAATGAATATTTTTATATTTTCGTATGTCCGGCAAAATGGGACATATTTTTGTAAATTCTTGAAATTCAGAATATATTTTTTTCAAACCTTTTGTTAGATTTAAAATTCATATAATCATGGACGTATTAACATACTCCTTTTGTACTGACTCAAAAGGTATAATTTATGATTTTTTAAACTTATTTGTGTGTTGATAAAATCATCTACTGCTCTTCCGAATTTTTACTGCAGTTTGTAGAAATTGAGCAAGAAAATATCCAGTTACTTAGTAGTAATTTCCACATTGAATCTATAATTTAGCAGCCCAGATTGTGCCTCTTTTGAAGACTAAGAATGGTTTTAGAATAGCATTTTGGGCTACTTATTAACGCTTCTTTTTCCAATGAAATCAATACGAAAAGTAACTTTCAGTTGCAGTGTTTCCAATTAAATCTGTGGCTTAGTTGCCAAACGGGACCACCATAAATGGCTGTTTTGTGTGTTGCTGCTAGTTTCTTTGATTGGGCTACTTTTTGATTACTTACTATCCATTGAAAACAATGGTTGTAAACTAAATTGGGCTATATGTCATCATGGATTGAGCTAGGCTTCCTGCAACTTTCAAATAGACTTTCCCCTTAAAGGGGCATAAAGAGATGTGGTGGAGGCAGCGCCCTCAATTACAAAAAATATGATAAAAACTGAGATTTGTATATTTTTACAATTGTATTACTTGTATGAACTTACCCCTATAAGGATTAAGAAAAATCAGCCCTCTTTGTACATCAAAACGTTGATTCAAAAAATGCTGATCGGACCCGATCAGCATTTTACATGGTTAAGGGTGGTATTCCAACATATTTAAAACATTGTTTTAATCAAGTTTTGCTGGGTTTTTTTTAGTAGAAACAACAATAATGGCAATTTTTAATGTTCCTCTTGAATTCTGAAGTAAATTAATTAAAATTAAAAAAATCAACATTACATTGTGTAGGCCAGCACCAACCATTGAAAACAATGGCTGCAAACTAAATTGGGCTATATGTCATCATGGATTGGGCTAATTTGGGCTAGGCTTCCAGCAACTTTCAAATAGACACTTCCCCTTAAAGGCCCAGCACCAACAAGGTGCAATTTTTATTATTATTTTTATACACGGTGTGTTGGTAAGAACCGTTAGACAGCAATTGTTAATGGTGTTGCTTATGACCGTTACTCGTGTCTGGCTTTTTGTCTGACTAGACGACTAGGCAGCTATGTAAAAGACTGAAAGTGTTACTTTTGATTACTGTAAAAGTGGACATTTTCACGCTACATTAATTTTGACGCTTTCCCCGCTTCAAGCAGCTAAAGCGAAAATATAAACACGCGAACATATTTATTTTGTGTATAAGTCTATGTAATGAACTTTCAAATCGCGAATCTAAAAACAAGCGAAATGGCTGAAAAACGGCAAAGCGCGATCCTTTAAGCGCGCAGTATTCAATCTATGGTGGGTTTTACTCATTTTTTTTCTCCAAATGGTTACAGGAATTGTTACTTATTCAACCGTAACTAATTTTGTGGCAGGGTAAGGGCGACCTCTACCTTTAGATGTTGTTATGCTTTGATTTAAACTTGATTGCTATACATGTATGTAGTCATGTAAATTGTTAGGTAGCTATGTTAAAGTTTTACTTTTGATGATTTGATCTAGGGTGGGTTTCATGCATTTCAGTTTTCAAATGGTTACAGGAATTGTTAGTTTACCTTTAGATGTTGTTATGCTTTGATTTAAACTTGATTGTAATACATGTATGTAGTCATGTAAACTTGTTAGGTAGCTATGTTAAAGTTTTACTTTTGATGATTTGATCTAGGGTGGGTTTCACACATTTCAGTTTTCAAATGGTTACAGGAATTGTTAGTTATTCAATCAGAACTAATTTTGTGGCATGGTATGGGCAACTTCTACCTTTAGATTTTCTTATGCTTTATATTAAACATGATTGTAATACATGTAGTTATGTGAACTTATGGCTGTTTGGAAAGCATGTATACAATTCAGCTACTATCGAGGCAATGTCAATAAAGTTCAAAGTCAACTATTTCTATTTCTAAACTTAATTACTTTTTAATGACAATTCTGATAACAGAACCAATTGAACTTCACACTTACATTTAAAGATGTACAATATATGCTACTTTTGGCACTATCTATTATTTTACCAAACATGTTCTAGGGAGACAGGTCGTAAGTTAGGTTGCTTAACCAGTTATATTTTGGGGTGGTGGGGGAAATGATGGGAATTTTTCAAACATCTTCAATCATTGAAAAAGAAATTGTATGTGGCAAAGGAGAATTGGACACTCCGTTTACATCGTATTTGACCTACAGTGTGCATACTGTAAAACCAGAAATGTTCGGGAGTTTAAAAATTCACGGATCAGCTGGCCTAATTCACGACATGAACATTTCATGAATGTAAACTTACATTGTGTAACTTTGCAACGCACTGCTACAAAGTAGATTGGAAGTATTCTGGTATGAAATTTCCATGTGTAAAGTGCTCCTCGCGAAATTAGTCAAATTTAAATGCACGCAAACATTTCTGGTTTTACAGTACACATGCACTAGAGAGGGAGGAGAGTAAGGTGGATGCTAACAATCCTATACATCAGAACAGAACAGCTTAACACTTTCCACGCGGCTATAGTTTTACCATATGCAAAACAGATTTTTCAGAAACCTTTCCCAAATTTCAAAGGCTATCTCAAGAATTACTGAACCAATACTAGGAATGTTTGTACTTATTTCAATGCATTTCTCATGATGATTCCAAATTTAGTGATGAAATTCAATAATTTTGACATTTTTGAAACATTTTGTGAATTTTTGGAATGTCGTCTGCAGCTGCCTGCTGTGTGGAAAGTGTTAAGAATCCACAGATTCTATCACTATCAACAACATTAAACACTCAAATGTAAACTAGTATCTAAGTAATGAAGAAGTGGTATAGTTCATTACCCAAGTTTGCTTTTTGTTGTAACTAAGGTGCCTATGAGTGTTCGTTTAGTTACTCAGACAAGTTTGATAGCGAAGCAATAGCACTACGCCATCAAATATATTTATTTTGAAAACAAAGATGACTCAATTTTCAGGATATGTGGCAAGCCATAAGCACTAATAAAATGGCAACATACATACATTGTGTCAAGATTTGGAAAATATGTGTATTTTTCATTATTTCATAAAAAAAAATTAAATTGATGACCAGGAATGAGGATCTCTTAGCATATTTTTGTTGTTTTCAGTGTTTTAAGTGTTCACATCTTATTTAATTTTTTCTCTATTTTGGGTTATTTTCATGATTTTTGCTCTACAGTTTCCAGAGTTTTTAGTATCGTTCTATACACATTTTCAATTCAATGCCAAATAACTCTTACCCTATATAAATAAGGCTGAATGCTCTGGCATACATTAGTAGATCTGGTATTGATTCTGTTACATGAGTTACACAGGAAAAGGATGTCATCTTATTTAATTTTTTCTCTATTTTGTGTTATTTTCATGATTTTTGCTCTACAATTTCCAGAGTTTGTAGTATCGTTTTATACACATTTTCAATCCAATGCCAAATAACTCTTACCCTATATAAATAAGGCTGACTGCTCTGGCATACATTGGTAGATCTAGTATTGATTCTGTTGCAGTAGTTAAACAGGAAAAGGATGTCATAAAACAACAATCATTTCTAGCAAAACCAAGCAGTCAGTCTTTTTTTTCTGGCAAAATTTCACTTAAAGTAGTAGCAAGTTGTAAAGCCTAGTTTTACACCCACCTACCCACCAGAAGGCATATGATATATACCATAGCATTCTTACACCAAACAGATGATGGTGAAGAGGAGTATGACTCATTTCTCTATATGATGCTCTTTTCCTTTTATTAATGATATAGGATTCCTGTGTGCGCCAAGGGTAGGAAGTAAATGAGGAAACCCTACTCTATTGGGTTGACTACCTAGTTAAATTCACATTAGTTCCTGTATATAAATACCACATCATATCCTTTGCCTCCCCGACATTTATCGGTGTTATTTCTCCTCATTTTTATTGGTTTCTTAACCAAATCATGAGTCATAATCTGTTGATTGACAGACATTTGCTGCCAATATTTATTGAAAGAGTTATACATCAGATGTGTCCTATTGATAACAACATTCGGTAGATTAGATAGTTGTTTTGTATTACAGTGTAGATTACATCTGTGACAAACCTTCATTGACAGAGTTTAAGATGTGAGTACATAAAATGTCATGTCTGCATTTATATGTCACTATATTGTTTCATGGGGCTTACTTTCGGATTCATGCTCAATGTTTCTGAGAGAATTGTGGGTATGATAAGTTGTATTTTGACTAATTCTTAGTCGGATTTGGTTTGGTCGGGGTGTGCGGCTGGAGATTCAAAACCCCTACCCAATTGTAAGTGATTTTGGAAAAATGGTACACATTTCTAAGGGGTTTGTTTCATTATAGACCCAATTTGCGCAAATTATTGGGAATATAGACCTAATTTTCTTAAATTTTCGCAAAAATAGACCCATTTGTAAAAAGTGACCCCATTATTAGGGAATTTCCAGCACAAAATCATACCACATGTTTAGGGATTTTTTTGCAAAAAAGCTACCCATTAGAGTGGCACATCACCGTATACCGTATAATGTAAGTGCCCCCCCCCCCCCCGGGTGTGTGTCAAAGTTTTCTTAGGAGCTTCTCCCACAAAGCACTAGTAGGTAGCCATCCAAATGTCTTTTGATGATGGGAAAAAGCTGGATTTACTGAATATAGCGCAACACATGCAGCTTGCTATCTACTGAAGATAGCATAAATGTATTGTATGAATGTATAGTTTCACAAGTTGGAAACAATACAACAAATATTTTAAAAAGGTTAACTTTAACTGGTTTATGAGCTGAACTATCAAATGGTAATCTGATATTTTTATGCTTCAATGTTACAAAACCCTTAAAATCGAATGTCTAAAATATAGTGCGAGGAAGCATTGGTTATTTCAACACCTTAGATTTTTCTCGACACAACAAATGTACAGAGATGGACAGAATATTTTCAGTAGGAAATGTGATTCACATCACGCACGAATCACATCCATTCATTTCAATCGAATTTAGTTGAATACCATCACCTAATGTGTGTAAAGAATGAGGTAGTTTATCAAGAGCCCCATCTACTGCTGATCAATGCCTCTAGGGATCCACTAGGCAAGATTATGATATGAATACGTACATGTGTAAACCAGGCAGGGGAATAGTAGTGAGCCCTCTATAGGTAGGGTTAATCAATGAATTGATACACACATCATGCAGACCTTTGAGTGTGTTTGAATTGGGTTAACCATGAAGTAAAAGGGATGTGTGGACAGGACTACAAATTTAGGATCTGATATCTCATGTATTCTATGGAAAGGGGAGCTTTTGATGTGTTAGGAAGGGTCAACATTCTCAAAAATAAAAGGATTTTGTTTAATAGGAATACAAAATGGGTAAAATATTGACTGACTGATACTGATCGATAGGCCTACTTTTAACTTCCCTTTTTTCAATCAATGTTTTATCCATAACCTAACCCTAACCCCACTAGATCATACAAAATGTCTCCACAAAATGGCTGCTGCATTGGCTCGATTACGTCACCTACCGCAGGCATATGTGGGCACAAAAGTTGTGCCCGCATATGCGCTGGGGAGTTAGCTCAGTTGGTAGGGGCACAGACTGGGGTGCAGATGGTCCCGGGATCGAATCCTGGGGGGTGCTCGGTGATTTTACGGGTTAAACAAAATTGTATTTTATCCCCCTCCCCCGATACACGCAAAAACATAGCCGTGGGAGTTAGGGTTAAAGGGGCTATCTATAAACTTGTTCTTTATGAAAGCTAGAATCCTAGAAAAGGGATTAATAACAACTTTATGGGTAAACTTAAAGTAGAATTGGTACTAATGGATACCATAGCACCCTACCCTTTACTTGAAAATGTAGCGTCTTCCTACTCTTCTTTGAAAAATCACTGAACTCAATGGAAAACAATTTGTCCATCTTTAAATATCATCAAATCAGAATATAATTCACAAAGAAATGGCTATAGCTACTGTACATTTATTTGTTTTTTCTTTACATTATTGACATTGTGTTTTCATAGCCAGACCTCCAGCCAGATCCAACATGTCTGTTTTATAAATCACATTAAGCTTTTACCACGGCCTAGGGTTACTGTAACTCAGTGCGTTAACTTGAAATCTATCCCAATAAAGATGAGTTTATACTATCCCCAAAGGGAACATTTGGGCTTCCATTAAGAGATCTCTTTAAGGATTTATGCCATTATTTGTCATGCATCATAAGATTAATGATGTTTTTCACCTAATGATAGGTAGAATGGAGATCGTTCACCTAAACAAAATTTAAAAAGTCTTTTCTTCCTTTTTTTTCCTTTTTCTGAATCGTAAAAGTAATTCTGATATTTAACATATTCAATTGAAGATTTGTTGATAAAAACATTCATCTTAAATAGAGATCGGTTTGAAAGAGTGTTATTGTTTGTTGTGTCAAATTGATGCAATTATTTGTATATTTGGATGTATTTGTTGATCGATTTTCCGGTGAATAACCTTGGGTGATTTAATAGGGTTGTTCACCTGGCTTTAAATGAGCAATCGTTGCTTTAATCTTTAGAGTACTGAAATCAATTTATATAACTCTAAATATCATAAATGCTTCGGTTAATAATGCAAGATTTCAAAAGGTTAGTACAAGATTTCAACATTTAAAGAATCAACATTTCTTGTAGACTATTCTTGTGTGATCAGATATTTAGTGTTTGTGTCTATTATAACTTGCTTCATTTTGCCAAATGTGTGCAAATAACGATACAGCACACCAGATATTGATGAAGGCAAAACCAAATGTTAAGAATGAAGAAGAACTCTACTTTCTGATGCCATCTCAATCAATATTTTGACATTTAGGTGCTATCTGGTGAACATTTTGAACAAAATACACATTTTTCTAAGAGGGGTAGGATGAGAGGAGGGAGAGGGGATGAGAAGAGCCTGAGGGGATTTGAATGGGGTAATCCCCCCCCCCCCCTTTGACACTGCATTTGTTGGCAACTAGATTCACTTTGGAGGTGTAAGCTATCTGCATTGATTAAGAGTGAAGTAATATTTGTAGTTGTCTTGATAGTGATAATATCCTGAGGAATCGTCATCCTATCCACACCACCAATGTGTGATTGCAATGTGTATTACACACACCCCAACACATCGAGTTAGATTTACAATTGTTATTGGATTTATTAATCTAACTGATATTTGTTATACATGATGTACAAGATTGTAATTCCGCACACCTGACTTGATTAACCAGGTATATTAAGCTATCAGAATGATAGGTGAGTGACCGAGTGAGGGTAGCCCCTAATGGCAACCCAATTCCACACCTTTTGCGTTAAAAGCCATCGCTGCTCCAAGCATGCCACGTTCTTGTCATAGTCTCTCAGTTAATAGAACATGGGTACATTACGGGGTATGTAGCGGATACCAACCATTCCGTCTCTCAAACCCCATTAACCTTTGCTAGTAGGGTGAGTATTTGATTCGATCCTATACATAACCGTTATATGTGAAGGTATGGCACAATCTGGATCCCTAGCTAACTAGAGCAAATTAAATTGATATCATGAGAGTGATGTGAAATGCCCGAAATCAGTCCAGAATTCTGCCCACTAATTACATCGCCCGAGAATGTGTATGTGCGCAACGTTTATTGGATAAAAACACGTTCAGGTAAAAGCAAAAAGGTGCTAATCCCGTGATAAGTATGCATACCGGCGTCCGATGTGTTAAACCAAATGGTGTGTCAGTGTTATTGCTCATAACATTGGATTAGAAATGCAAGAAATCATTACTGGGAAATATGACATTATGGCATTATGATAGAGCTCTAGAGTCTATTTTTAAAAATGATGCGTATCATTTCAGGGGGAAATGACCGACAAGTTAAAACAATTTATATGCAGATGAGTTTTGAGAAACAATCTTGACACATTTTTATTGGGTGTTGCAAAGAAATGTTATGATGCCACCTTGAAAATAAAATCCCAGGGCGATGGCATCTCCCTCAGAATATATCTATAGTTTGATCAGTACCAAATTAGCGAGCCTCCCTACAGCAACGAATTAGTACAGAAGAGTGTACATATAGATGCAGATGAACCCACCAAGTGCACTGTGCAATAAATGCATGATGTGTGCGTTTGGCCAAAATGATGTGCGTATCACTCAGCAGCGTATGGCCAAAATCTTGTGTGTAATAGCTTGGATTAATTTTGTAAGCAGGGAGATAAAAACACACACATTTGTCGCCAATTTTGAACTGATTGAGCTATAGTTGAAGAGAATTTGCAATGATTTCTAGTGACCAAAGAAGATGGGTTTGACAACATGAATGAATATGTCGAGGGCTCAGAACCACAAGGCCTCATCTTCTTTTTGACCATTTTGAGAAAAAGACTATTGAAGATTTTAAAACACATTGGGGAGATGGAGATGAGGCCTTGTGAAACTGGCTATAACTATGAAAGGGGTTGTGTTATGGAGATAGGCTGTGTGTTACTGGAAAGAGATTTCTTTCTGAAAATTTTGATACCAAAATCTCATTTAAAAAAAAATTGGAGATGAGGCCTTGTGTTTCTGAGCCCTCAATGTATTTAAATATTCTGATCGTGTCCACCAGATCTTTATTTGTATTGTAAGGATATATTTTATGGCCCTGGGGTTGCTCTGAGTTTCTGGAACGCAATGAAGGATCATATCTGGTAGTTCATATATTTTTTACAATTAGCGACTTCATTAGCAGAAATACCATGTATTTCTTTATTTCAGACTAGTTACGACATGTTTCTTAAAGCTGAATGTTTGATATTAATTCTCAAGGAAATCACAACAAAATACAGCATATCGATCGACTGGACTCAGATTGACCTCTCGGAATTTCATCATATTCAAGGACATGGCCTGTTCAAAAGATTTTAAATGAATCCGTAAAATAATAAATGAATCGTGCGCTACTGACTTGTCTTTGAAGTGCAATTTGCAATTATACATTTCTCTAACTGTTGTATTTTCAGATTGCTAGATAAGGATATAAGGGTTAGAAAAGAGTTTTAAAAAGCCTAGACGCCAGTAAGACTACTGTGCTACTCCAGCCATTGTCATGGCCATGTAGACTTGATTAAGTCTTTTGAGCTAATGGTTTGAAATTATTCATATTTGCTGGGGTATATCAGTGTAAAATGCAGAGTGTTTTCTTACTTACATAGACATTTTAAAGCAAATATAAGCAATTTTAGATTGGTTAATTTTGTGCTTGTGCATCATTTTCCTACATGGGGAAGAAAAAAACATGTTCTACAGGCCTGGCTTATTCATTATTTTAACTTCTTTTTCTAAAATTTGAAAGAAATAAAGTTCTTTTTTCATTTTCTTTTTTCTTCTTTTGAACGGTTTTTATTTTGAAAAAAAAAAAAATGGACAACCAACAGACCCTATTTTGAAAGGCCCATCCATCCATCCTTGACATTTTTAAGCACCATACATTATATAATTTGTCTTCTTCTAGTTTCAATTTCCAAAATGTATGAAATTAAAACCCTTACAGAATCACTCGTACATAGCAGCAGGATTTGTTGTTGATACAAGGTTGTATTCTTAAAGTTTGTTTATTTATAGATATGAAATTTCCATTTAATGAAAGTCAAATTAGATTCGATAGTCGCTTCAATTTATCGGCCGCTTCAGATGTTAGTGTTAAACAGTATTGTTTCTCAAAGCAAATGGAATTTGATTTGTACGTATTCTCTCTCCCCTCCCAGACTTGTACAAGTCTATCTATTATCTGACTGATGGTTGAGATTGAGGTGAATTTATCTAACCATGTAATGGGCCTTGCTATCTACTACTGATAGCTACTGATGTGCAGTGTGGGGGAAATTTATCTTTAGGGCAATTTGTATTTTTATTGTTCAAGCTTTTATGAAACATTGTTAATGCCAGTTGTAAAAGGTTATTGGAGTTTGTTCTTGCAGACCAGACATGTATTTTGAGGTTCAACTACAATTTAGACAATTAACTACAACTTACATTGTTTGGAGAAGTAATCAAGATTTAGACCCTTGTCTATTTAGCTGCAAGTACTCTAGGTTTTCAAGAGGTTTTAACAATATTGTGAGGTGTAGCTACAATTTAGGAAGACAATTTAGCTTCCATTGTTTGGAGAAGTAATCGGAGTTAGTCCTTTTGTCTTTTTAGCTGTCATCACTCTGATTAGTGAAGAGCTTTCAACAACATGAAGAGGTGTAGATTACAGTTGAATCAAAAGTTCCCAGGCTTGTTTGTTATGATTTTGTTACCCCAAAATGATTGACAATCTTACAAGTACTTGAAATACATAGAGACTGTATCCTATGTTATAGTTTTATGGTAACATATCTAGCCTAGAGCGGTGCTGTTTGTTGATATGCCTCTCAGGATCACGCTGTCATAGAAAACATTAAAATGACACTGAATCCAAGACTGATAGCTCCGATTCCATCCTGGTCCAAACTATCACAGCAGCACCGGAATAAGCTACGGCGCGCGAAGCACTAGTATTGCTGATACGGTTTAGTATTAGCGGGTGTGGTGTGCTTTTTAAATTATGTCCTCAAAATACTGTAAAAGCCAATATTTTCGCACATTTTGATATCATAGACATTTCGCGAATTGTTTTTTTCACGGGCGACCTTCTGGATGCACTGCATGAATGTTGAAATCAATATTTTCGCATGTTATAATTTTCGCGGAAAAATATTTTGCGCGAAAATCGCAAAAAATAAAACCTCGGCGAAAATTTCAGCTTTTACAGTAGATCTCTCATTTGGAATAGATAAACAGCAATTGAGGACCCTAGATCTAAAAGGGGGTTAAGTCACAATCTTGTGAAATTGTACTTAAGTATCAGTTTCTGCTACAAGGAGGATCTCTGCACCCTCTGTTCAAATGTTACAGTTAAGTCATGTGGTAAAGCTATGTAAGAGTCCATGGGAGGTACAACCTGAGTGGGTCAAGTCCACACATGGACACAATGAAACCCAGTTTTTGCCATTTTTCTCAATGTGACTTAAAGGTAGATGACCCGATCACATTTTCGTAACACAGAATTATTTCAAACATACGGAGATTTTCATATCATATGAAAGCTCGTATTTTTCTCATCATCATACTGAAATTTGACAGCCTAAATCTGTATAATTACGGAGAAATCGATGAAATAACGTTGAATTACCGCGAATGGTGGTAACCACCGATATAGTTTGTGTACTACTCAATGGGTACAGTTCACAGCATCTTGTGCGTCTAAAATAAGAACCATTAGAGCTATGCAACTCAAACTTTGGAACACGACTTTTTTAAGGACGACCTTTCATGTAGAATAGAAAACTTCAAGTTGAAAATCGGAATGTGATCGGGTCATCTACCTTTAACCCCCTTTTAGATCTAGGGTCCTCAATTGTTTCACATCAGTTTTTTAAGGGATCACACTGTGATATGATTGGCCCTATGAGTATATGGAGCACCTCACACGATGTTATGGATGATATGGGATTCGATATTTAATAGGTTTGTTTTCAATAAACCAATCTAGGAAGAGGTATGTTATTGCAAGGTTTTCATATCAGTACTAGGTTGAAATTGTTTTTTGCTTTTTATTTCATACAACAAGAAACCAATACCAAAGTGTTGATTCCTATGCAGCATTTATATCTTGATAATACCCACTTAGCAAATTGGAAACTTTTGAGGTTTTGAGGAAATAAGTATGAGTTTTCAGATCACATACATATAATGTGTTCGAATACCTCAGCGCTTGAGCTATGAAATACAAAAATATCATGCAATTACATTAACTATCTTTAATATATTTATCATGTTACGTTGATTGCTTGCTTATCGTTAATAATGTCGTTGCCTAGGTGATAATAAAGATAATAAAGATATTTACAATCGCTTTGGCTCAATGGATATTGTTGTTAGCGACACACTTTGCAAATCTTAAAGAGGCCTTTTTATTTCATGATTCTGAGGTGTTTAAAATGCTTATAAGAAAGAAGCAAACCTGTTACAGACATTTCAAACTCTAAAACCCCTGGGAAAAAGAAGCTATGACTGAAATAAAAAGGGGAAACAAATTGAAGCAGACCCAAAAAAGGAAGCGGAAGGGGGCGCTCGCTAAACATGTTTTTGTGGTGGTTTGGCCAAGAGATGACATTGAGCGAATATATGATGATAAACTGTTCCATCACAAAAAAGCTAGTTGGTGTATAATGACTGTCTCATGCAAGGCTCAAGATAACAGTTTTTTACCGGGAGCTACTTTTTTCAAAAGTAGCGCCCGGATCATTGGGATATTGAGAACCAGGAGCTACTTTCAGTATACCAGGAACTAACTTTTTATTAAATCGTATTATCAAATCGAAATTCGATGTCTTAGGCAAGCTTACGGATTATCAACGGGCGCTGGTTTGGACAAAATATCAGCGCTCGGTTGTTTATTTTTCAGCATTACCGGGCGCTATGGCAGGAGGACGGAGGGGTAAAAATCGCCCAGCGCCCGCTTATCTTGAGCCTTGGTCTCATGTACCCCTTTCCCCCGTCACATTCAAAGTCCAAAATGAGGCAATTGTCATTATTCATTATTTGACACAATTTCATCATTGCATTTATAATATATAGATAGAATGGCAGGAAACAGGAAATTGAGTTTCAGGGGTCTAAACTCTTTCCAAGCGGCAGGCGTCTGCAGACGACATTACAAAATTTCACAAAATGTTGTTTAAAAAATGTCAAAATTATTGAATTTCATTACCATATTTGGAATCACCATGAGAAATGCATTGAAATAAGTACAAACATGCCTAGTATTGGGTCAGTAATCCTTGAGATAGACTTTGAAAATTTTGAAAGGTTTCTGAAAAATCTGTTTTGTGTATAGTAAAAATAATAGCCGCGTGGAAAGTGTTAACACAAAGCAAGCATTTAGAAACTGTCTCACCAAGTTACCAATGCCAATTTACCCGATTAGTCCATTATTAAAAGTCAACAGATCTTTAAATGTAATTATTCTAAATGGCTACTACTGGTGATTGGTTGGCCAAACCCCTTGGCACTTTTCTTGAATTTTAACTTGACTTACTAAGTGAGTTTCTAAGATACATTAGGCAATTAATGAGATTGATTTCCTCATGTTTTAAACATTTTGCTAGAGGAGAGAGATTAACCAAGTGACTTGAGCGTTTTATAAAACCAAGTTATGTTTTCTACTTAATCAAAACAGACATGGCCCCAACTACATGTACCTTGTTTTTCATGGAAAACTAAATTGGTATTGTAATCAAAGTGACATTTCTTTTATTATTAAACCCTTTTTAATAACTCAAACTTCAATTAAATAAGGTGTTTATATATTATTCAATTTCATGCTTCAGCTTTGATGAGATCAATTCAGACAGGGCAAAACAAGGAATATTTCAATATTATATTATTTTTTGTAATTTAAAAAAATTATCATATCTTAACGCTTTCCACGCGGCAGGCGTTTGCAGACGACATTCCAAAATTTTACGAAATGTTTTAAAAATGCCAACATTATTGAATTTCATCACCATATTTGGAATTACCATGAGAAATACATTAAATTAAGTACAAACATGCCTAGTTTTGGTTCAGTAATTTATGAGATAAGACTTTGAAAATTGGGAGGTTTCTGAAAAATCTATTTTGTATGGTAACAGTAATAGCTGTGTGGATAGTGTTAATATCTGTCTTGTGTGTAAGTTTGTGCGCTTGCTTGCCTTTATCCGTTTAATACATTTCACATTTTAATATCTTGTTACGATTGTCAATTGTCAGCATTGCCCAGGAGGCCTGTTTTGAATAGGAAGAGGTTGTCAACGGTCTGTCAAAACCGAAGATATTAAATGATAAATGGAGTTGCTGAAAGCCATAAGATGTCAGAAATACTCTAATATTGCTGGGTGCAGCCAGACATTTATCTGCAATGTGATATGTTTGGACAAAGCTGTTTGCGTCTTTTGCTATGTTGCTGGGTTCAAACTGATACGCTATTATAAATGTTGGTCCCTGATGCGGTTCTGTTGCTATCTTATTGCGTGTGTAGTGTGTAAGATATTTAAAGGTAGGTGATCCGTGCAATTTCATGTTTCACTATCAAAATTGAGATATTGTATCTACCATGGCTTGAAAAAATGGGGTTTTTTCCCGGCAAGCGATTCCAAATTTTCCTCCAAAATGGAATGCATTTCTTAATGAAAGAGTAACATTTCCCTCCAAATGCCAAAATTTCCCTCCAAATGCTCAAATTTCCCTGCAAGGAGCTTTCCGTATTGCCTATTTATTCAGCCTTGTGGTATCCACTATCAACATTTTCACTATTTTGTATCAGAAGAAAACCAACATTTTTCTCATTACCCCTGCAATCTAAACACCTTCCACGTCTGCAGACGACATTTCAAAATGTCACGGAATGTTTCAAAAAAGTCAACATTATTCAATGTCATTACCATTTTTGGAATCATAATGAGAAATGCAATGAAATAAGTACAAACATGCCTAGTATTGGTTCAGTAATTCTTAAAATATTCTTTGAAAGTTGGGAAAGGTTTCTGAAAGAGAAAAAAATGTTTTGTAAAAGTACTAATAGCCATGTGGAAAAGTGTTTATTTTTTCTTTAGATGCTATGTGAAAGAGTAGTGAATTGCATCTAAAAGTGTGTACATGTACATACTGTTTCATGGGGAAATTTGACATGAATTTTTGTTTCTATTAGAAAACTACATGGCTATCTTTCATGCTGCCAATTATGATGTAAATCCTTGCCAAGCCCCTCCAGTTTTGGGTTAAATTTACTGCCATTATCCCAAAGGCAGCAGAAAATGATTGATACTGTAGTCAAATTATTTGATATTTCAAAATACACTTTTAATACAGCTTACTCTGTGCCTGACTTCCATAATATTCAAGATCAAAGAAAACAGAAAAAATGATCCCAAGTGAATCAAATCATCTTGATTTTTGTACACCAAAGTCATATTTAAACACTTTTAAGATTGCCTTAGGTTTATTAGTCAGCTGTATTGTCAAATCAATCTGCCAAAATGAGTGACAAATCCAGTCATTAATCCGCAGTCAAAGTGTGTGCTAAGAACAGCAATCTACTGTCACTCTGGTGCTCATAGAAGTGTAAAACATACATTATAGTTCCCCTCTTATTGAACAATTATGTGCTTTTCACACAAATGTGTGGCTTAAATTTCATGTTTGGATCCAATCAATTCCACATGACATGTAATCTCATGTCAGCACATGACATGTATAATATCATGTCAGCATTTATGGATTGGATGAAAAGTATGTGTTTGCTTGATTGCTTGCTATGTAAATACGCATCTTATTCGTAGTAGAAGTCATTGATAACTGAAAATGCCATACTGCATAATGGCGTTTCGTAAAGGTGACTAGGTTTGCTAAACTAGCTTGTTTGATTATTTTCTGACAGAGTTTGATAGTCTTACATGATTATATACACGGTGCAAGTTGCAGGTTTGAATTAAACCAGTGTTGCTCACCTTAAACCGGTATTGCACACTTTAAACCAGTATTGCACACCTTAAACCAGTATTGCACACCTTAAACTAGTATTGCACACCTTAAACTAGTATTGCACACCTTAAACTAGTATTGCACATCCTAAACCTATATTGCTCATCATTTAAAGATCATGACAATTACTGCCACTTTTCATAAATGCAAATGCACATTATCTAATGGAAACTAGTACCAGGTCACTTGACACCTGGGTCAGACTACAATTCAGGAAATAACTGTTGGAACACTTTGAGGACTTCGTTGAAATCACCTCCCCCCCCCCCCCCCCCCCCCCCCCCCCCCCCCCCCCCCCCCCCAGTCCCATCTCCCATCCCATCTACACGGTCGTTCGGGATATGAGGGATATGAGTTAGTAGATAGCTTAAGCTCTACATACAAGTTTGTTGCAAAATCAGCTCTTAAAAATTGTCCCTTAATGTGTGGTATTAGCGGAGAAATGGACTCTGTGTTCCAACACCAAATTTCCTAGATTGTAGGTCAGCAAATCTAAAAGGTTGAACAAGTTTAACTTCTTTTTCAACAAAAACATATTTTTCAACCATATGAAAAGTGGTCCATTTGGTCAACCACTGAACTTTTTCCACAACAGGGGATGGGTTGTGAACCCTAGGCTAAAAAAGAAAGAAGAAGTTGACTTGCCCTTTAAGTGCCAACATCTGGGTTGGTGGTCAATATTTTTTTAGGTGAACATACATACTACACAATAACACAGATGTCAAAGAATGCTGAACATACATCTTTCCTAAAACTCTAACGCCTTCAGAGGGCAAATTTTTGGGGGCGTTTTTTTTTTTAGGGAGTGATGGCGTTTTTTAATATGATTTTTTTTAAATACAAATTTGTGGTTTGAAAACGCTCAAAATGTTTTTGAGGAATCGTTGGAAAAAAATATTAACAGCAATTTTCGTGTTGAGAATTTTTTAAAAACAAAATAACAATAAAATAGCGACCGGCGAATTTCGCGAGGTGTGGGTCGATCTCGGAGGGCAACCAGACATTTTTGTTGGCCTCATATGCATAGAAGTTGCAGTTAAACATAAACAGAACACAATTTGCTATTAATTATAACTGATATTTAAGATAGTTTAGAAACATCAAAAATCTTAAATAAATAAAAGTAACCCTAGATTTCAATTGTAAGGGTCGGTCACAAAAGGCAAGTAAACTTGTTTTGATTTTTGCCTTATTCTGTGCTTGAACCAATGTCTGTGTCCTTATGTGAGGTCATCATGCATGCAATGCATCCAACAAATGCTTTACACCATGTGAGATCTGTCATCACCCTATACCTTGATACTTGCTGAGTAGGATTCAATGGATTAAACTTGTCAAGATCTTCACAAGTATCCTCTCACATCTTACTATGCACCATAAACAAACTTCTCAAATGTTGTTATTCTTTATTTATATCAATATTGATACATGGTTGGATGGGAAAAGGGTGAAAGTTAATCCTGTTGTATATCAACAGCATGATGGAGTGGTAGTATTTATGCACTTATCAATTGCATCCCTGGACCTGGGGATAGCAGGGATTAGGGCCGGGATGTGACTTCCCGGATACAGTCGTGTACGGTCCCCACGGGGCGGGGCACCATTTTGTGTACGTCCCCGCTACAGTCCCGGCCCCTCATGACCGGGACAAAGTGTACAGTCGCGGCCACCCTTAACCAGGAAGTGTACGCCCCGGCTACACTCCGCAGATTACTCAATTTCCTCTGCAACATATAACGGATACATTTATAGTGTTCCCTATGTGTTTATTAGGCTTATTCAGTTAAGCGCATCGCATATCTAGCTTATTATAGCGATGCCCGGGGTGTACATTTGTGGACGTCCCCGCTACACTCCCCGGCTAGCGGGGGCACAGTTTGTACGCTCCCGTACACTCACCCGCATAACCGGGCACCATTTTTGTACACTCGTCTACAGTCCCTGCACGATCCCCGTCATGCCCTGGGTCCCCCGGGCCGGGTTTGATAATTGATAAGTGCATTAGTGTTGATACATGTTGGTGGCAGGTATGGGTGGATCTTCTTTGCCTTCTGGTTGTATTGTCAGCAGTGTTTCATATAGGAGGGGCTACTGAAATTGTTTTTACATAGATGTAATGTAATGCCTTAAGTGACAAAACCCTTCCGAAATTATGATGTTATTTTGAACAAGTGGACATGTGGGTTACTGGCGGATAATTCTTGATCTTGAGATATTATCATCAAATTCTTACCATGCAAGCTGAGCAATATTGGCTCAAATGTTTTGATGGATGTGTGAAAGTTTGGTGGTTCTTACGCATCAGTCAGTTCTATGTCAATTTCTGGAACATAAATGTGACCTGTCACATCAAAATGGACATGTTGGAGGCCTGAGTCAAATCCGAGTTATTGGTATGGCTTGACAGAGCACATTTTAAGCTTTGAAATGACACCATGTTGAAGGTGATCAGACTTTGTAATCATAAGATATGTTTTGAAGAAGTATATTTTTGTCTATTATTTTCTTTATAATTCACCAAATATATTGGCCTCTATCCCAAAACTGTGTTTGCCGACAACATGTCCTTTTTGACGCAACTGATCACAAATGTTACCCGTCACATCAAAACATACCTCTTGTCGGTTTTTCTAGTGAAGTAAAATGTCTTGAAAATATAAAGAAATTAAAAGGAAATGCTATAAGCTTCTATTTACCATATTTCCTGATTCTGAAGGCCAAACTTCATTTATGAGGTATCAATTTAAAGCTTGATTATGCATGTTTTGATGATGTTAAAATTAGACATTGGATATAAGACCCCAAGAGGTGTTTTGATGAGACAGGTCACAAATATGATTTTGATTAGTTAACTTCCAAATCATTAAATTGCAAAATAATTATTGAATGATGACTCTTTTTTTTTTTAAAGTTAGCATCAACAAATCTCATCCAAATGGAGTTTTGGTATAAGAGCTCATCATGCAATATTGGGTGCTGACAAAAATGTTTGGCTTAAACTTGCTTGGGTGTGTATCTCATGAAATATTGGCCGAAATGGATTAAATCTTTGCACAGATTTGTTGGGTTTTCAGGTGTTCTTTAAGATTGCGACTTTCCAAAAAGTCAAATTATTCAGAGATTGAGAATGAATAGTGAAAGTATTTTGACAATTACAAAAATGTGCATAGTCCTAGACCCAGTTGCTTTAATTTAGGCCATTTCAGAATTTATAAGTTCAGAGAGTAATATGGCAACAGAAAAGCCTGTGTTGTTTTAAAAAGCCAAAAGAAACGAAGTACCAAACAATCACTGACATTTTTATTCACACTACTGGTCAAGTTGACATTTTCAAACTGCAATAATTTTCAAACATTTTGGGCACCATAACAGTTGCGCAAAATAATAAACATTTTGAAAATGTATTATCAACATGAAAATGTATTCATATTTGACAGAATGTGAAAATTAAGCATGTAAAAATATCCAGTTTTACAGTATTTTGCATAGCTTCCAGGGATGTCTGGTGATGTCAATAGGAATGTCATTCATGTGGTCAATGGAAGTCCATCTTTCAATCACAATGCGGTTTAAAAGGTTGATTTGGCACTCCAGGCATCTTTGTGTACGCTTTAACCCAGGTCAAAACAATTTACAGATCAATGCCAGGTCACATAGCCTCATTGCTTATACCTCTGTTTAATGACCTGTATGCAATAGCATACATGGAATTTGACCTCTAAGTTTCTGGGTATGATGTGATGTACCAGTGTCACATAGTATGATTATAAATACCAATATTTAAGGTGATTGACTGAACTTTGTTGCAATTATTAAGTTGAATTCAAGAACTTGTTGTGTTGTATTAATCTCTAGAGATCTGCAATTTGTTGGATTGAAGGTTACATAAAAGGTTTTATTTAGAAAATGTATTGATTGGAATAACTAGTTTTAAATTGCCCATTTTTGTTATTTTTCTAGCAGTAATTAGAGGCTATATAAGCTTGATTGAACACACGCACAATGGGGAAACAAGTTCCGGGTTGTTTTTGTCATCTCGTAGCTCGCTAACTCTCTACCTTATTATGCCCAGAGCTAATCCAAACTGTTATTCTAGCAGCTTGCGGGCAGTTTTCTTGCCCTGCGTCTTGCAGACCAAGACATGGAATAATAGCACGTCCATAGCCTGTGAATCGCTTAAGGCTTCACATTGAGATAGCAATGCCTCGTGTATGGAATGTAATAATAACCTAGGCCGCACACTTTTCTCATGCAATGTCGCATGACTTTTGTTTTCGTACATTTTATGATATGGTATTAATAGTTTGGTTTGTTGGATGTGAAGTACAGTGCAGTAATTTTGCATGTTGATAAAACCGTCATCCAAAATGTGTTAACTTTTAGTAATGTTTGACAATTCATGCAATACACTAAATTTATGTCTCTTGACCGGGGATGGGTTCTTTTGGGTTCATGTAGCTTATAAGATAAATCTTCAATATTTGTGATAACTGGCCACAAATAGTCCTACATCATACTTTGTTGAAATGACCACAAAAGGGATTTTAGATGGTATTCATAATTATAACATCTCATCTTTGAATAATAATAATTCTAAGAAGTATACAGATTTACTGTCCCAACACTTAAAGCTGCTTATTTATGATCTAAAAATAATCAAGATAGTTAAATACTGAAATTATATCTTTAAATGTTTTTGAATATCACATCTTTAAAATCTTTGAATAATAATAATTCGAAGAAGTATACAGATTTACTGTCCCAATCACTTAAGCTGCTTATTTATGATCTAGAAATAAACAAGATAAAATACAATAATTACTAAAGAATAATGTCTTTAAAACATAATCTATCATAATCTCCCACCATGAAATCTATAGAGATAGTTTCTATTATTTTGGACAAGGCCTTAATTTCTTATTGGGTGGTTCTCTGTCTGTAAATCTGACAGACAATTTGTTACTTTCCAAAAATGCAAAATAAATATTTGGATTATTTTGGATTTGTCTTTGGTCGTAAAAAAATTGTTCTCCTTATAATCATGATATGATTGTCAATCCCATATGCCTCTCTACCATCATAGGCAGTGTAGGAAGGGGGGGGGGGGGGGGGGGGGGGTCACGGGCCCCCTCCCTAAATTTCATGACCCCCTCTGAAATTGGCTATGTCTCCCATAGAACCAACATTCAAATATGTCCTCAACCCCCTAAATCGTCCCGACCCCTTAAATTCTGACGCCTCCGCTGCCACTTTCTTCCATTGGTTATGAACTTTCCCCCTCCTCTTTAGAAAACTTTATGCAAACTATTTATAGTCCTATGTAACTATATTATTATTAATATTATTAATCCCTTGTTGGTCTCTGTATGGGAATGTTACAAATAATAAAGTGAAAATCAGATTACTAATTCACTTAAAGGTAGATGTTCTGATTACTGGCCCGATTTTCAACTTTGTGTTTTTTATTTTACATGAAAGGTCAGCCTTAAAATTGTTGCATTTCAAAGTTTGAGTTGCATTACTCCAATGGTTCTTATTATAGAAGCACAGGGTCACACTAATTTTGCCCATTGAGTAGTACACAAACTGGCTGGTGGTTGTAAACTACCTTTATCATTAATTCACCACATGTTAGCCTATAATTTCTAAATGGAACATTTCTGTCCCCTAAGATTTTACAGACACAATGAGAAAAATATGGGGATTCTTCTGATATCAAAATATCATGATGTGAAAAAAAATCATAGCCCCCAAAAAGTGATTGAACATGTAACTTTCTAAGGGGAAACAAGAGGTACAATCCCGGGTACAATATACCTCATCTATTATGAACAGGTACAAGTTTTGTAAACAGAACATGATTTTTGCAAGGTCTTACACCAAACATTATAAACTAGCCTTGGCCTGTGGAGACTGTGATTGGCCAAACAGCCCGCCTGGCCCGGTATGTCTGCTGTTATCAATTTGTTGCATGAGTGAGTCACTGTGTGTCTTCCAGTAGACTGGATCTGGTTACCCCTTTAAGCCGGCGATTATTTGGAGAAAACTATTTTGTGCTTCTGGTCACACTTCATCATTAGCAACGCTGAGCAAGTTTTCTAGCTGGCTCTCACTTGGGGAAACCATCTAGCCTTTTCTGTGTTTTGAAATTTTGGTTACGGATTACAACTTGATGAGTTACGGTGTATTGGAAACAGACTTGACTTTTTGTGTGTAAAAGGCTTTGCTACGTTTTGGATTGTTTAGCTGGAGTTTTAGGAATAGTTGTTCTCTCGCAGTGGAAAACAAGTTTCTGGTAAGTTAAGCTTTAGTTATTTGACCTGTGTGTGAAGCAATTGATGTGTAGTTCCATGTGTAGGGGTGTGTGTGTAGTATTTCTGCTGCTTTAGCAACATTTAGAGCAATGAGTCTCACAACTTTTCAATTTCAAAACTTTCTTTCAGAAGTAGCATATATTTCCAGGCTGCTAATTTAAGGTGATCATTGAGTTGAGTTATTCATCTTTCAATGTAACATCTGAAAGTGGTAGGTTTGTGTCATTCTTGTTATCAAATATGGGGCAAGGGAGCAGTTTTTGTGACACAAATTGGCAATATGGGGCCGTAGGCCATTTAGACCTATAACAAGCCGTAAAGGAGGACATGAAATTATCCCAAACGCCCCAGGTGTGGAAAAACCAACCCTGCTAGTGGTAGAATTCAAACTCGGGACTACCAGTCAGTGTCTTAGTCCACTTTGCCGGGGCGGGGGGAGATCATCCCAAAATCAACTTTTCCTTTCGTATTTATCACCCGTCATGATTGACTGGAAATCATGCTACCATCATTGCTTTCAAATGGGGTGGCTAACATTTCTTGATGTTCAGAGTTTTGAGGATTAACAAAAAAAGGGTAAACATAAATGGAAGAGGGAGGGCATTTCTTTCAATTTATGCCCCCCCCCCCCTTTCCTCTTATTCAACGTTTGCTGTTATAATGCCCCACATTCTCAAAATTTGACATTTTGAAAACCACTATTTTTAACGCCCCAAATTTGGAAAAATTACATTCTTAAAACCACTTTTTTTTATAAATAGTTAGTTCTGAAGACCCTTCTATACTAATCACAAAAACAAATAAAAACTGCCATCTCTCAACATGCAATTTTTAAAATTTGCGGCGATCGAAAGTCCCGGTGTCGATAACGTCATGGTTATCGGTGCTCAAATTTGCGCATGTGCATTGTATAACTGTGACTTCATAGACACCGGGACTTTTGATCGTTTTTTTGGTCATTTTGTGTGGTGTTTTGTTCTATATAATTACAAAAGTTGCGCTCGATAGTTTTTTTCCTAACATGTAATGCACTATGTTGTGCTTGCGGGACCCCTCCTTTAAGTGCCAATTTTTCACCAAAAATCCACTCTGAAGTTCTCACATTTTAAATTTCAAAATGACACTCCTACCAAAAAGTTTGTACCTTCAAATTCAATTCAATATAATAGTTTGCATAATATTACTTTAGCAAGGGATGCACCATTTGACATCAAGGGGGTAGGAAGTTTTTGTAAAAAGACAAACTCAAACTTCACCCACTACCAGGCAAAAAAACCCAACTTCACCTACTGATAAGCAAAAAACAAACAAACCATCTTTGCCCACCCAACTCAATATAAAGAGATAAATGTAAAAATAAAAAAATCGCCGCCTCTGCAGCAAAACAAAGTCCACCTGACCCCAACTTCCTACCCCCTTGAAGTCTAACGGTGCATCCCTAAGGACAACAAAGTAAAAACTTCCACTGACATTACATCAAAAATCCTGATTCCAAGTTGCATTTTGTTTTTATCAACATTTCTACAAAATCATCCCTAAATTCAGCCCGATGATGAAATGAAACAACAACAAAATTTGATATGAATTTGATATCTGCAGGCAGAAATTTCTATTTCTGGTATTTTTTTCAAATAATCGCTTTGTATTATCTATTTTCCCAACCTCTCGCATTGTAATTACTCCTTTGGGGAACTTCATGAAATGAAATACCCTGGTATTTGAAAAGCTCCCATCCCAGAAGTGCAATTATCTATTCCTAAATTCTCACTTCCTAGCCAAGATTCCAAGGTAGGCAATCATTATACCCTATTAAAACCCCTATAGATCAAGCGTGCCACGTCAAAACCAGAAATCTTAACTCCGCACAGAAAAAGTGGTCTTTTTTTGCGTGCATAATGTTCATGTGCTGCCAAATTTATACCATTTTTCTCGCAGGTATTAGGTACAAATTCATAATTTATGATACCTTCTATAGATGTAAACACTAAGAGTCACATTCTTGTGTTCTTATTTTGTGCAACTTTTATGGTGTGTAAAAGATGTGAAAATTGAATTAGTGTGAAAATTACCATTTGTACAATATGTGCGTAATGCTGCCAGGAGGAGGAGGTTAATTTCCCACCCATAGCGCAGGGACTCCATGTCACACAGTGCAAACGGATAATTTGAAATCTAACTTGATCCACAAATTGCAATATCTTCTGGAAATTCTGAAGGGTTGTGTTGCAAGTACATGGAAAGTTGATTTTTGTTTTGTTCACACCCAGATATTTTCGTGAGGGATAGTGAATTTATGTGGTTTGTTGTCAATGTTATGGCTTTACTTTGCAACTTCCATCTCAAGTTATTGATGCATTACATCATCAGGGCAGAGACTTTCGAAAGTAAATTATTGATCAGGAGTTGCAGTCACCTAAATCTGGGTAAATCAAAAGGGGCTTTGGCAATGGGATTTTACAGAAATGTTTGATATGATGAGTGTTGCATTATCACATTTTCCAAACAAATTTCTGTTCACTTGGATCTTGAACCAAAACATTTAAATAAAGCGAGAATTCTTATTTGCATACATAGATTCTTTTCAAGAAATATTTTCATGAGTTTATTTAACACCATGCGACCGACCGGCAAACCATTTTCTGTGCCAAAATAAGCCTCTCGCAAAAAAATACCCGCTTGTGGCAGTGATATTGAACTAGGGCTGTGTCCTGTGATATGACTGACATTGACAGGCTAATACAGGTAACCCTATGTGGTGCCTGTGTACACCTGTCATAAATGTCACTTAGCTAACTATCAAAAAGAGCTATGAACTTGAACACAAAGCATTCTGGTATGGAAATATTGAAATATGGAAAAAATACTTTACCGGGTCTTATGTAAATATCTGGTATGTTGTACTGGTAACATGATGAGCTATTGAAAGTGATGGCAAAACGTGCCAAAGTTGTTCTCAAGGTTGTTTGAATGAACTCTGAGTAAACAAAACTATTGGCATTTAGTTTTGATTTGGTCATACCCCTTTTTGCAAAGAGAATTATGTTTTATACTGCTTGTTATAATCTTGCGTAGTTTCTCTGGTTTCATAATCCTTGATCAGTAGTCCTATGGCAAAGCTAGCCAATGACAGTACAGATAGTTTGCAAAAAGTGATCATTTTCACACATTTATTTTTGGGACAATAACAATTTTGAACATTTTATTGTGTTTTAATTTGCTACTTTCTGATTTCCTACATAAACCTATACACACAAATCATACAATTTTGCACATTCTTAATTTCGCACCAGTGCTCCTTTCAAAGCGCAAAAATAAATGTAGCACAAAATGTTCAATTTAAATACAGTAGTTGTCACTGAATTCCTAGACAGCACTAAGGCACTCCATCTTATTAGATTAAAAGATGAAATTATTATATTAAACCCAGTGGGAAATGGTCATCAGACACCAACGTTTGAAATATGATTGTCTGCACGGTGAATTTGCTGTCTCCCCATTGAATGTATTTATGATATATGTAATCTTATTTCAAATTACTGCAAAAAGGCATGTGAAATTAATATTGCTTCACACCTTACGACAAGTTAAATGCTATTGATGATAAGAGGGTTTTCATTTTAAATCCGGTATTTTAACACTTTCTTAACAAATTTCTTCACATAATTGATAAAGCGGAAATCATCTTGTGCTCGGTTGGATGCTAAATGCCTGATGAGGTCTCCAAGGTTGAAATGGCTTTTGTAATGTTAGTAGATGTTTTTTTGTCTGGGATCCATACTGATTGACATTTGAATACCCGTTGGTTGTAGTCTCTCTATCCCTGCTACTGAATAGCTTGTCTATTTCACAGGGACTTTTAACAGTGAGGTGTTATTCTACCACCATGGGTTATCTGGGCATGTCGTGTTATTCCAGAAATAGTTTAAGTCCATTTTAGGACATTTTAGCAGAGCCTCGATACTATTCAGGATTTGATTTGTAACTCCATGGGAAAAATATGAAAAGATAATAATATTTATCTGCATGTGTATTTTCATAAGAGAAGCTTTTTTATTCTTTTTTTTTTCCCGTTAATATTTGTTAGTGAACACCCTTTGAAAAAATATTTCATAGGTTACAGAATTGATATTTTGAATGGGAACAATTTAACAACCTATATAACAGAATAATTAGTTCCAGAGATCAACTTTATTCTGCGTTTATTAACCCTAACTCTACTACACCTCACGGCAACTGTGCGGAAAAATGTTTTTATAACCCGGCGTGCAGGTTTTTGGGCTACAAAACTGACCCTGGCTATATAACGAGGCGAATATACTCGCCAAGTGTCGACTGACAGCCGTGGCGTAGAGGCTAGGATCTGGGCCCTGGTGCTGGAGGTCTGTGGTTCAAATCCCGGGGAATTTTGGGGGTCGGAAAAGAAATCTGTTGCCGTGTGGTGATTTCGAGTTAGGGATTTATTATTAGAGCAGCAAAAAGGGAACTAGCCCTGTTTGTATCAAATTGGGTAACTAAACTTGTATGGGTTATTTATACCAAAGTGGTTGAACTGTATCGCAGCTTAACTAAATTGTTGTAAAGGAATAGAACATGTTTCTGTTTTGTCTTGTGTTTTACTTTAAAGAGATACACTCTTCTCATATAGGATAGAAAAAATCATGATGCTGAAATTTGTTGATTGCTTCCTCTTCAATATATCCATCCAGGCTGATGCTTGGCTGATGCAGTGAAGCATCATACATAAGTATAAAACTGATGTGATCAAGCGAAATGAGTCACATGTTGGCAGTTTTAAATGTTGTTATATGTCTATCAATTAAAAGCAGAGGAAAAATGCTACAGTATGTCCAAATCCCACTAAAATCAAACGTCTAGTTTTTAAGTTAAAAACAATTCACTACTTTTGACCTATAACTCACAATCAATATTCCCGACATCCGACTCATTCCGCTTGATCGCATCACAAATGATTATGAAAATCTCCAATTTCTTGTTCGGGTTAAATTTGGGGGCGACCCACCCTATCTGTAATGGAGGTATTATGTGGAACTTTGAACACACACAGAAAATAATTTCCTAATCTATTGCATCTTTCATGTGCTTATCAGAGCAGCAATAAAGAAACCCATATTTTATTTCTCATCGTGTCAAAAGCGATCTTGATTTAAATATAGATGCTACATCAAGCATTGTGAGAGATAGAGCAAGTCAATCCAGATGCCATACCAACAAAGGCGCTCGGGGAAAGGTCAAACCCTATGAAAACCGATGCCTCCTTCATCCTTCATAAGTTCATAGTAATATCAAGATTGCGTGCTAATATCTCTGACACCAACCTTTATGGCGATATTAAAAATAGCCATCTTAGCTGGGCTTTTGTTATCCGGATTGAGCTATTCGTTATAATGGCCTCTGGGTGAGAACGCTATGATACAGGTAGTGAGGCAGAAATAGAAGATTGTAGGGTAGATCAAATGTGACCTAGTTTGGATAAATTCATGTCAAAAACAAACTTGATATTAATATTTGTAGTGTCGGCCTATTCAAGGCTATCATAAAACACTTATAGCCACTTTAAATATCCGAGGGGAAACGATGAGCAAGCTTGCATCTATGACTTTTCCCGTTTATTGTAAATTCATCAATACTAATTTCCCACTATGTTTTGAAACCACTCTCCTGTAATCTGGAAAAACCTAGTAAGTCAATTTTGGTGAAAATTGAGTTAGACCCATATTTTGACTTAATGTATAGGTTTTTCCCCTTCAGTTTATCAAGTTAAAGTGTGTGAAACTCTTCTCTGTCGGCAGTTTTTCATCTGGAAGAACCTAGCATGGAAAAACCTAGTCTGGAAATAATATGGGAACAGTTTTTATTTTGTTTTCTCAAATTTGCGTTCAACTGTTACTAGGTTTTTCCAGATTACAGGAGCACTGTACACAACTAATTGCTTTGAACTTCCATTTTGGAACCCTCCATTTTCTGAACTGTACGGTATGTACAGTTTACATTTTGGCTTGTTGCGCTCCTATCCTCAGTATACAGCCAATGTAAAATATAACAATCACCTTAGGGAAATAACCATAAGTGTTTCAATATTGCAGCGAGTGTGACCACAAATCCGGGGATATAGTCACTGGCGTTACACAAACAATTGGGTAATGCCTAGACCGGGATGCAACATCATTAGCCAGGTCTCTTAATGCGAACTTCAGATTTATGATGTTCTGAACAGTCATGGAGTTTAGTACCTCTGAATTGAGATAAATTGAAGTAAAAGCATTAAATTAATTTAACAAATTTCGTGGCAGACTTTTAAAAAAGCGCTTTCACTTTGCAATTGATGTGTTCCAAAACAAGGAATAACAACTCAGTTGATAACATGCTCAGGTAAGGCTAAAAGGGAGTAAGAGTTCATATATTATTAACCTGATGCTGGCAGTTCAGGGAAATAAGATGCCATGCAATGTATCTGGAGATGTCAGGTCTTCAAAACCAATTTGATGAAGATAAATTGTAAATTCTGCATTATCTAGGGCACATATTGAACTGCCACATTAATGTGTGGTCTAGATATAGGTGGATTCAATGCCAGTTGCATGCGGCACTAGGTATACGTGCCCCCAAATGAAAATTAGTTTTTTCAATGAGAATTTGATCATCATAATGCTTTTGATTTGACATAAACTTAAGAAAGATTGATTCTTCTAATTCATGTTACAAATTATAGTGCTATCTGTTCGAATTAATGAAATGGTGACTGAATATGTCAAAAAAATGTAGGTACTACATGTATAGTATACCAAGATGTAACATGGCAGCATGCATCCAAATCATAGTGAAATGGTGTAATGTGAACTTCCTTAAAACGAATGTCATATGATGATTGTGCACGATCATCATCGATCAAAATAAATGAGATGCCATTTTGAAATGTCACATCATCATATGTACCTTAATATCATGAATATAGAACTACTCATTAAATTGCAATTAACCCAAATAGATTCTATCATTTAAGATATATTCATCATACTGTGACCGAGAATGGGGATAAGTTGCACTCAATACTAAAGTAGTCAAATGTTCTACCTTGAGTATGCATAATTGACGACGATATTCAGTAGACTTTTACAAATACAATGTTTCTTTCATGATTTTGAGAAAGCTGGAGTATCGAAAGACACTAGATGGAGACAAAATGGATAATTCATACGCCTATTGAATAACATTATATTATGTATTGAATGTCATGCGTACTGTAGTTGTAGTTGTAGAGAGCTTTTGGGTGTGTTAAGCATTTGCTTTCTGACACATTCATAGTTTTTTTAAAGTAATAGTAACATTACAATCTACTGAAGAAGGCATTATCATCAGTGAGATAAAAGCAAGTGAATAGGCTAGGGTGAAGCTTATTCAGTACACCCCACCAACCCTAGAGGCATTTATGTGTAACAGTTTGGTAAGGTAATGAACTGTCTGATTAATTACTATCTACTGAAGATAGCATTATCATCAATGAGATAAAAGCAAGTGAATAGGCTAGGGTGAAGCTTATTCAGTACACCCCACCAACCCTAGAGGCATTTATGTGTAACAGTTTGGTAAGGTAATGAACTGTCTGATTAATTACTATCTACTGAAGATAGCATTAATATCAGTGATATAAATATTCCCCACCAACACTAGAAGCATTTATGTGTAACAGTTTGGTAAGGTAATCAGCTATAATTACTATCTACTGAAAATGCATTAATATCAGTGATATAAATATTCCCCACCAACACTAGAAGCATTTATGTGTAACAGTTTGGTAAGGTTATGAGCTGTCTGATTAATTACTATCTACTGAAGATAGCATTAATATCAGTGATATAAATATTCCCCACCAACACTAGAAGCATTTATGTGTAACAGTTTGGTACGGTAATGAGCTGTCTGATTAATTACTATCTACTGAAGATAGCATTAATATCAGTGATATAAATATTCCCCACCAACACTAGAAGCATTTATGTGTAACAGTTTGGTACGGTAATGAGCTGTCTGATTAATTACTATCTACTGAAGATAGCATTAATATCAGTGATATAAATATTCCCCACCAACACTAGAAGCATTTATGTGTAACAGTTTGGTAAGGTAATGAGCTGTCTGATCAATCGCTATCTACTGAAGATAGAGCTCAGCATTAAATAATTAAGACAAGTCAGATTTTGATATAATGATTAATTATTACTAGGTCAGCCAGGCATTCAGAGTTCGCAAGTTGCACTTTTTTCTAACCTAGTACTATATTATGTATACCACTCGACTCTTAATGTACCGCCTGCAGGCATCAAGATAGGGTGGTAAAGTATTGTAATATTGATACACTCATTACTATATTCATAAGTTACCATGGCAACTTGACCACATTTTTCAATGAATTTGAGATATTCTGTGATAATGATGGGATGTGTCAAGGCTTTCTTTTAATTATGCACATCGTTGATTTAACAACTCGGTGATTTTCTTGTTTAGTTAATTATAGCATCATCACTAAATCTCTGCTAAGCATCTAGACCAGGTATATGTAACTACTGCCAGGGTTTAATTTGAATAATTAAAAGAGGAAAAGTAACAGTTGCTTTAAAATATTAACACAAATGAGGACCTCGTTGTGAAAATTATACTTGAATCGGAATTATTTTTTGTTAGAATGGATTTGCTTGTGAATAGATAGGAAAATACTGAGAAATCCTTGAAGAAGGAGGATCTACACATGTAAGTTTTGAAATCTGTTCATCATCACCATACCAAAAAGTAGGGAATATATTTTGACACAAAACAGATACTATACATGTATAAAAGTGGGCATTTTCTTGTAATGTTATTTTTGCTCACCATACATTGTACATGTTGCACAGAAATATATGAAATGAATATGTTTCAGGTATGAAGATTTAAAGCCCAAACTACTCAGTGTGCAAACAGTGCCAATTTTACCATAAGTGTTAATCCTTATCTAATGTAAGCATTTTGAATGACATTTAAGAACAATTTTCCAAGCATCGTACATGAATGGAGCAGACATTCTGAATGCAATATTTAATTAACCAAACATTTTCTCTGTGCAACTGGTCTCATAAGAAAGTTGGTGATCTAATATAAAATCTGTAATGTAATTGTGTTGTATTAATAACCGGGTCGTAATAGGCGACCTAGTTAAACCAAACAATAGAATCTGTCTTATAATCTAATAAAATAAAATCAATTGGTTGAAAAGTGATCTTTTCTAACTAACTCAACAGTGGTTCGGTTTGCGGAAACGAGATATATTTTTAATTGCTTCGAATGAAGCAAGTTTTTCTGTGGCGCTTTGTGTCGTATACCCGATTACCCATGGGAAATACCCAGCGAGGCGATCGTTGGAACTTTCCCTCAAGCGTTTTATCCTGCATGCTATGTGGTTATATCGTCAGCTTTACAACGAGTTCGATCATAAATAAACGGACAAGATAAAAGGTGAATTAGAAAGGAGACGGGTCGCTCTTGTTCATTGAATGAGCTGGATTTAGACATTGTGTAAATTGTAAAACTAGTATTAGGGTAGTGTGTGGGGAATGGAGTATTTCCAATTCATACTAGTTTACTCAAGTTCAATTGTAATTTCTTATTACTATTATAACTACTATTATAGTTTGATTAGTTCCAAATTGGCGAGCCTCCTTATAGCAGTGAATTAATAAAGAAGGGTGTGGGCGAACATGAACGCAACAAGCGCATTGTGCATCACATAAGTGACGTGTGTGCTTGACCAAAATTGTGTGTGTATGTTCAAAATCATGTGCGTTCGTTTGGATTACTTTTTCGCGCGGAGAGATCGCCAATTTGGAACTAATTGAACTATAGCAAGGTTATTCACAGATGCCAAGCCTATTAAAATCCTATTATGATTTCAAGTTTGTTAAGGTTTCTTCATTTGTATGATACCTCCTAATAGTGATGACGCCAATTCAATGATAATTATAATCAGTTGTCATCAAACGATTCATTTGAAGTCATAGTATTGAAAAGATTTTTTTTAAACCATAGTTCATAAATTCTGGCCCGATTTTCAACTTGATGTTTTCTATTTTACATGAAAGGTCATCCTTAAAATTGTCACATTCCTAAGTTTGAATTGCATAACTCCAATGGTCACTAGAATTTTCCCCATTGAGTAGTACACAAACTGGCTAGTGGTTAACCACCTTTGGCAGTAATTCACCACATTTTAGCCTAGAATTTCTAAATGGAACTATTCTGGCCCGAAGATTTTACATTTTACAGACATAATTAGAAAAATATGGAGATTCTTATGATATCAAAATATCATGATGTAAAGAAGAAAAAAAATAGCCAAAAAAAAGTGATCCGAACATACACCTTTAACAGATTCATATTTGGGGTTGATTTTGATAAATGCTGTATTTGTTTTGTACGGCGTAATCAAATTGTTTCATAAACTAATTACAATTTCGTCAAACAGCTTTCAATGACCTTGCATTTTATTAATTTTATATTTTTCTTGAAACATACCTTGATTATAATTTTCAGGTGCCCTGAAAATGTCTTGCCCAATACAAATATAAATCAAATATAGATATAATTGCATATTTTCAAAGCCTTTTAATTGCTCATATCCAAACCGAACCACATAGCTGCGTGCACTGGACACGATACTTATGAAATATGAAATATATGACATGTTTGCCTTGGGTAGTAAGATTGATTTTTGCTCACAGGCTGTCAGTATTGGATTCCATCCCACGGCTGTTTGGATGGTTCATTTTAATCAATAGATATGTTCAATTTATCATCGTTTGATAGGTAGAGAGGTTTCTGGTGTTGAGTATGAATGTCCACCCTGTTAATGATTGCCTAATATGAACTGCTGTAGGATGAGCCTTGGGTATAGGATGCCCTAGTTTTATTCGAAGATACTGTAGCAAGTAATATGGCCATTATGACCAGCCCCTGAGGGAGATTTCTGGACGGAATTGCAACCAATATGAGCAGCATATATCTTTTAGGTACAGCAAAGTGCGAATACAGCTACTTTCAAAACCCGTTGGTATGAATACTATATTATAGCATTTTTCTTAAATTGCAATATCCTAAGGATATGAAATGGTATAGACAATGTCTATCAATTTCTATTAGACATTGATCCACAGTTAATTCTGTGTGAAGCATGGTTCATGAAGCTAGAAGACCTACAATCCCGGCCAATATTGTTGGAACACTTTTATACATGTGTTTAAAAACTCCCCTTCTCCCCTGGATCAATGTTGAAATATTATTTTTGGGTTACGGGGTACTGGAAGGGGACAACATTGCCCAGTGGGGTGGGGGAGTTATTCATGTTGAGGAAAGGCTTCAAGCTTTCCTTCAAAGGCAGCAATGTTTCAATAGTGTAAATTTTGCGAAAATGGGAACACATGAAAGAGTAATTATTACCAGGATGTTCCAACTAATTATGACCGTAATTGTAGCTTCATGCATGGTCCAAGCCAAAACCTGAGTACCCACAGATGCAGTAGAAACTCTCTATCTCTCGTCTCCCTTCATCTACCTCCCCTCCCCCCAATAGAACAGATCTTTCACTTGCTCATTTTACCGAGTGAATACCTCGTCTTTTCAGTGAAAATACCTCCTTTATCTGATTTCATTTGATATTGGGGATATTCATAGTATTTCCCATTGAGTCTATGCCATGATGGTTTAATGTAATGCAGTGTTTGACTTGACACATACATGTACTTTATATTACCACGTTCAGAATGTTTTCCTATTGTAATTTTTGTTATTCATGACTAGAATTTGGGTAATTAAATATTTGTATGTCCTTAAGCCAATCTCAATCGTTTGAGATTTTAATAAATGAGGGTGGAGATCATAGTAATCCTAGGCAGATAGGCTATCATCCTATGCAATCACCCTGCCTTCATTGCGCCGGTTCGCTTTCAAGTTGACTATGAATGAATGAACCAACCCAGAGACCAAGCTAGACTGTGACTCTCAGTCGCCCTCTTACGTCGCTATCTTGCAGGCTCCAAGTACAGCTTCAGCGGCCGTATGGTAATATTGAAGACTGGGGGATGTAGTCTAAGACCAAGCACTACTGATTCTTGTCACAGATTTAATTAATCAGACTGGTTTACATGTGAATAGGAAAACGTCTTGTCGCCAATTCAAGGCCACAGATAATATTTCATGCTTAATTTGGTGATTAATAAAAAACGCTATTAGAAACTAGAGACTAATTGTAAAATTGCGTCCGGCAAAAAAATATCACTTGCTGAACACTTAAAAAATTGTTCATTTAGTAGTTCTGCCTGATAGCTATTAACCAACCAATCGTGATGAGGCGATACACACAAACTGTCAGCTACTGTCTTCAGGGATCTCCTATTAGTCATTAGGTTTTGTTTTTGGAAATGAGTGTACATCTGTTTATATTGAAAACTTCCTCAAGTGCGTCTATTTGTTTTCATTTTCACAAGATGTCGTAGTTGTTATAACGGTTCTACAGGGTATGCAATTGAGTTTGTGGTCCGCTGTAAAGGTTGCTGGTAGAGCTTATGTTCTTTAAGCTTAGAGGCATGTTATCAGAGTGATGATGATGGAATAGTGTAATACAGCATTTGCTAACATTGTGATAACATTGATGCTTTGATAGCTAGCTCTAGATTTATTAATAGTTCTCTAGATGTGACTGTTGTTAAGTGTATATGTCAACTGGGTTTGAAACATTGAACTGCTCTCTTGATTTGGATAGTATTTATATGAGAAATTAAATATACAGCATTTTATATATTGACAGTGACATAATAAAAGCATCAGTCACAATTTTACTTTATTTTGATGTAATTTCAAATTCTTACGAACAATTCTAAATATGTCATGTCATATAAGAGCTAACTGTTTCAATTATAAAATTCCTACTCCATATATATCTGAACAAAGCAAAATATTTCTGGATAGGAGGACAGGAGGTCCTGAATTTACAAAATGTGGATAATGTAGAATCTGATTTAAAGCAAGCTCTTAAAAGAACTGCCAAATTAACACTTTCCACGCGGCAGGCAGCTGCAGACGACATTCCAAAAGTTCACAAAATGTTTAAAAAATGTCAAAATTATTGAATTTCATTACCATATTTAGAACCAACTTGAGAAATGCATTAACATAAGTACAAACATGCCTAGTATTGGGTCAGTAATCCTTGAGACAGACTTTGAAAATTGTGAAAGGTTTCTGAAAAATCTGTTTTGTGTATGGTAAAAATAATAGCCGCGTGGAAAGTGTTAAAGAAGCAAATAATGGAAGCAGAAGCGCACATCATTCGGCAGTTTTAAGTCTATGTGGGGGTCTTTGCTGAATGTCAGACAATGGTGGTCATGGCTCGTTCACCTCTTTCAGACGTTGAAAGTGAAATAACATAAATGTTTTACACTGGAGTCGGTTCCAATGGATGTAGAATCTTAAAATGTATTTGTAAAAGTTGAGTCGTCAAGCTACCTTCCTGTCTCTATCAGGAACAAAAATATGGCAGCTCTTTGCCGGGAAATTTGGGCATTTGGAGGGAAATTTGGGCATTTGAAGGGAAAGTTTGTTCTTTTAAGAACAAGAAATACATGTAAGAAATAGTGGGACATTTTCCATTTTGAAGGGAAATTTGTGTTAGCTTACCGGGAAATCAACATTTTTTCCAGGCCTGAAATCTGGTTTTGTAGGCTGATGACATTTGAAGTACAGTAGTAGCTCAGGATGTTTTACTTCCAAGGCTTAATCACTATGAACTCAACAAATCCATAACCTTTACTGCATTGGGGAAAATAACAACACACATGCTGCAATATCATCTTTGATTCTGTCGTGAAATAGATACCTAATTTTGAGATGAGTATCTTAACGTCTTTTCCTCCTCCTGAAATATCTCATTTCATCAGATCAAGCAGTCACTTGAGAATGATGCTGAAATAAAGACAATACTTTACTTCCCTTGTAAATAAGTTCCTACTGCCATGCCATCGGCTATACTTGCGATCAAGTAAATAAAGCAATAATGTTTCTTGGCTCGACCTAAAGTACATTTGGAATGGGGTCTTCTGTATAAAAAGGTATATAAGTTGCACATGGACTGAATGTATTAACTCGGTGTATCTAAAAGCAAAAACTATTTTTATAAACTTTTGGTGATATATACTTAATATGGTACCATTGATAATTGGTTAAATGTAACAAATGTTTTGAAAGTTCAATGAAATTAAGCAACACAATTGTGTGGTTTTTTACGAAGTAGTTAATTTCTGTACTCAATTTGTTCCATGTTCTTTTCTGTCAAGTTTAAACAATATTGAATGTTGATGCATTTGTTTTCCTAACACCTATTTCTACACAGTACTGGGATACAGTACACATTTTTATTCTTTAGCAACCATTATGGTTTGCAAACCATGATTATAAGTCTTTAGTCATTATTTCTTCCGTGTCTACAATTGTTTTTTATAAAGGTACTCACTCCTTAACTATCTGAAACAGACAATCAATTGTTTCTATTATAAAACAGCAATAAATGTTATTTACTTGCTATCACAACCTAGAAATCTCATCAGATGTTTTCTAATACAAACAGATGGCTTCATGATACTAAACTTTACCTTTCAAAAGATTTCGGGTTAACCGAGTAGAATTTGTGACATATCAGTTGATAGTCTAGTCTAGGAACGAGACACTTGCTTCCTTTGTTTCCCTCTATCTCCCATAAGCAATGAATATCATCATAGATAGTCACAAATACAATGCGACAACTCCATATGTAGAGCACCTCAAGCATAGATACCATAATGAGGAGAATGTTCTCGTTGCCTATCTATAGCCCACATCCAAAATGATTCCATTGCTGAAACTGATATCTAGCTGGAAAGGGAATATTTTATTCATAAACAATTTTCAAACTGACTGACTGGCTGTTATTGGATTTAATCAGGGCAACATTTAATAATAAGGGCAAGATTATTATCGCATTGCTGGCAGTTATTTAGTGGCAATAAATAATACAAAAAAGGCTGATGACGTCTTTTGCATAAATCTGTACGGTTAATTTCATAGAGTATTTTTTATCAGTGTAGGGCATCTTTTTTAACAACAAGCCCATAACTTGGTACGGTTAGTAGGTATGTATCAGAGGGAATCTCTCTAATGAAATGACTGATATGTTAATCATTGCTGATAGGACTTTGATGGCAACACTTCTTGCATGAAGAATTTTTTCTTCACATTAATGATAATACTTGGATGATCAGGTGATTGGATGGAAAAACAACATATTACAAATGTAAGAAGCTGCAATAGATTACTGTATAAGTGGAAATGTTTGAGCTACATTTATTTTTGCTCTATTTGCGCTACGTTTAGCTAGCACAAAAAACCCACATGAATATTAATGTGTATTTGTACTGTAGCACCACATTTTTCTCATGCGCAAAAATGCAAAATGTCAATCTTCAGAAGTGTTTTCTTTAGAAGTCAGCTGTTTAGTGTTATTTGAAGTTGCTTTTTTTCAGAAGATGGCTCTTTAGTTAACAAAGTACTATCTTCAGAAGATAGCTGTTCAGTATTTAACAAAGTGCTATCTTCAGAAGATAGCTGTTTAGTATTTAACAAATGATATCTTCAGAAGATAGCTGTTTAGTATTTAACAAATGCTATCTTCAGGAGAGCTGTTTAGTATTTAACAAATGCTATCTTCAGAAGAGCTGTTTAGTATTTAACAAATGCTATCTTCAGAAGATAGCTGTTTAGTATTTAACAAAGTACTATCTTCAGAAGATAGCTGTTTAGTATTTAACAAATGTTATCTTCAGGAGAGCTGTTTAGTATTTAACAAATCTATCTTCAGAAGAGCCGCTTAGTATTTTACAAAGTGCTATCTTCAGAAGATAGCTGTTTAGTTTTTAACAAATGCTATCTTTAGAAGATAGCTGTTTAGTATTTAACAAATACTATCTTTAGAAGATAGCTGTTTAGTATTTAACAAAAGCTATCTTCAGAAGATAGCTGTTTTACAAATTACTATATATAGTCTATTTCACTTCCTCTGGGCAGTGACATAACTTTACAGGTGCATAATTTATGCAGATATGTGATGCAGCACATCAAAAGGGGTACTTTGCAGCTGGGTGTTTTTCAAGATAATATAGATGAAAACGGACAGAAAAAAATAAAGAAAATGATAAGAATTATTAAGGAGTCATTTGCACTTGTAAAATCTGAATGCCTTGATTAATTTTGATACATTTGGTGTCATTTTAAAGTGGAAAATGCTCTGAGAGCACACATACCAAACCCAAAATTGACTTCACCTACCTGCAAAGCCCTCCCTTTTTGATGTGCCGCATCACATATATGAATCTTCCGCCTTTCTACGTGTGTGTGGGTGTGTGTGCTCCTGACGGTGCACTCGTTTATATTCTGCGATTAGTGATTGACACAGTGACATCAACGACCATGGAAGCGAAATAGACTATATCCTCAGAACATGTGTTTTCCAAAGTTGCTATCTTCAAAAGATAGCTGTTTACTTTTTATCAAATTGCTATCTTCAGAAGATATCTGTATAATGTTTATCAGAAGATGACCATTTTCCAGAGACCAGGAATTCAATAAAGATAGCATTTTCAATTGATATAACTAACTAAGCCATGAATGAACTAAAAGGATTATTGTTTGAAGTAAAACGAATGCACAAGAAAACAATATAATTAAAATGTTATAAATAAATAAAGTTAAGTTTTAAGCTATCTACAAAAGATTTGTATTCAAAGTTTGGAGGTTTTTTTCCTCATAAAAGTCAAATGTATACAAATTACCATATGTTTTTACTTACAAATACCATATCAAGTGTAAGGTGCTTTTGAAGAGTTGGAATGCTAAACCCTGAGCCATTTTCCTATCTTGTTTTACATTGACATTAACCAGCTTCATATTCTTCATTTCTGTGATCAATTAGTCATATAGAATTGCATGCCAAAATTAAAGTTTGTTTTCATAGCACATCGATTCATATTACATATCGATATAGATAATTCATTTTTTCATGTACTTCACACAAAATGTTTACTGATGGTAAATGACCATAATGGACATTGTATTTGCAAGCTCCACATAGTCAATTTATACCGTCTCTAGTTCAATATTGACTCGGTCTCTATACATCTTGTCTAATGCACGATAGATTAAGGCGTAATATGATCCGTTTTTGTTATTCATGAAAGAAAAGTATTATATGAACTCTAAAACAATATTATTGTTGTACTTTGGCATTGTTATATAAAGTGATGGATTAAAAAAACCTTGACTCTTTATGACCATTGAACTAAATTCTCAATAGGATCTTTCTGTGCAGATACAATGCTTAGTTACAGAAATATTCAAGTGAATAAGCAGTGAGGAATTTAACTCAGTGTAGAATTTAAATAGCCGTAATCGTTCTGCAATAACTGGCGCCGTAACACGCAAGACAGATTTTTTTATTTGACTTCACACCTTAGCTGTCACCTTTTGCTGACTTCAATTAAATGGGTCGCAGATTGCTAACTTTTCAGTTTAGTGTTTCTAGTAGATTTACCACACATATATGGGGGGGGGGGGGGGGGGTGGCAAGATCTTTGTTTTTTTGTCATAAATAAGGAGTCTGGTTTTGGTATCAAACCTGATAGGATGCATGAATAATGTTACCAATAACTATACTGGTATTAGATGACAGTTTGATACCATCTATCTGTTATAAGGATCATTGCCTGTAATACAACTTCCTGTGAAATCTGTTGCATTCAAATTTATACAGTGGTGCCAGTCGCAATGTTATAGGCCCTAATCAAAAATTAAAACAATAATCATGATTTGGTGTCGATGAACTTGGAATTCAATCCCAGTGTCTTGTGTTTTGTATTGAATTGAGACCCTATGCCTCCAAACGTTTATCACGCTACTAGAGAACCTGTCAACACTGTGAGTGATGAAGAGGATATATGAAATGGGCTAGCAAGCACATACATGTCATATTACAGGGATCAAAATCAAGATATTTTGTGACAGCAATATTTCTGTTTGAAGCAATATTGTGCAATTTAGCAGCATTTTTATATTTGCTCAAAATCTCATGGATGGGAATTTGTCCTTTAAACGAAAGAAGAAATCAGTTTGTTTTTTATTTATTTTAAAAGAAAGTTAACTTAAATCAGTAATACAATTCATGATCACAATTTGTTAATTTGACTATATTTTTTACTTTTACCCTACTTTCCGGGTGATAGATTTACCGTATAAATGCCCATCCGATGTTGTCAGTATCATTTATTGGCTTCTCAAACCCTATTATAATTGCGTCCTTAGGCAGGCAGAATTATTATACAGAATTGAGTACAAATGTACTCCCTCCCATATAATTGAGTTGTGAACCCTCAGGTGCATTGTACTTATTATTTTGTATAAAATACAGGACACGCTAATCCCACTGTGTAGCTTGATATTCAACAAAATATTACATTTGGATTAATAATAGTTACTGTAGATTGGTGTGGTATGGAATGAAAGCTGTCGTCTTCAAATAATAAGATATTATGATTGGTTTCTGTACTTTTTTGATATGAAATATTTGATAGCTGGCTTTTCTTTACACTGAGATTGTCTTGTTATCCTATCTTTTGATGTATTTTATGTAGTTTATGTATTATTTTTGTTGGAAGTGGCATATACTTACTTTCTGTAGATTTTATTGGTGATTGAAATTCTATCTACTAAATTTTCTAAGTTTTAGTTTCTATAACGCTAACCCAACCAAATACCACAAAATACCATGACCCAGCCTGTTTCTATAAACCTGCGTGGAAGTTTTTCAATCAAATGATGGACCAGGCTATATACTTGGTGCAATATACTGCAGAGAATGTTTCTGTAAAAAGAAGGGAGTAGTGTTACAGTTAGAGGATTTGTTATACCTAGGATAATAAACCCTGTAATTTCTTGTCTTGTGGTGCAGTTGAATTATTATTGAATATAGCTGTCTACTGAAGATAACCATCATCTTCCGATCTGTTTGATTTTTTCCTGTTTAGTTAATTAATGCAATATATGTTAGTTAATTAATGCTATATTTGCTTAGGCCAAAAAAAAAAGTAGTTTGTCTCAAAGCTTGCGAAGGCTTCAAAATCGGGCGACGCGCGCTGTTTTTTTTCTTCCAATTTTTCTTTTTTTTTACATTTTTTTTTATTTGTGTGGCAATTTTTACTCTTACTATTTACAACCGTTGACACTTTCTGATATTTGTTTTTTCTATTTGAAATGAATATTGTCATGTAGTTGTGTATAAGAACAATTGTGCAGCGTTTTTGAAGAACTGAGTCATGTAACAGTTTGAGAAAAGGAAAATCTGCCGATATTTTTAATAAAAACTCGAAATAAAAATTTGTAGGGAAAAAAAAAATTGATTTGACAATTTTCTGCATTTCAGACGCGGTATTTTGGCATTTCAAAACCAATGCGCGCGCAAGCTTTGAGACGAACCTTTTATTTTGTTTGGCCTTACCATTGATTAGTTTCAGTGCACTAATATGTGAATGAAAGTGAACATATAAATGTAGAAACATATTCTATTCACCACAATTTCTTATAATCACAAATAATGATAGGTAACCATCGTCAATACTTTCTCTGTATACCATAAGTTCATTGAGAGTGCAAATCCTACCTACATCTGCATTGTGAAAAGTCTGGCTAAAGACTTAGTAATAGACCAAGTAATAGCCTTAACTCTTCCAAGCGTAACATTTAATTAGTTTGACAGAAATATTTCCAGTCATGTCATCTTAATGAATCAACCATTTTCTGATGTCATCATCTTAATCTAATTCAATTTGGTTTAGATTTCAATTTTAGTAATTAGCTCGCTACTCGTCTATTCTTCCAATTCAATGGTATAATTGTCCACATTGAAATGAAACCATCTTTTTTTCAAGGTGGTAAGCGATTGACGCTGGTTAAGCGATTTACGCGGTTTACGGTGACTGTGGTTCCCATGCTAGTCTTTCTCTGTGACTAGCGGTGCAGTAAAGCAAATAGTCAAGTTCAATGTCCCCCTGATGCCCTGGTTGTTTGATCAAATACAATCTAGAATAAAGCAAACCTAACAAACTTTGTATGCTCTACTTTTTGCATTGATTTGGAGGTGGAGGGAGGTGGAGCAGTTTATTCCAACAGAGTGTGGTTTTAGTGATTTAGTTGTGGGATAACAATCATGGCTTCAACTTGTGGAGAGTAAGTGGTGTAAATCAGTTGTAGCTTAACTGTGGACTTCCAATTGGACTGTTAACCGCACATAAACCGGACAAGACAGTACAGACTTTTGATGGATAGCAAAATAGCAAAGGAGCTTGATTAAAAACACCTAAAAGTGTGATTTTAGCACACATTGTGTTAATTGTCAATTTTGCATCTTGACACATACATGTAAGTCTAGACGGAATTTGTACAGAATTTAAATTGAACCATTAGGACAAAATTCTGTTGAGCACTCAGGAGCAGGCAGCCAGTTTAGTTCATCGACTGCAGAAATAGCACCATTGGGCCAGTACATGGTTGAAGAACGGATTAGTAACTGCTAGCCATCCTCCGGATTCTTATTGAAGTCTAAATAGCCATTAGTAGAAATTTGTCTGCAGTATTAATGGTATTGCAGTGCCATTGACCGAACAAAGTAAGTCCCCTTTTGTTGCAATTTTTTGCTCACAAAAAAATATTTGAATGTGAGTGACTATATATATGCTGTTGCTTTGAAATTACTGTAAGGTTTAAACAGGTTTTTAACACTTACCACACGGCTATTAATTTTACCATTTACAAAACAGATTTTTTAGAAATCTCTAGCCAAAGGATCATTGAATCTATACTAGGCATGTTTGTACTTATTTCAATGCATTTCACATGGTGATTCCAAATATGATAAATGAAATTCAAAAATGTTGACATTTTTTTAAACATTTTGTCGAATTTTGGAATGTCGTCTGCAGATACCTGCTGTTTGGTGTCAAGCTAGATGTCATCACTTCATCATGTACGTACTATGAGAAGGTGATGTTTTCACAAGTGAGGTATAGCTGGAACTCTTTTTAAATTGCTATAGGTTAAGTTGATGCAGCAGAGTTACTAAATGTTTTTATTCGAACAAATTTGGGAGTGTAATGACTTGCGGGGAAAATGATACAGTCCTTACGGAACTTTGGGAGGTATGGTTTGTCGTCCCATAACTCTCTGCATGTAAGGGGATAGTTTTGATATTTTGATATGGTCATGCGACTAGTTAGATAGTCTCATGTAGTCTTGTCTCTCATATTCTATTTCTACAAATTGTTGTTGCCTCAGTTCACTTGTGGGAAATCAAACGATAAGATTACATTCAAGTACAATTTACATCCGAATCATTTTTAACCATCTAATTTAGAAAAGACTATTTTGAAAAAGCTGCGATATTTTGCGTTTGTTCTAATCATAACCAGCTGACACCCCAATATGTTACCGAGATTGCAGATCAGTTCAAAAAGCCAGCACTTTAATAGTCGTGACCTTTTGTTGCCTTTCACAACTCAAGGCTCCAACAAGGTCCTAAGTTTTCTGCCTAATTGCCCACGTTGAAAAGTGACCATCCTTCAGTCGCCAGTGAATGCTACACTGCCCATTACCATGTCTGAAACGATGGGTTGGATTCAGACTCCGTTTGACTAGAAAATTGAGCTGTAATTCTAATCCTATTTCCCGTATTTTGTTGGTAAATTTAGCAGTCTGGAATGGCTAGGGCATATCAAAAGAATTAGGGGTGAAGTTTATCCACCATGTGATGAAGCATGCGTAATGTGCACACGTTTAGCGTACGTCGACCAAGACGTCCTGGAGCCATCTGTTCATAGGACTTAACAAAATAAAAGTCACTATTTTCGCCCCTAAATACCCATTATATTTTAATTTTGCCATTGGAAGATTACCGGAGTTACACAAAATCCCCAATGCTATTTTGATAAATGGATTATCTTTTTTCAAAGTCAAGGCCAAATCTGTCAATTTGTTTTCAAAGTAAGCACCATTAGTACATTCCCCAACCGGCGATTTGCCTTGATTATTACATGAAATATGTCTTGAAAATTCCCTGGATGGTCTGATGACCAAATTTAACATCATTACAAGTCTACGGCATTCACACTGAAAAAATAATCTACTTTTTATCACAACATTTTTTTTGATGGTGAGAAAATAATCTGGGAAAAGTCCCCTTGGGGTGGACATTAAAATAAATCTCTTTATTGTGAAAATTGATTGCATAAATCAGCACATTGTTGCTAATCTCTCATATCAGGGCTAACTCCTTTGTACTCTGTAATAGTACTATTGGATCAATCCTATTATTCTATTGGAGAATTTATTATATTTAAACTGAGCAATATTGAGATTTATTAGTGAACCATCAAACTAGGTGGGTACTATAAATAAATACACCTGTATACTATATAAATAGCAAGTTGTGACTTGCTTATGTTGAACCATTTATTAAAGGGGCACTGAGAGATACGTATAGGAGTGCGGTCAATGACCGCCGGTCATAGTTCTGTTATACCCTTCACACCAACATCGGTAGTATGCGTCTTTCTTAAAAATCACGCACTATGGATATCCCTGTAAAGGGTATAAGAGAACTATTCCGGAGTGCGCCCTAAATTTTCCTGGAAATCAAGTTGTTTGCACCTACGTAATACTTGGACATACTAACTACCACCTGAAACCATTTACCGTAATTCACTGTCTATCATGTAAAATTTCACGATTTGGTAATTTCTATGTAGATCACATCAAAATTATCAGCACCACTCACCACATAAATTGCTTCAACCAAATTTCTATCTAGCACTATCATTCAACCATTTTCCTATTATAAATTATTACACTTCAGGCAGCCCTCAAATTAACCGAAGGCACCGAAGGCAACTGCCGTCGGTGCCCCACCTAGTTGCCTCGATGCCCTCAACTTCTGGCTATTTTAACTCCATTGAAAAGTACATAATTGCCTTGTGCCCCTTTCAAATTGCCTGAAATTGCCATGCCCTTTTCATTTCTTAATTTGAGGGCTGACTTCAGGGTTCCTACGTACCTTATCTATTGAAACAATTCATTTTTTTCCAAATATCATTTTTCTCTGCAATCTCTCAATGCTCCTTTAAAGGTGGCTTAATCTTTCTGCTGGCATGATCATAGACATGTAAAAATGTATGTTACATTACATGTTGTAATTGAAAATTCCAATCGTACTTTATTAGTAATTACCCTTTTCAGTCCATATTCATCTCTATTATAGTTTCCCTGTCTAGCTTTTTGTTAACTTGTAACTCATAAAATTCTATAAGCATGAAGGCTTGCATTTAATTCCATGTTTGTGGATATTTTATGTTATAAACTGTAAAAGTGGTAATTGTTGCGCCGATTTTGAACCGTTTTGCATGTTTTTAGATTTGGGATTTGTAGCTTCATCACAGACCTATGCATATTTTGGGCATTATTATTCGAACACGAAAAGCGCAAAAATTTCCACTTTTTTACAGAATACCTTTTGAATATGATTTTAGCCTTCTGGGAAAAATTGCAAAGCAATCCCTAGCTTGCAGGTCATCTGGACTCTCCTTCATCTTCCCTTGGTAGAATGGTTGTTTGTAATGTTATGAACCAACAACAGTCCATGCACACATCCACGATATGTTTGAAACTAAATATTGTTGGATCCTAAACTTCAATAATTGTTGTCCTGAAATGTTGTAACAGAGTTTACTTTTACCTGTAAAATGGTAGTTTTATGATGAAACAGTGACAGCCTCTATTTTGATTTGTTATGCAATTGTACATGTTTCAAACTTGTTGTCTCAGCCCTTACCAATGCCTAAACCGTATCTTATGTATGTTATTCCATAATGTTAACACTTATATCATTTGAACATCAATTCAATTCAAGTAATAACAAGATTATAATCTGCAAAACCCCATGCCATTACCTATGTTACTACAGGTGTGATCTAAAACAAAATGTGGACTGTGGTGACAAAATGCCGCATCTTTAACACTTTCCACGCGGCTATTAGTTTTACCATATAAAAGATAGATTTTTCAGAAACCTTTCCCAATTTTGAAAGTCTGTCTCAAGGATTACTGAACCAATACTAGGCATGTTTGTACTTATTTCAATGCATTTCGCATGGTGATTCCAAATCTGGTAATGACATTCAATAATTTTGGTATTTTTGAAATATTTTGTGAAATTTTGGAAATTCGTCTGCAGACACCTGCCGCGTGGAAAGGGTTAAGTAGAATATGCGCTAATGTCATTCCTTCTTGAGTAGAATAAAACAGTTAAAACTGTTCTTGTTCTACATTGAATATAAGTTAGTAGCAGATATAATTTACATTGTTATTGGAAAATTTGACATTTGTAACATTTAATAATTAATACTTCTTTTAAATGAATATCTATAGAATCACCTATCCTGATTTATTATTCATGCACATAATTTCCGCATATCACAAAGGTGGTTCCCTCTACCAAATAAATTATGCATTCAATTCATGTTCGTTCTAATAAAATTATACCTAGCTATGTTGCACGCTCTCACGCTGCATTACCAAGCTAGTTAACATAGCTAAGCGATCGTGTGGGGTGTGATTCAATTGTCTATAGTGAGTTCGGTGCTAAATCAGCAAAACAATAAGATTTGTATTTATCTACACACACACATTTTACTTGATTTGGGTTTAAATTTATAAAAATGTAATATCTCTCAATTATTATGACACACACATGACATTTGCTCAGTGTATCGTGTCTTTCTTTGGATTTTTTTTGCATTTATACCTTAGTCTGGTTGAGAATCCTAGACATGGCATATGCATGTGTGCTACCCAACAAGTACTGCATCTATGTATGGTTCAATTGTGTAATAATTTGATAGGATATGCACAGGTATGTACTGCAATATGAAAAAGGAAATTCAAAATAACTTTAAAAATGTAAAGAGACTTGCTCTTTTTGTACTGACCAATATATAGACTTTTACCAGACAGCATACCGCTGTGCGCTCGCACGTTTCCCCAGTAAAATAAAATAATAATCACTAAGGCAGCTGCACAGTTACAAAGTGCATACATTTATAACACTTCCCTATTGTTCTACTCGTTAAATGATCAATATTTAAAAATATATGTGGACTAGTTTTGTAAGCGATTTGTCCCCTTTATTGTTTTGGTGCCTTAATTAGTACCATTGTGACTGTCAATTGAAAGAGGAGGCATTTTATTATACCCACACTGTTTTGAGGCCCATTTTAATACCAGCTTTGACACTGACAGGTGAAGAATTTCATTTCAATTTTAATTATTTTTTATTTTTCTACTTTTTATTTTGTTATTTGTAATAGTTGGGCCAATAACATTATCTAGATATCAATTGGCACCTTTTCCAATTTCAATATCATTTGAAAAGATATGAATAAAATATAGCATTACTAGGCCTAATTCTTATTTTTAGGACACAAATATGGAAAAAATGATGGATAATATTTTGCATTGAATCTCTAGAAGTGTTCTTCTTGACCTCAAATATTGAAATTTACCACTATAATAGGTTATAGCATTGAAATGGTTATCATATAAAGATAGTATCTACATAGGGTTTATGGTGTTACCCATGACTCAGAAACTTATATATCAACACTTTAGATAGGCCTATGACATCAGCACATTCTTTCAATTGCTATGTGTTACCCAGGATGTCATCCCTCAGGATCCCAATTGTTTGCCTTGCTGGACAGTTACCATCTATTGCCATTTTATTAACTAAAACAATTCCCAATTCAATAACTAGACAGTAAGTCAATTATTCTATAGTTCTAATATTGGGCCGGTATCATCAAAAGTGAGAAAATTGTCTAGAACAGATCTGGTATATCAAATAACCAATAATGTTATATCTCTAAAGAGACCCATGGGAGTACCCAATAGCAGTGAACTTACATTCCCCCTGAATTCCCCTTCCCAAGATTTTACCTGTCGATCTCACAGTTTCAGCAGCTCCAATCGCAGTATGGTATCTCTCAAAGCAGGCCCCTAGCAAATCGGTATATAACCAAGTGGTAGGTAGTTCTCTCATAGTTTACCCCTCCTCTGTTTGATGCAGATATCATATTTCATTGTGAGTAATTGTGCCATTAGGTTGTCCTATGGCATTGACCATTCCTTCCCCTTTATATAAACCTAGCTGGTGGCATTCTCTCCCTATGCAGCATTTGTGCCTCGTTTGCCTATTCTTTCCAACTCGGTGTAATGACCACAACTGTTATAAGACATTCCAGAGGAACAAATAATATATAGCCTGGACAATGTGGGGGTGGGTGGGTGGAAGGTTTATGTTTTCCCACTCAAGTCTCAAATAGTTAACCATGACCATGGATATGTTTGCTATACCGTTTCCAATATCATACCTATTTTTTGGTGGTCATTATACACCATTTAACTTGGCTTCGCAACACTGGATGTTTTTCTTCCAATGTTTCTCTTTCGGCACTACAAAAATATTAGCATTCCTGCTTTTCTCCTTAGTTTTTGAAAACTGGACTGTTATGATAGATACAATTAGAGACCTATTGGTCCTATTGGTGACCTATCGGGTAACAAGGCAAACTACACCACTATGTCCCCTATAGAAGACTGTTCCCCTGGCTATGACCCCTTTAACACAGGTGAAACCCCCTCCTTCTCACACCCTTCACACATTCCTTTTCACACCTTGCTTTAGCGAGAGAAAAAAATGACATTTTTACACCAAATTTTATTTTCACACATTTCAATTATGGAAAATGATTTACCAGATTTAAGTTTATCTACACAAGTCTCTATGTAACATTGCTAAGTAACTAACCCCTTAAAATTTGAATCTAACAACATGTAAATCTTTGCAATTCGATAGAGTGAACAATTATGAATGCAAATAATAAGTGTTGTTAAGGTCTTGCAATTAGTCAACATCTTGTTTTATGAAGTGTTTCTGTCAATTAAAATGACCTTACTTAAAAAAGACACAGCTTGACACACAGGTAAAGTAGCACACAAGATTGATGGCATTGAACTAAGTATAGCGTTTACCATGTGTGATTCAAACCTGGGGGAGGGGGAACCCTCACACACACAAAAACACATACACCCTTTTACGGATCTACTATCAAAAGGTTTCTTAAGAATATTTAAGTATTTTTTCTCAACGAATTAGGCTTATGAATGCAATTTTTGTGCAATTTACTAATATGGGAGTCTAGTCTTAAGAAATGTAGCAAACCGAAAAGTAGTCGTGTAACAAATAGCAGAACATTGTTTTTAAAAGACTTAATTTAGGTGCATTTTAAGGTACTTTTGTAACCATTTTCAAATATTGGTGCACCCCTGGCATTGAAATTAGCATAATTACCATCAATGCTCACTTCAAATCATCATTTGCACCAACTGTAACACACTATTCATGATGAATCCTGTTACGCTACCAGCCAAGTTTGCAGCAGGCATAAATATTATAATATTATGCATACAGTTGAAAGAGATACCACATTTGAAGCCATATCAACAAGGTCCCACTTTGTCTAGAGATACCCTACATGCATAAAATTAGCATAATAGTGAAGTCATGCATTTGTTTGACTCAGTTTTAGGTGCTTTTATACCATTATCAATAGGACCATGATAGGACCACTATTGATGACTTGAGGCTAGGTCAAGTAGTTGGTAAGTGTTTAAAAAGTACTTATTTCTTACATCCATTGTGATGGATCGTTCACAAGGTGTTAGACTGTGTAAGGCATCCTGTCATATTCTCTTATAATGTCTTTGTCTTGGAACAATAGGATATTTAATACAATAGGTAATTAGGGAAACTGCTAGGTGGATTAGGACAGGAAGGTAAGATAATTAAACAAAAAACTGTGAAAAATTAAATGAAATAGACTTGGTTTTGTTTGTGATGTCTTAATGTGATATTCTAATTTAATAATGATTGATGTGTGTTTCAGATTTTACAGATGCCTTAACACTGGTTGGTTTGAATGGCTATATCTGAAAAGAACCACCACATAAATGGTTTATTTTAGTACTTTTATTAAAAATATGTTTTTTGTTTGTTTATTTATTATGGTAAAGGACCAAATTATAAATTAGTTAGCTGTTACATGTTACTGTCACTTCTAATGTAAATTCAGTAAATTGTTTATTTTAATATAAACGATAAGATTTTATTATCAAAATTATAAAAATAAGTTGTTATTTATAAAACAAAACACTCCTCCTGTTCAAAAAACAAACTCCTGTCATTATTACTAGTTACCCAACACCAAAGACTTATCTGATGGTAAAATTCATTAATAAAATTACACGTATTTTCTGTCATAGTTTGATGTTTTTACTAGTAAAATATCACAAATTGATTTTCTATGTCCCATCCCCCATAACACTTGATATGCCATAATTTGATATAGACTGTAATGGAAGCAACGAAGTACATTTGGGTTCATTCAGCGTAATTAATATTTAATCTATCCTAATAATATCGCAGTTGTCAAATTCATTCAATTGTACACTTTATGCGCACACCAACCGACAAACAACACACCAGAAATTGAGCGAAGAGAGATCATGTTTGCTCTAGCATTTTCATGTGAATCAATGTAGGTCAAATTGTTCAGTGTTAATTAGCACATTATTGTTTCTTAGTAAGACCAAGCATTGTTGTGTTTGTTAGTAATGACCGTGGACTGGTCAGTGCACTCCCTACATAAACTGACAAGTCTTTCACCTAAAACTACTGCCCATGGCATGTTTACTAACCAACACCCCCATGAGTGTCAATGGAGCGTGCCAGTATTTTTAATAGCCAATAGAAAGTGTGCATCGTATTGTGTGGTCTTGACCCTACTAGAGGGAGGTTTCACACCTAAGCGCAGCAACCAATTCACCTGCAAACGTTGGTTTCCACTACCACTACCCCACTACCGGTGTACAACAGATCCGTTCCCATGTTTCACTGGGAATTACCACCACAAAATATTGTCATTTTATGACCCCCGGATTTGTGGCGTGGATATCTTATGTTGACTAAACATAGTATAGCAGCATTTAGGATGTCATAAACCAGGATGACTGATGAGGCGTACAAAGAGCTAGCAAACTCCGACTATTCTTAGTATGGTTTACTGCTATGGATCCATTATGATGCACTTATTTCATAAGGAGTATTGAATTGCGATATCTTACTGGCTGTGAATAAGATAGGATATTATTATTATTATAACCGAGTACAAGCAGGAGGAGGAGGCAGATAATCTCTGCTGCATCTTTATGTGTCAAAATGATGCCCTGTATGTGTGATCATATATATGAGGAACTTGAACCTTATGATGAGGATGGACAATATATTTCAAGATGTGATAATATCGAGTAAGTACCAGAAATAAAAATTATGATAGGTTTTTTTTGTCAGTTATAATAAAAACAAATCTATATTTTGTGTAAATACATAGGCCTAAGCAATTATTCAGTTATTTATCATATCATATTTAGTTTGATAAAACTTGGTATGATCAATATTAACTTTTGATTTATGAATGAAGGGGGTCGCATAAATTATGATGATGTATTAATATTTTAAATTGTAATTAGGTAAGGGTCTGGGGGTACAGGCTTTGGGGTATGGGCATGGTTTGTTGTGGAATTGACAGTATGGATACTGATAGTGATAGCTACAAATAATTTAGCTATATGACTAGTGTGTACTTTGGCTCTCTGTCTAAACACCAAAACTTGTTTGGTTAAAAGTAACATTTTCTATTTGATATCATAAATTCCAATACCTGTATATTGTAGATTAGGATAAGTGGCTGTGACGTTTGATAAATTCCGTGTGTGCATATTTTGGTTGATAGGATATAGTAAATGCTGTAGTGCACAACGAACATGGTCAAAAGTTTGAGGTAGTCAGTGAAATTTACCGACAAAAATTGGACACATTATGCTTCTCACAATATCTTCACAAGTATTTTCTAAGCTTATTATAATAAGATTTTAAAATGAGATAATTTAGATTTCTATAGTTTTTCATTCTACTTTACATTTGTTACATGACAACGGTTATCAATCAATAACATTGAAAAAGAGAGTGCTGAATTTTACAGTCAAAATTGAATTTTGCTCAGAAAGTTCAATATATTGTTTCATTAGATTATAGCCTGTGGATTCTTGAACCATGGAACACAAACTGTGCATAATCAAGGAAGCCCCCTCATGGAGAAATAAGATCACACATTAATTACTCATTAATTACTCCTAGCCTTCTATCTAATTATTTCTCTAATTTGTGCAACTTGAAAATTTAGATGCTTGAAAGTTCTCTTTCTAGAAATAAGATCCCATGTGTAATTATAGTCTTCTTGTAATCATTTCTTGGAAAGAGGCTAGAAGGAAAATAAATTGCAATCTGACTCCCTGCCTCCCTCTGTATGACATCATTCATTAGAATCATCGGACAAACTTTCCATGTAGCCACCAACCATCTATGTGATGCTGGTCTCATCATTTTAGATATCATTACCAAAGGATGTTGTCATCCTCTTTTTGTATGCATCTCTTGTTGCTTTCTGATATGATAAGCTCATGTTCAAGACTCAATTGATTAGTGCACCTGTGTACGCTTCTCACACACAAATCTGGTTCCATCTATTATAACCAAGCTACAAGATAGGGTCTCTTATATCACGGCATAACTCGAAAGTTCATTAGGAAATCCGGGCACATCTGCAAAACATGTACTAGGATTTTAACAGCGTTGGGATAGAACTATACCAGTGTTATTGCATATTAGATGGGGCCAAGGACCGCCAAAGGCTGTTTTCTGAGCTAAATTTAATAAGGGTATTAGACTAATAATTGGTGATCTCTTTTTAAGCACCCATGGCCTAATTATGTGGCCGCCAATTGGTTTATAAGCTCAAATTGTAAGGTAGACTTAAATTATTGATGGGTTTAGCAGCCAAGTTCAGTTGCTAGGAGTGATATTGTTGGCCAATATCCTGTAAATATTGACTAATTTATACTTTTCAGTACTTCACAGAGGAAATAGGGTTAAAATCAATAGATTAATGCTAATCACTGTTACTCAAAAACGATCCATGTTTATCCTCCATGTAAAATGTAATGCACAAAATATGACATTTGGAGATTGTTGGGAATGTTAGGATTATGATTCACTTTTAAATGTCAAATTATTTAATTCATATTTTATGGAGGAATGCACAGAAATCTATGAATTTTCAGAGGTACATGTAGTTGGATGTTGCATGTATTAATATCACAATCATGTTAGTTACAAAACTGCTTTACATTGAAATGATTTGATCATTTTACTTGTCCTTGTTTTTGAATGTATCTACATGTAGTCCAATTTTATTCTGGTGAGATGAGAAAGTAACAGGGGGATATCACATCTTAAAACTGTCACCATTTTTTAATTAATTTTATCCACAAAAGTTTGATTTTACTGTTTCCTGGGTTGTCACATTGTAAAACCATCACCAAATTCTAATCAATTTTATCCTCAAAAGTTTAATTTAACTTTTTCTTGTTTTTCCCTCTTTCTCTATATTGACTATTTATCTTCATATAGTTTGTGAAACGAGGCCCATCCTCAAATATACCAACCATTGATGCGGCACCCCATAGTATCCCCACATAGTGTATTATTCTTAGACATATCAGACATACAATTGTCTAGACTCTATGCAGTTACCCATATCACTTAACTAAACATGATAGTTGACAGTTCCAGCGATCCATCATTTCATATACCATTCCATACTCATCATTTCCTAATACATAAGTGATGTTGACCATCTCACATTCACATCTTCCTTCCCATTTGCTCTTTTTCCCAGCAACTTCAATCAATACATTTTTTTGTCATATTGACGGAAAAACCAGTCAGTTTGACGCCAGCCATTGTTTAACGTACAGCGCCTTGTTTCCTGCTTGACATTACTTTATGTTTAATTAAGCTCATCACAGTTTGTTTTTGCCTAATATAAGCTCATAATTTCAATTAACGATTCTTCAAGCATAGATACTGCCGTCCCAGACCGGAGATTAAGACAAATGATTACGATCAAATATTCCTACTTAAAGTCTTATGTACTTAGTTTTATTGGCAATATATGAATTAATTTGATGAATTGTGAATCTGTGAATACATATTCTTGTTTGAATAATAAGTAATGGCTGTCTGTGGATGTTGTACAAATATGCTTGAACATTACCAAATTAACTTATATTTGAATTTTCATTTTATGATTATTGGTATAATCTGGTAATAAAGATCAGCAAATATGTCAAATTTGTTAGAAGATTTCAATTTGTATAGACTCAGAATATTTCATTAGCCATATTGTAGAATGAACAAATGTGAATGATTTGAAATTTAAGTACTTAGGCCTCTAGCATATATACAGGGCATCTCAAAAGCTACCCTACTTTGTATCTGTCCCTCCCGTTCCTTGCAAAAGGGCAATTTATATGTAATTGTGTACATGTATACCATAGTGAATTTGTACTAAATATTATGAAAACTCAATTTTACAAAACTTTCCTCTGTAATTGGCAACACTGATAGCTGTAATTGTTAACTAATTCTACAAGTGTATCAAGTTTTCCCATTATGCTTTGTTTTACTGGAGATGTAAAGTTTTAAAAACTTTTGGACATGCTGAATTTGAACTTAAAAATGGTATTGAAATTTGTAAAACCAGTCATATAGGTCTACAGACAATACAACCTGTGTCCTGATTCATGGAGACTACTCCATCTTGGATGACCTGTCTCTATTGTTATCAATTCAAAAGCTAAAATTAAAAATGCACAGCTTTACAAAATTACAGTAATTAACCTATGAGTAACCTCTGGGTGTCGGCCTCAACTCCATACACCAGGGCAGTGGTTTGAATTGATGGGCTGGTGATTTATAAGTTATGAGTGCAACATCAACCATTAAAGGTAGATGACCCGATCACATTTTCGTAACACAGAATTATTTCAAACATACGGAGATTTTCATATCATATGAAAAGCTCATATTTTTCTCATCATCATACTGAAATTTGACGGCCTAAATCGGTATAATTACGGAGAAATCGATGAAATAACGTCGAATTACCGCGAATGGTGGTAACCACCGATATATTTTGTGTACTACTCAATGGGTACAGTTCACAGCATCTTGTGCGTCTAAAATAAGAACCATTAGAGCTATGCAACTCAAACTTTGGAACACGACTTTTTTAAGGATGACCTTTCATGTAGAATAGAAAACTTCAAGTTGAAAATCGGAACATCTACCTTTAATGTTGATGACGTCCTACATATTTCCAGATTTAGTCATGTATTATTCTAATTGGTTGTATTGTTAATATAGAAACCAAGCTGTTGCGGGCTGGCTGGTTGTATTGTTCTATATTTCGTAATTTGAAGTCAGTCGCCATTCCTAGGGATTGGTAGACCAGAACACACCCATTAATTATCATTCAATAATTCAATCAAAAATAAATAATTTTCACCATCTTGTGCATATTTTAAAAAGGAAATCCTGTAAATTAATAATTTTTGTCAATACCTGACATTGACTGTGTAATGGAGGTTTTTACCAGTTTGAAATATTTTTGGATTGATTAATTATCAATTATCTTAAAATTGCGCTTATTTCCTATTTCCAATGCTTGAATTCTACTGTTTGATGTTGGAGCTGATCGTGTCTAGCAGTTTAAAGCATCTGTTTCTTGTTGCCGGATAGCTCTCCATAACCCCTTGAGGCTTGTAAAAACGTGACTATGTGTCCACTGCTGTGTCGCTACGATCAATTTCAATACCAAACAATTTCCAAGTGTTGTCTGTCATTCTTTTCTTTCTTTTTTACTATGTCTAATGTCAAATACTGTGAGGTGTTCCAGTGTTTACGCTCTGGGCTCGTATGCCCTGGTTCGTTGTTTAACTCCGAGTGGGTAATTAAAGCAAGTTTTACTTTGAAACGTAAACCGTGATTACACCTATCCAATTCTATTGTGATTATCAATTGTATGTTGCTATGTGAAGTATTTGAACTTAAATATTGAATTTTGAACTCCTCTGTCCATTTTCACCCTCCTACTGTCTTACGAAACATTTACCAACTTTATTAAGGCTCCATGAATGTACATGTATAGTATGGAGAACTAACATTATTATTACTGTATAATGAACTAAACAAGCAGCAACAAACTTGAACTCTTTGTTTTATTTGATTTAAATTCGATGTTTTAATCCTTTTACAATGTACAATTTAATGACACCCTTTGGATATTTATTTAATACCACATTGTTGGTGTTTCATCGAAAATGGATTTAAAATACATTCCATGTTAATGAGTGGCCAAAAAATAAACAAAGCATTGATATGACAGTCAGCTTTTGACAACTTATCGTCAGTTATGTTTTAGTTTTATTAGACGACACAATTGCATTCACACCTGGGTGTAAATTAAATTGGTATTCCTGTGAAAAGAATAGACATTGAGAGCCCTGGAGATAGGTACCACTCAAGCCATACATGCTGCTACGGCAGTGGGAATTTATAATATAATGCACCAAAAATGAATAGCAATTGAAATTAAAGTTGATTTCTTTAGTATTCCTGAGAAGATGTTTTCTATTTCGAGGTAGCGTGGCGCGTGGGCTCTACTTCCGACTAGCGCAAATCAGCAGAAGATCCCGTCGTTTAGAGTGTACTTTGATGATATCAATCTCCCGCAGTATTTTTTGTCTTTAAGAAAAGGCTTTGTAATAAAAAAGCCTGAAGGTTATCTCTTACACAGACTGGCTAATCTTTCCTGCTAATCTATCTCAAATCAGGTTAGAGGTTGGTTGAAAGGCTGGGTTAGATATGTTATAAGTAGCTCAGAGCCGTCCCCGATATGGATACTGATCTCAAACAATACTTCAATGAGATAAAACTTTGGTTTTCAACTCCTTACTAGCACACGCTTACAGACAGTCATCCGTCATTACTTTTGACAATTGTCATTATGTCCTGTGACAGAGGGTTTCCGGAGTGTGCATGAAGGCATGAAGATAAAGGGTTATGAGGTAGAGCTATGGGAGTTTGTAGTGTAGAAAATTGCGACCTGTCACATCAAAATGGACATGTTGGAAAACTGAGTTAAATCCGAGTTATTGGTATGGCTTGAAAGAGCACATTTTAAGCTTTGAAATGACACCATGTTGAAGGTAATCAGACTTTGTAACCACAAGATATGATCGGAAGAAGCATATTTTTGTCTATTATTTTCTTTATAATTCACCAAATATATTGGCCTCTATCTCAAAACTCTGTTTGCCGACAACATGTCCGTTTTGACGCGACTGGTCACAATTGGTTACATCTCATGGGACAGCTTGAAATGTATTGTACTTGTATGGAAACTTGTTTGCATAAAATGGTTGAGTGAAGGGCTTAAAATTATGCCCAGGTTTCAATCAGTACCTCTTGATTTTAAAAGTCACGCTTAAATCAAAAGAAAACAATGCCAGTGCTTGTTTACCTAGAAACTGTTGGACCAATAACCGGAAATTTTAGATTGACTTTGTGCTTAAAGTTGCAGTATGTACACTGCGTAGACCGAAAAGTAAAATATAAAAATTGCATAGCAAAAGGTCAATAATAGAATATCCATTGTGGGTTCATACCATAGGAAAAAAAAATTAAGGGGAAAAGTAAGAGAAAGTTAAATCTCTATTTTACTTCTTTGGTAAAAACACAACTTCCTACGATTTTCAAACTATTACGATTATAGACTACGTTTGTATATTTTCTCGAATTCTAGCCCTAAATGGAACCCCTCTTCAATACATGTTATTATTGTCAAATATTAACTCTTACTTGATGTACAGGGCCTACCCTCCAAACTCTTGAAAGCTGTTACAGGTAATTATTGAAGTAAACAGTTTGTTTGATAGAAAACAGCTGGTTTTACATAAAGGGGCCAGCAAGTGGATGCTCCTGCAAAGTTAATGCATTGTCAGTATCAAAATGTGTACATACTTAAAAACGAATGTGCTTGGCTAATATATTAACTTCTGGTGCAAGTGTCAGGATTAAGTTGGCGATCTATAATAAAGAAATACGGACATCCATATCCTGTCAAAGGCTAGTCAAACTTGGCCAACTCTTCATCAGAGAAAGAATTGTTTAAGCCCCGCTGATTTCCCTGATCGAATACCCCAAATAGAAATGGTTGATTGTATCGTTTCCATAAAGTAGGCTACAGGGCAAATTTCAAGTTGAATGACAAATTGAAACTCATTCCCTAGACATGCGTCCTATATAAAGCACTCTGGTCAATACAAAACATTGCTGACTGTCCCGTGCTCTCTACCCTTTACGATTGGTACACAACACCCTTTGGCGTGAAAACTCCAAACTTATTCTGCCCTGGCGATTTCTAAGGCCTATTACTAGCAATATTTATAGAAGTGCGGCAGCTCTTTGTCTCAGTATACATAACCTTAGGCCAGCCGCATGTTTGTAAATGCTGCATCGTGTGGTGGGCCACATTAATTTTTTGTTATTGAGCAAAGCTGAAAAGCTTACAGTCGTGCGGGGTTAACTCTTAATGTCTGATACTCTACGTGTTGTTGCGTAAGTAATGATCAAATGGTTCCGTTGCCGGTAAGCAGCTTCTCGCAAAGCAACATCGATATTATTACTTCTGCGCTAATGCACCAGTCTGCTATTACAAAAAGGGCTTTTTTGTTTTTGTTTTGTCAATATCTGGAATGTGCTTACCAATATGAATTTATTGTACTAGTATTAATAGACTTATGGATTTTATTTATTCATACATTAGTGAACATGTGCAGACTATGTTTTGGTATTCAGTAATTTAGTCTTACCTTTACATATGGACTTTCTATCAAACTGCAAATGTATTACAACAATTGCATGCAATGAAATCTAGCACCAACGGGCCTTTATTTAATCTAAAGCATGCATGGGGTGATTTTTCATCCTGTCTGTACTTCCATGACATGAGCCATCAATAACTCTCAACTACCCTTACCTTTCACAGAACTGAGTTTCAACTAGCAATCTACAATGTTCATAGTTTGGTTGTCGTAGCTTTCTTCAGAAGATAGCATTGTAATGAATTTTGCTTTACATTTTGCTATGCATTTAATTAAAAAATTGTATATTCGCCTTTTGTTATGCTTGCAAAATTTTAGCTTGTAGTATGGAATCCTGATCAAGTTAATTATTAATTTAATGTGAAGGTACTTTGAAATTTTATGCCTATTTGATTATACATCTTGCTAACTAGTAAAATGAGATATTATATTATTTCATTACTACTGTCACAGTTCCTGTTTGGTTTTTATTTAATTTGAAAAAAAATGTGAATATTCTGGAAAATTTTGATACAAAATCGAAAATTCATCAACATTTTCACCAACATTTTGAAGGAAAAACAACCACAAAAAATGACCGACTGACAAACCAACCATACCTGAGAGGTCCATTTGCCGTATGAGTGTCTTTTTCAAGTAGTTCTGTCTTGTGAAAGCCTTTTGGACTCCAGCTTTGTTGTCCTGTCCATTCTTTGATATTGTTAAGCTATTGTAGTATCTACATAATATCTTCAATCTTTACAACAATCCTTAAATTTAAAAAGATGTAAGTCTTAGTTTGGAAAAATTACTTGGTTGACCAATGTCTTACCTCTCAAGATAGCCTGGGTATCCTCAAACTGCACTATGAAATTTGTTTGAAAAGGGTCAATTTGGCATGCTGTATAAATGCTGTTGTCTGCTGGTTAGCACTTGAAAGTACTATTCTAGTTTTGAAGAGAGAAAATTATCTATAGTGATAACCTGGAGTGCTATTGAGATGTGCCAACTTATTGCTTGGAAGAAACTCTATTACTTCTAAAGCTTATAATGGTGGTACTTACATGTATACAATCAGCCAGATGGCCTAGCCAATATAATGTGTTAAAACCAACTAGCTATTACAATGTTTGCATTGCACAAAATAAGTAGCGTCAAATTAATTTCTTCTGCCTCATTGGAACCTGACAATGATACGATGGACGCTTCTTCATTGGTACTGTTTAACCTTGAACTAGAAACTGTGATGATGGTGTTGATGTTTTAGTTTGTTTTCACTATTTCGCATGATTGGATATTTGGACAATGTTTATGAAATTTTTATTGATTTACTATATTTATATAGTAGGAGATGTCTGGTATATGAATAAATGTTTGGGATCACCCGGGACCAGAATGTTATTGATTAGTTGAGGATTAAAATGCAAATATTGGTGATTGAGAATTGTTTTATTTTTTACCAAATTGATTTTTTCCAAATATTAGTTTTAGTTTTGAATGTAAAATGGTAGTTTATTGTGTATATAATGTTTATATGTCATCTTATTTACTATTTTAAAACTATTGTGACATTGTACCTCAATAACACAATGCTACATACAATTCATATGTCATGTCAATCCACAAATGAGCACATGATAAGTGATCTACTGATAATTAGCTACAAGCGCTATCTACTGAAGATGGCCAGAGCTGATATAACTAGAGTTGTTATCTACTGATGATAGCTAGAATCGTTATCTACTAAAAATAGCTAGAGTTGCTATCTACTGAAGATAGCTAGAATCAACCATATACATTTATCTGTCATAAATACATTGACCTGACAGCTAGTTAACAAAGGGGGCAGTATCTATTAATATTTAACAGGGTTATGACCCTTGCATTGTGTAGGACAAACAACTCTAACTTGAAGTATGCATAAAAAGTTGTCAAAACACTGGAGTCCATTTTGCTTACAGTGCATTACATGACTGCATAGCTTTGAAAAAGGTAGATTCATATCAAAGATATACTTTAGTAACCCTTTTATATGCCATTTTAGATAGAGTTAACTTTCAATTGAGTGGATTTGAAAGCTTATTGGATATAGGCAAGAGTTTATTTTGAAATGTCACAGTGCCATATGCATAACTTTTTCCAGCTGACTTCATCAGTCCATGACAATATCATCTTAATACAGATGTATAGCTTGACTGTTTCTGCCTGCAGCAATTCTCATAAGCAGAAAACTGATTTTTGATGTGCTTAATTAATCTCTTGTAAAGTTGATGAGACGCATAATTCTCATGCAAAAATGACCGCCCCTCACCCTGGAAAATGTCTGAATAGTGGCATAGATCAGTTGCATATGATATAGAAGAGAGATGAGGGAATTCTTCAACTGCCACTCAATGGTATAGCCAATGGGTGATTAGAGTGATGATGTCATTATTATGCAAATTAGCAACAGTGATTTTAAGTCTCTTAAATTAATCCCAAGGCGCAAAAGGCTGTAGGGCCTATCCTTCTTGAATTCTTAATTCGCCCTGCCTGTTAGGTCAAATGGTTGTCAGCTTATTCCTAGTTTAACACAGGAAACCTGTACTGTTATGTATTTAAAAAGATAATGTAGAAAAAGTTTTGAAAGATATGTGCCTCTCTTGTATCTGTTTCTTAAACATTGGATTTCATATATACTACATGTACAACAGGCTATTATTTTATACCAACCAATAATCAAGAGTAACACAACCCTTAAAAACTGATTTTAATATAACAATAATTTTGAATAATGCATGATACAACTTTGAATGATGCCAAAGGTCAAAACCAATAACACAGGCATATTATAGCTCCCTACCTAGGGATCTATCGGATTTGCCCGGCTACACAGTACCTTGGGGTATCCTTCAGATATGGTAGTAGCCCACCCCACTTGCTGCTCGCTCAAAAGCGATGGTGACTCACACACACTTTTCGTCAAATATCAATTTTACTGGCCCGCCATCCAATACTTTGATTTATACATGCGTTATATATTTATTGATGACGGATTGTCTGGTCTGCTCTTTGGTGTTCAAATATTCCAAGACAATTTACTTAACATACATATTTGATATTTGGTACACAATTTTGTTTCAAATTGTCCTAACAGATATTGGTTACAACTTGGTTGAAGGGATACAGGTTGATTGGCATTCAGTCCTCAAATATTCCAGGGCAATTTTCTTTACATACATATTTGATATTTGGTGCACATATTTGATATTTGGTGCTAGATTCTGTTTCAAATTGTCTGATAGAGGTATTTGTTACAGCTTAGCTAAAGGGTTAGTCTGGTTTTCACTGAACAATTCTCTTTACATACATGTTTGATATTTGGTATAACAGTCAAATTGTCTGCTACAGATGTTCATAGCAACTTGGGTATCAGGGAAAGTCGACTGTTCTCCTTGGTGTATTTCAAATTTAATTAAATCTAGACTGAGTTTAAAGAGAAGCTTTGAGTAGAGAGCAACTCATAGGCTTGCATTTTTTGTACACGGCTAGAAGCTTAGTTGACATTTTGCTATCTTCAGTAGACAGTTACTAGTCTACATGTTTCAATGCTGTCTACAATAGATAGTAACTGACCCATAGGTGACAATGCTGTTAAGGGGGGACTTAAGGAAGTTTTTTGTTGAATTTTGTTAGTGCTGTAATTATTGAACCATGACTCAAATGTATATAAAAGTATACATTTTTGAAAAGGAAATGGATCAGAGAATCCAAATTTGGCATCTTTTTTGACCAAAAATGTTGATTTTTTGAGAAAATCACAAAAAATCACTTTTTTGACCCAATTTTTTGAACAAAGCTAACAAACATAATTTTGAGTTAAAAATGCCCAAATCACTTGATGATGATGTTAAGACACTACTGGAGGGACGATTTTTTTTTTATAATCTAATCCAATATTTTTTGAAATTTTGGCAAAAAAGTGCAAAAAAAAAATTTAAAATCCATTTTTTCACGTTTTTTGGCACTTTTTGGTCAAAATTTTCAAAAATATTAGATTAGGTATTAAAATAAAAAAAATCGTCCCTTCATTAGTGTCTTAATATCATTATAAAGGAATTTGGCCATTTTTTACTCAAAATTATTTTTTGTTAGCTTTGTTCAAAAAAATTTGGGTCAAAAAAGTGAATTTTGTGATTTTCTCAAAAAATCTACTTTTTTGGTCAAAATTGACGCCAAATTTGGATTCTCTGATCCATTTCCTTTCCAAAAATGTATACTTTTATATACATTTGATTAATAGTTCAATAATTACAGCACTCACAAAATTCAAAAAATCAAATCAAAAACTTCCTTAAGTCCCCCCTTAAGCGACTATATGTTTGATTGACTGTGCTATCTTCAGTAGATAGCAACTAACCTTAAAGTTTGAAAGCTGTAACTTGGTATAAGCCTGACTAACTTGCTATCTTCAGTAGATAGCAATATCAAGTTGAGCAAGAATGGGACTTTCATCATTAACATTCACACCAATCCATGTTCACTGTTTGTTTGGTACTGTTAGTTTCCAAACCAATTCCTTTTTTCTATCCAAGAGCTACTTACGCAACCAAAAATCTTGATTTGTAATTTGATACAGCCCCATCTAGTAAAGTGTCTTTGTTCCAAGCACTATTTATACTGTATTACCGAATAGGATGTCCCCATCAATCCTGCACTAATCACTCAGCAGCTTACAGACAGGTACTGTTCTATGTGAAACATTCCTAAATGTACACGTAGAAACATGTCATTACCGAGATTTTCCCTTCATTTTGATGTTAATTCCCTCAGAGCCAGTTGATGGTGTCAGGGAGTACATGTTGATAACACCTATAGAATGTAATTAATCTATTGAAGAGGGCTTGAAGCATGCCTGGGATGATAATGTCACACGTTTTGTCTGTAGTGATTGGTGGGGGCTTCAAGTGAAATGAGTTGCAAGATTAAGGTGAAGGGGTTAACAAGCTTAAATTCTCTCATCCTTTTATTGTTTAAAAATGTAGATGATGTAAAACTTGTACTTTACATGTTCTTAAAGACATGTTGTGCATTGCAACTTGATATATTTTGACAGAGATGTTATGCAATGCAATGAAAGTAATAGAAGTTACAGAAACTTTCATGCTAAATGTTTACGCAAACCTTCATTCTAAATGTTTCCGCTGATTGAAAAATACCTCATTGGGCTGATTACAAACTGAACTAAACTATCCATTACATAGCGAGATGCACATAATTATCAAGCCCCGAGGTAAACAGCAGCATTCCTATAGATCCTAATATCATTACTGATTTTATTTTGGGTTGTGATGTTAGCAGCAGTTTATCTTACCGAGCTCATGTTCATTTATGCGTAATTTGATTTGGTAACATAAACACGCACTATAGCGACAAGTGATCTATCTGGGTCTGTTTCCTGGTAGGCTTGACTCAGCAGAAGCAGTAATGGTGATGATAGGAATGCTCTATCTTCAACGATTTAAATGGCTGATGACCTATCTTGATAATGTTTAAAAGGCGATCTATGACGATTTGATTAAAGGATAATGACTGACCATCCCACATGTAGTTACAGTATCAATGTATTACATTGTAGCTAACTTTAATTGGTAGCAGCATGGTATATTCATATAACAGCCAGTTGTGTGGAAGAGTCAGTCAGGTGAAGGAAATCGTATAAGGAGGCGATGTGTATGGTAGATGTTTGGAACAGTTTAACTTGGAACGGAAAATTGCATTACTGCTAGCAATATTTTGGTCTCAATTAAGTCTTGAAAGTAATGTAAAGGTAAACATAGGCCATTTGAGTGTGACTGAGATTTGTGAACGAGCCTAAATTACACAGGATAGTTAGTTATCTGCAATAATGCTCTTACGTCACAGAAGGATACCATTACTGAAAATATAAAAAGCGTATTATATTCTACCCCAGCCCACAGTTTTTCACTGGACAGTTTACGATGACCAATCAGGTTAACCTCACCACTGGGTGAGGCCAAGGGCAAACCATTCCATCAAACCCCATCCCATAGAACAAGATCTTTAAGTGAAATCTAATCATAGCCTTGAGTCTGTGGGCTAATCAATTGTCTATTTTTGCTCAAAATACTTTTGCTACGATAATGAGTCATCTTGAACATAAAAAAACAAAACGAGTTTTGTGGATTGTACAAACTGGCATAACATCATTGTGGCGACAGATATTGTTTGTACAGCTCAGTGCAATCAACCACTTAACTCACCAATCAGGACCATTTGAGAAGATTGGTTTAAAACTATCTTCATGTTGCGTTTTTGATTGGTAATATTGGTACTATTTGCTGTAGCTGTGCTTCATGGCATCAAATGTCTACTTGTTTAACCTACATTATTGCGTTTTAGTATTTTCTATATCGATTATGAGAATGCCGGTGCTGTCTCATCAAGTGATTGTGACTGGTGTAAAATTAGATTGTATGAAAGTCCTATTGCTAACCTTTCCACTTTTATGAGGGACTGGATTGATTCTGGATCGTTCTTTTGTTTCATTTTTTTGTAAGTTGGTTTTCTAGACTTCAAAAAAGCTGAATGTAGTCAAAATTAGGAAATGAGAAATTAGGGGATGGAGAGGAGTGTAAGGGGAGGTGGAGCAATGCTTGAAGAGTGACATTGTATGAACCTACTGAGGCAGTAACCCTGTCTATTTGGCTTCTTACGGATCCATTCTAAATGATTCTATTCCTTACTTCCACAATTTTCTGGAAATAAATCTTTACATCTTTGCACTCAGGTGATTAGATCTCTTTCAATCAACTATTGTTACAATAAATCTTGGAATAGTAAAACATGTCATTTACCTTTCTTTAAACAGTCTCAATGTCTGCATTAATGGCGACAAGCGAACATTTTTATAGCTTATGTAAAAAAAATGATAATCCACCCATACCGAAATAGTTTTATCTCTATGAATCCTAAAAGAATCTAATTTCAGTTTTTATGAAATCTGATATAGGGGGTTACTATTCATATCACTCAAGACATTTAAGTGCCGAGACATAAAAATCATTTAATGAACTGTGTCAGAGAGGGGACCATCAAAGATTGAAACATGAAACCAGCGCCCCTCCAGTTGTTAAATAAATCCATCGGGTTTTGCGGGCGCCTTCTCGTAAAAGTAAGTTGCGGTGTGCGCGACAATCGCGGCATGACTCAAACGTGCATTCATTCACAAGTGATGCGGTTGAGACGACACTAAATGGTGTGTTTTATAGATCGTACCTGAGGGAGACAGTATGGATGCATTGTCGTTCCACAGTATACAGTCTATATAGTGTAGCTTCCAGGAATAGGGATAGACTCCTGCAAAGACTGGTTTATCTGGAATCTACTGGGATTGAAAAGTAACGGAATTTCAAACACTTTTGGTTAAATGTGAAATATATTTTCCAATTTTGCTCTGTATTGCAATAATTGACATTTATTTTAGCAGGATATTTTGAAAAAAAGCTTGAGATGGATATAATTCTTACGAACATCATTAAAAACAATTAGCTGATGTCCAAAGCGTCATTAATTAGGCCCAATTATGATTTCATCCAAAATGTCATTAAACCCCAATTTTACCCAATGTCTATAAAGTCATTAAAAAGGACTGATAGTAGCTTTTTTCCGGTCTGAAACATCATTAAAATGAACCAATTATGTACTGCATTCTTAGTCAAAGCAAGATTAAATTGCTTAAACCTATCATCTTAGATGCCTTGTGAAATTACAATTACTGTACATATAAGATACTTGTTGAGGAACACATTGCCTCAATAGTTGCAAGCATGAGGAAGAGATTATCACTAATACCTGGTTTTAATTGTACCCTTTAGTAGGGTCGTTACCTGAGTTGCCTTAGAAGCCTCGTCGATGTGTAATACCCTGTATTGTAAGCACTCTTCTTTAGCCAGTTGAGCCGTAGGAGAAAACGTTTCCTGTGATGTTCTAGGCTGTTTACACAGTGCATCATGGCAAAAATTGTCCGGGCTAGATATTAAAAGCAGGATTGCCCCAGGCAGGGTAGGATAGGTACAAGAGGTACGAGGATTGGATTGCTGGCGATGGATGCTAGAGGCTGCTACGCCAATAATCTACGCTTCTTACATACGTGATTGAGGGAGACGTGACGAGGTTGATGTCAATTGGGGCCCCAGTGACCAATTTGCTGTCAGTTTTGCGAATCCAGTTTGGTTCGATCACATCCTGTATTATTCGTCTACCTTTTCATCGTATGACATTTTAAGAAATTTAGGTTAAGTATAGTATGTTCAACCTTGTAACAGTCACGAATGATCCAGATAATTTAACATTTGCTGTCTTCCTCTGGTATAGTTGTGTGTAATTTTGTGAGCGCTGGTAGATTCAATAACTTCCCGGCATGTCTATTCACCAGTTTGTGAAGGGTTTTTAGGAAAATTAGGTTAAGAGTTTCAGATGTAATGAAGACTGTAAGTCACAACTGATCAAGATAATGTTACTATTGCTGTCTCCTGTACATAGCAGTAGAATTTGATTTTGTGACAGGCGGTTTAATTACTTCCTGGATCGGCCATCTATAGATAGTAGTATGCAAGCACTTCATGTATTGTCTGTCAAGATTTTGTTATAAGATGTTTTCAAAGAAATTGAGTGAAAGGATTATATGTTCAAGTTTGTAAAATACACCAATGGTCTTTATAATTTAACCTATGATGTTCTCCTCCTGAATTTAATTTGGTGAATCCATTTTCCTTTGACTGCTTTATTCTCAGCTAACCTTGTTTTAACCCTAATCTCCAGACGTGGTTTGTCAATTAAACTATCAAATTTGAGGGGAAAATTGATCTCTGCATGCGCCGATGATCGAACTCGGGCCGCATGCGTGCAAGTCCGATGCTCTACCGACTGAGCTATACAGTGTCAGGATAAAATAAACTTAAGTTTTTTTCACAAGTCAAATGCCTGTCGCCTTGCGGAACACGATACAGGATCAATCGGGTGATCGTGCGGTTCAAGATTATAGCACTGTCGGGTTTTGTAGTGTCTAGAAGCATTAGGGTTAAGGACAATAGGTTATGGTATTTCCATGGATAATTCTGCAGAAGTCACAACTGATCAAGATAATGTTACCATCGCTGTCTCCTGAAGATAGCAGTATAGTTCAATTATGTGAACAGTTTGGTTCAATTACTTAATTATCCATCTAGAGATTATTGTAGTATTATTGAAATGCGCCTGTCGAGAATGTATGCGAGATATTTTAAAAGAAATTGGATTCAGTGTTAGTATTATTTCAAGTCTGTAAAAGACACTAATGTTCTAGATAATTTAACCTTTGCCATCCTCTTTCAAAAGTAGTGGCATTTTTTGTCAGAATCCATTTTCATTTGATCACTTCCTGTATTCTCAGGTACCCACTTTGTGCATGACATTTTGAGAAAAATAGGTTAAGTGTTTCAATACAAGCTTATAGAAGTCACAACTGATCATGATAGTGTTACCATTGCTGTCTCCCGAAGATAGCAGTAACATTTGATTTTTGCAAACAGTTTGGTTCAATAACTTCCTTGATTGTCCATCGAGAGATCAAACACTTCCTGGATTGTCTGTTTGGATTTTATGTAATATATTTTCTAACATATCAGGTTGAGTTAAATGGGTTAAAGGTAGATGTTCCGATTTTCAACTTGAAGTTTTCTATTCTACATGAAAGGTCATCCTTAAAAAAGTTGTGTTCCAAAGTTTGAGTTGCATAGCTCTAATGGTTCTTATTTTAGACGTACAAGATGCTGTGAACTGTACCCATTGAGTAGTACACAAACTATATCGGTGGTTACCACCATTCGCGGTAATTCGACGTTATTTCAACGATTTCTCCGTAACTATACCGATTTAGGCCGTCAAATTTCAGTATGATGATGAGAAAAATACGAGCTTTCATATGATATGAAAATCTCCGTATGTTTGAAATAATTCTGTGTTACGAAAATGTGATCGGGTCATCTACCTTTAAGTGTACATAACTGCTCGCTTTCTCCTTGAGACGGCAGTAAACAAGCCAACATTTCTACCTATGTACATTTACATGCTCACTAATTAGGCTTGCCTGGCTTAACACTTTCCACGCAACTATTAGTTTTACCATTTCAAAACAAATTTTTCAGAAACCTTTCCCAACTTTCAAAGCCTATCTTAAGAATAACTGTACCAATACTAGGAATTGTTGTACTTATTTTAATGCATTTCTCATGGTGATTCCGAATATGGTAATGAAATTGAATACTTCGACATTTTTTAAACATTTGGTGACATTTTGGAATATCGTCTGCAGACACCTGCCGCATGGAAAGTGTTAATGGGCTGTTTTCACAAAATCATAATTTCCTCACGAAGAATGTTTAAATTACAATTATATATTCACAAGTAGCTGATAATATCAATTGCATCGGCTTATCCAAGGTGTTTCTTTTATCCCATACCTTTGTGTAATGTGATGCAAGGGCTATTTATATATCAACAGTGGAGTCATTTATCTTGTTGTAAACCATTGTCCAAGTGGAGGACATTTCAGGTAGCAGTTTCACTCATTTCACCTGTCTAGCTACTGTAAAACCACTTAATTTCGCGAGGAATTTAATTTCTTGAATTTCACGAGGGGTGTGGATTAGCGAAATTAAATACCTGTGAAACTGACAATTTTGCATTGAGAGTAACAGTACAATTTCCAGATTCCCGAAATTAAATGGCCGCTAAAATAGCAGTATTTATCAATTCGTGAAATAAAGTATCCGCGAAATTATTGTTTTACAGTATGTTGTATAAACAGGTTTACATAAATTACTTGAACATAGGTAGCCTACCCGGGGGAGGGGGGAGGTACTCGCCTAACACGGTATACGGGGGTGTGCCGCTCTAATGGGTCTCTTTTTTTGCCAAAAATCCCTAAACATGGGGTATGATTTGTGCAAAATCCTTAAAAATGGGTACCGTTTTTTTCCAAAATCACCCCTAGAAATGGGTAGGGGTTTTGAATCTCCAGCGGCACACTCCCGACCAAACCAAACCCCCCCCCCCCCCCCCGGTAGCCTATAGAACATGTGATGATAGAGCAACATTAATCCACTATTGCAACCTGAAAAATTCACTGATGGGAAGCGTATCCATTCTAGAGACGGGTGTTGGTTATACAGGATGTAATGTTTGCAAGGTATGTTAGGCACAGAGGAATCAAGTATAAGTAGGGCCTGTATTTTAATCTTTGATTGTATCGGTTTGAAAATGATGGTATTTGTGTGTTTGCTGAAAGGTAAGATGTATTTACAGCTTTGATTTAGGATCTGAAAAAGTACATACAAGGCATGTTGTCTGCAGTTCAAACAAGGTAACAAACAGTAATGCACTCATATCAGTTCATTTGTTGCTTATAAAATGAGTTGATTTATACTGAATATGTCGGAACCAACAGAGTCACTGTGGATAATACTGTGAAATGTCTTTATTTGGTATGATTATTGGCATTGAGTGATTGCAGTTAAACACACAATATTAGACTGGGATCACTTGAATCTGCACAGCAGACAAAACCTCTTACTATACATGTGTTGAAACAGTATAACCACCATGATTTAAGTGAAACACATTTCCCTGATCTGAGAATATTTTTCATCAAATTTTAGGTTTGATAAAAGGAAAGGGGAGGTCAAATTCCCTTTTGAAAAAAGTGAAAGTCACTGTGTTGCTTAAAATCATTTTATCTACAAGTATTTCAATTAGACAAATGGAAAGCTCCCATCCACAATTCAAAGGTCCCGTGTAACTTTATATCGATCTGTACGGGTCAAATATTGTCACTTGGGATGGTTAAAATGGCCTTTGTGAAAGTATTTGATTGAATTGTTGCCACTCAGTTTAAGCTTTGAATTCCAATATTACATTAAGCCTTTTGATGTCAAAATAGCATTTACCCTTATTTCCCAAAGGTTTTAAGAGAATCTGACACTTTATATGTGCTCAGATCCAAACAGGCTGGTAAATCTTGTCGATATTTCCAAATTGTTAAGACTATTGAAGCAACCATGTACAAACTGGAGCAGATGCACAATGGACACAGTCAGTACAGCAACACTGTTAGGTGGCTGAGTCTAAACTGATGGACAGATTCAGGTCGCAAATTGTAATTGTGTTATATTAATGAGCTCTGATGGCAATAGATTGTCTCTGCACATGCTTCACAAAAAGCTAGTTGGATTAAAGAGTAACTATTTAAGATATATATATATAAATAAAATTAATATTTTTCCATCTCACTATATATATATTTAAATGTTGTTACCAAATATCAATTCAAAATAGTTCAAAAATCTTCGTTCAAATATAAAAGGTTAGAATGTTTCAAAATTAAAATAATATGTTTTTTTTGGATAAGTTTTGTATTAAGTGACAAAAACATGAAATGTTAACGAACAAGGCCCAGTAACACTAACAGGGCTTCTTTCAAGTAAATCTTAACTGCTATCCAGTGATGCCATACAACACCACAAGTTTTTTGAAAACATACATAACTAAGGTGCCAAACAAGGCGCGAGTACATCCGATACAGTCCAACTCGTTGTCCATCTATCTGGTCTACTGGTATGGCTAGTTACAGCTTGTCAAGCTGTGTCATCAACAGTATTGAATAAGGTGGACAATATTAAATTGGACACCTCCTACACGGATGAAACCTAAAAGAGGGTTAGTGCAAGAAAATCGTGAAAACCATATCTGCAACGGCTGCTGGGAGCATCGTACAAGGATTTTACCAGAGACTCAGTATAGGGAGACTAAGTGTTTCATACCTGGCAGCTATTTTAGATTGGACCATATGGGACTTATCTGTAGATTTGATGGCTTGATACTCGCACTAGACAATTGCTAACTACTGACAGAGTGACCCGTTTTTTTGTGATGCTATGTTGATATCTGCCGTATAGGCTTCATTACAGCAGGCGATATTTGGAGGAGGCCGCTGACCGATTAAAATTACAATGGTCAACTAGGTGGGTTTGTTCATGGATTTGTAGTGGGGCCAATCTATTTTCAAAATATGTAATTTCATAATATGTAGGACAGTATAGTACAAAAGAAAGTGATGGATAGAATGATTTTCAAGCAATATCAACAATGTTTTTCATATTTAGGCATATACACATGGTTAAGAATGTGGAAACATTTAAAACCTGAATCCTCAATGAAACATTTAATTTTAAAGATCATCAGTCCCGATCTCGAGCGATGCCTGCTTCAATCTCTACCAAAGATTAGAAATGTTGATGGTAATTTTCCCTTTATCCAGCTCCCAGCCCTCCCCCCACCCTGTCCTCTTCCCCGCCCCTGCAGTCCCTTTGGCTATTATACCACTGGCTTTCACTTCAACTAATGCGTAGGTAAATAAGACCAGAAAAGCAGGCTTTTTGATTGAGCATGTTTATAAGTGTACCTTATCCTATCAATTGTTTGGCACCTAAATCTCAGTCTGGTTCAAAAACCCAATTGAATGAATCATAATTTCCCGACTGGATAGATTACGGAATTGTCATAGTGTTCAATGATATGAGTGTCTTCCAGGCAGTCCATTCATCAATGTTTTGACAGTAAACCTGTTCATATAACATTGGGTTTTTATTATAATACAAAGTACAAGTCAATTATGTTTCAGGAAATGAGCTACCGTACTGGTACAATGCTAGCAAGCTAGCGTTTCAGGCAAAATTATTAAAAGTGGGAGAAAATAATGCAGATTTGGTACAGAATTGACTACCTGAGTTGGAGAGACCACGATGAGCTGTCCGCACTGGTTTTGTACGCTAGTGGGTGCTGCAGGCTCTTATTAGCAATCTGGACAATGAAAAGCCTTCTCAGTTTACACTCGCAATAATAGGCGGCGAGAGCACAAGCAAAACTATCGTGGATTTCTATATTCATAACCTGTGACTCAAAGCTGGTTTAGCCCATGGTTTGCCGTGGTAGTGCGTTAACGCATCAACATTCAACATGTGAACGACGATGCAATGGATTGGGCTTATGCTAGAGGGATGAAAGTGTAGTGCTAATTGTAATGGGAAGAAAGTGTTGTTTCAGGTTTATTATTATGTTGTATAATTACCACCTTAAGTTAGTTATGGCACTCCCTCTTGTTGTGTTATTGATCTTAAACAGTATTTTAAAGGAACACTGTATAGTTAATAAACTTCCTGGCTTGAACTACCCTGAGTTAAAAATCACCTTGTTATTTCCTACATTAATCCGAAGAGAAAGTGTAGAGTTGTTTTGGTTCTTAGAAAGAAATTTGTTCACATGGCCTACTTTTGGAAATACTAAAAGTAAACTACTTTTAAAAACGCAGTGTATTGTCGCACAACCTGACTCTGCCCGGGGATGTTATGAATGGGTGTATCGTAGCTTAGTCTACTCTTTGGAATAGAAAGAATAAACCTCAAATGTCTATCCTCTAGGATATGTCTCAGAATATGACCTCGGGTCTACCCCTGGCCCACTACTATACCATTTACAACAAGGATGATAGCGACATATAACTGCAGGTAAAATGTAACACAAGATACATGATATGGATCTCTATGATTGCTATCAACATTAATGCAGCATTTTGGATCCGTCTCATTTCTTATAGGGATCATATGGGGATTTAGAGTTTAAATTAAAGCTACTACTATTCCGATAATTGAAATCCTGTATAAGATGTACCTCAGAAGTAGTATACAAGTAGCAATCACAGCATGGCAGTATACCACAACTATATACTTTCAGTAGCTGGAGTGCCTTTAATCTCGCATTATCATCATCATTGGTACAGGGCATCTTACCTTGTGGATCACCATCTGACTACCTTAAGGGTTCAACCCATTAATTCAATATAGTGTACCGGATCTCCCCTAGCATCGGCATTATGACTAATTTGTGAGTGCTGATGAAGGAAGGAGGGAGGGAGGGGAGGATTTGGTCAAGTGTTAGATCGTCCATTGCTTGGAATCATAAGATTTATCTTTTATCCAAAATATTAGCTGTGCTGTATGTATAGGAGTTTGACTATCAGTGTTTGATGGACCATTTATCAATTACATTGACATGAGTATTAACTTTTCAAGTTCAGTATTTTGAATATTTGGATAAGATTAGTACAGGGATTAAAGGGATTGATGGCTGATTTGTAGTAGCCTGAATTCATGTTATGCCAATCAAGTGATAAACATTGGATAATCAACCTTTGTCACGACAATGCATTCAGGCCTTCTAACTAGCAATAAATGAAAAAAAATTCAAAGGCAGCTTTCACGACCACTGAAGTACCAAAGAAACATTTTAGAATGTTCTCAAAATATTAAGAAACCATCTATTGCCGTATGTTTTAAATCAAAAAGACACATTTTGTTGGGGGAAATTTGAGTCAAATTCAACTTGCCGTTTTATTGATCTTACGCTATCATTCTACTAAATATTCTTTATGAGAACATTATTTATTTCATTTTTATTTGCTGAATGTGCAATGCATATGCACAGCTGAAACAGCTCAATCTTATATGAATGGGAAAGCGAATGACTTGGTTGGTATAGGGAGTGTGTAACATGCATATCTTAGGATGTCTGTAAGAAAGCCATACATGTGTGTCAATGGCATTAGTATATATTTGCATATGCGCTATATGAGATTTTCTCTATACAGTGTATACAGCTTAGCTGTTAAAATAATAGGCATAAAGCATAACATAAAGCCGCTATTGACATTTTACAAGTGAAGACTGCTCACAAATGCAGACATACCACCAACAAGCCATCCAAACAACCACTCTTGAATAATGGAGTATGTATTTATTTTGGAATATGGATTTCATTTGATGCAATTACACATTTTTTTTATGGAAGCGTCTGTTCTATACAAACGCCTATGGATATTGGGATTATTTACGATGAGTAGTACAAGCCCGATGGCGTACAAGTAAAAGAACAACCCAGAAATCCTGCGTGGAATAAATTGATGCTGCCGTGATCAGATGGTACTAGCATCATATGTCATAAAAAGTATAGAACATACAATCCTATGAATATTCAAGTGGTGCGCACTTAATGTTGGAACCATATACCACAAAACATACATTTCACTTTTACTTCCTCACGAATCAGTCGTTAAAACTGCACATTTATAGGGATACGACCAACTGTTTTACTCAGATATCCTCCTTGCATCATTGTCTTGACGACAGTGGTATAAGTATCTTGGATTCTCATCCTTGTAACGGATGCTTGTATGTAAGAGTATAAGAACCAAGGAAGCAGTTGTACATGTACTTTGAAATCTTAAGTATGTTCTGTGGGGATGCCTAAAGGGACAAGGTGCTGTTCCAGATCAATTGTGCAATTTACAAATGTGGCGGGTTTATGTACTTGGGTTTCTCTTTCCCCCCTATCTTCCTTCAAACTGGGGGGTAACTTGGCATTGCCAGTGGGTAATTCACCATGAATAGCGTGAGGGGAAACACTGCGGTCTTTTAGTACTGGTGGTGTATAGAAGTAGAAGGTACCCACCAACCCAGAGGGTGCTGGATGTCTGGTGGCTAGTTGGTCTCATCATTACATCATCAGGGCATTGGTGTGTAATTAGGGGGCATTGAACCAGTTATCAATTGATTCAATACTAATGCCATGACGTGTTGATGAAACTTTGATACATGATGTTAAGAGTGCTTTTCTTGATATTGTAGTTGACTACATGTTCTATGTTATTAGGATTATGTTTGTATATGGTTCACAGGGTAGTAAATTGCCTTAGTACATGGGATTTGTTCTTAGTTGAGTTTATGTTCAAAAAGCAAATGTTGTTCCACACCCAGAAGCTATCAGGAAAACATGTGCAATTTGCTTTCAATGTTAATCCAAAAAGAAAATCATGTTGAACTTTCTTTTTGAAAAGCACCTACATTTTGTCTAGCAGGCATATTAGGCATATTAGGCATGGTCCCAATTATGCTATTTCTGATTTAGCCCATTGGGCTACTTTTGACAACCTAAGGAAGAAATAAAATATTACTTTTGTTTAGCAGAGAACAAATTAGGAAACTTTACACTCCAAATTGGGCTACAATTGGGCTACTTTGCACAATTGATTGGGTCTCCTTTGCCTGTGGAAGGGGCTATGTGAGTCAATATTTTGTATACACTGATATGATATGGGCTATTATTTAACTGTCTACTGAAGATAGCAGCACTGGCTTAGTCTATCTATTGATGTGCATAATCTTCATTTCCGGTTCTCATTAATTGTTTTATGATATCAATGTGTTCATAATCTACCAGTATACCCTGTGGTTGATAAATAGAATGGCATAGTGTGGCATATTGAATAGAACTTGAACTTTGGTTTGTTAAAATGTGCTTTTATCCATGTGTATAACAGCTTAGTGGTAAGCATTTGAAATGTGGAGTGGCTTGATACGAATTGCAGGGGGGAAAACATAATAATTCAAATGTATGATGGTTTGTTAGTTAGAGTATAAGAGGAACTCCAAGTACAATGTAGGGTTTTGAAAATAATAGGTTTTCTTTGGGCTAGTATTTGTGTTTAGGTCATTGACATTGATAGGAAAGACCAAAACACTTATTTCAAATTTCAAGCTACTTACAGAATAAACTTGAAGTGTGCTTTGAATGTACTCAATGAGTGTAATGTTCAACCACATAGTGCATAGTCAAACAAACATTACGCATAATGTTGGGCATAACACTATTGTGCTAGATGGCTTTACTCTATAATAACCCAGCACTATCCTGTCAACAAGCATTTGTTATTTGATCGTAAACGTACAGACGATTCTCACGCATGTCAAAGTGCTGAATAGTGAACATTTGATGTAGATTTAATCATTCAATCATTCAAATTTAAACTATTTCTCTTGTTTTAGCTGTATTATCGCATAATACTTTGCATTCCGATATTGACCTATCTTACTCATAAACCAATAGTTGACCATTGAGAAACATTGACCGCTGGGTTTACTTCAAGTCAACAAGTCAATATGTTGAGTGTGTACACTGGTCAAATCAAACTCCGGCTTTTCAGCAGTCTTTGTGTTTTAAAGTTGTGTGGTATTCTTCGCCTTCCCAGTCGCATGCTGTTTGATCATGATATGGGGGTTTTAAACATTCTGGGTGTAATTTAAAACCAGATATTTTCATGGTATATCAATTTTCTCGTACCAAAACAGGGTAGAAATGTTTCAACTTCTGAATATGTTTCTGAAGTATCTCCAATGTAGCCTAAGTCTTGTGTGAAAATGTGTGCAAAATCAAGAATTTAAAAATGTACGTAATTGTTTAATTTTTACATAGCTTGAAAAATTGATCAGGTGAAAATAACCAATCATTATAATATTTGTGTAAGAGATTGATATTGTAGTAAGCACCGTGGCCATGTTTTGTGATAAAGCGGTCCAGTATACTGCGTGAAGAGGATGGTTTTTCTCTTCTCATACCTACTATTATCCAGAAGCATTTGAAAAACTGATGAATTGCACAAGTGTGAGATGTTTTGTTAAAAAGGATGATACCTATTTTGTTTCTGTGGAGTCTCAAACCAACATGGATGGAATACGACTATTGTTTTGAGAGCATATTTGTGACTTCAGAACTTATAAGAACTATCAATGTGGAATCACTGTGGAATATGCAACATCTAACTTTAATCACAATCTCAAGCTATATTTAGAGCGTCTGACTTGAGACTTTGTAAGTAACCATTACGTACGTGTGGACTGGTAGACTTGTTTGTAACATCTCGTTTTACTCTCAAGCTGTTTGTATAATCCAGATGAGATAAAGAGCACTTGATGAAAAAGTGTGAAACATTTAAACACATGTGCTATATGAAGATGGTAATTTAAGCGATGCGACATTAAGACGCTTGTTTTTAGTTTCTTGTCTGTATCATCACACACTTGAGACAGTATGGAGTGTTTTCTTCCATGATCATGCAAGCCACTTTGAAAGATGTTCTATGTTTGTATTTTATCTTGAAACTATCCCAAATAGCTCGCATAATAGCTTGCTGAAGCGTCGAGTTCAGTGACTTCTACGAAATGGCGTATTAACTGTGTAGTATAGTTAACTTTGGAAGTAATAATGTCAGTGTAAATAAACCAAGCGATTCAATCATTGATATACGTTATTACTTGTCACGTCACATATGGTAGATTTCTATCTGATTCTCTAACAAGAATATACAAAGCCTAGGTAGTATTAGGAAGCATTGTGAACATAATTGGGAAATGTGTAAGCATGAAAACTGATTTGTTTTTCTTCTTCAAGAAATCAAACCATTAACAATGTATGTGTATGATCATTCTTCATAGAAGGAAGGAAGGGGGAATTGGGAGCTGTGGCATAAATAGATTAATAGATTATCCATTGAGGAGTATTCTAGTCTTAATTCGGTGGGAGGGGGAGGCAGTGAAAAAATTGATTGAATAGAAATTCAATCATGGATTTTTTTGGGGCAGGGCTTTACCTTCTTCCCTCCATTTTGTGCCCATTAATTACATTTTTGTACTCTCTCGACAACAATATTAAGACATTTAACTATAAATGATTGTTCTACTTTTGTATTGGTAAGCAAGTCTCAAATTAAGTATGTGAACCAGAGCCACTTTGTAACTTCTTTTGACAAAATAGCTGCTGATCCTATACTTTGCTGTGCAAAATTTGAAAATGCCAGGAGCTAAATAACTTGGCAACATGGAGTAAAAAAACTCCCAGCTCCTGCATAAATCGAAGCTTGTTGGTAAGCAATAAATTTGGCCATAAAATATTAACATTCTTACGCAAGATGATAAAATATTAACATCCTTAGGCTATATTAAAAAACTATTTTGTCTCAAAGCTTCCATGCGCGTTAGTTAATTGGTGCGCATTAGAAAGAGAAAAAAATCTTTCTTTTTAAATTTTAAATTTTAAATTCCGATTTTTCAGATTTTCATTGGTCACCTCATTTTAAATATAAAAGGTCACTTTTACGAGGATTTCAATATTTCATGTTTATAAAAAAACTTTAAAAAACCTTAAAATCCGCATTAGGTTTTGAAAAACTGAAGAGCTTTGAGACAAAAGATTTTTTAGCTTACTACAAGTAAGCTAAAGCGACTCGATGCGAAAGGTCACGGTAAAGGTCAAGGGGAAAGTGCGACTATGAAACATGGTTTTATCTTGGTCACGCAAGTGGTATTTGTCGGAAAATGTATATTGAGATGGTGAAACAATATGATCGCATGAATATGTTATAAAATGAGTTAGATTGCCATTCGACAAACTTGGAAATTTTTCGTTATTTTCTTTATTGTCAAAACTGTATTGACAATACGTGTAAAACGCTATGACATAAAATTTGATTAACACACGGCATGCATGTATCATGATGTACATGCGTGTTTGTCTCATTGTGATTGGCTTACTACAGAAATCACGACAGGAAGGGTTAGAGATCATTATTATTCATGATATAATTATTATAATATGTGACCCGCTCCGACGAAACCAGACATAAGTCGCACAGGATATTTCGAGATAAAGCTCGTCAAAGTTGAAATGGGGGTGAAAAATCTGGCGGATATCAATTTTTGTTTTACATCATTTTTTGATTCTTCAATATATACTTTAACCCTCAGTTAAACAAAATCAAATTTATTGATGAGGGAGGAAGTACAAAAATCATGCCTTTATTGAGGCAAACTGTGTCCTAAAGTGGTGATTTATCTTCCAAATACATCGTATTTTCCATAGATAGGCGACACTATGCACTGACTTACCTATAAATAAATTTGGTATCGTTCGAATCGTGAGTCATGATCTTGCCATATATGGTAACATTTAATTAATTATGCATCGTATTCATGAATATTGATCATTTAAAATGGTAAACAAATCTGACAGCTGATCTGATCCAACGACTCCGATTGGTCCGCGATGACCCCATGAATCTTGTTGGTGTCCGTGTATACTCGCGCACACGCTACTGCGTTTGTGGAACTTCTTTCCACTGTTAAGCTTTCAGTATCGTTAATTTACAGTAAAAGTAAAATACTGAAAACGTTCGCAGATAAAAAATGACTACGAGTGAGTCGAAAGGCTGATATAGCCTAGACGTGAGTACAAAATAAACCAAATATAAAATGAAAAGGGGTCTTTAAAATAAATGATACATCATCGTCCAACCCCGCCTGTTCCTCATACGGGTCTCCTACTAAAAAAGGAACCCAAGAGTATGGCGCCGCTTACATCGCCAGCGGTGTGTTTACGTATACGCACGATGTTGCTCTAAAATTCGCTTCATTGTGCACATTTGGTTGCACTTATGAAAGTTTTATGCATTTTGGTAGTTCACAAAATTATTCTGATGGTAAATCTTGAACGAGTCGCGAATTTAATATGTAATGTTAATGTCCGGAAGCTGATTAAAACCGGTGCAGATGTGACAATAATAAATGCATGAATGAAGACAACACAGAGAACAGAATTACATATCTACAGTACAGTACACTTTGGTGGATATTTAGTATATTTTATTGCGTTTTCACTTCCTCGAAAATCTGGACTACCAATTTTCGTAAATCCCGAGTCCCGCCCGAAAAACAAAATCGAGTCCCAGGAGCACTAATTCCCGAAAATCCCAGCCTATGCCTATAGGCTATGTATGGTTAACTATGTATAGTCGTCGTCAGAATACTTCGGCACTTTTTTCTGTGACAACAGCGTACAGCGTAAACACGGAAGTGCGTTGTAGAACAGCGTCGGAACAGCGTTATCTTTGAGCAGTTCGACGCGTCGCGGACTCTGTAATCCGATTGGCCGCGACCGTATCCATGGATCATGAATGTCCCCGCCCACACGCTCAATTAACTAGACGCGTGCGTTGGCGGTTTTTAAAAAGTGCCGAAGTATTCTGACGACGACTATAGTAGTACTATTTTGATATCAGAGGAAAGCCTATCTTATTCTCAATATTCCCCTAAACCAATCACCTCGGTAAATGTTATTGTTACTTATTGAACCATCCAGAAGAGAACGCCAATTCGCCAACTGGTTTTTGTGGCATTACCAAAGTCAAAGTGGCGCACCATTTACAAGGCCAAATAATTAAAAAAAAGTAGTTTCTCTTCCCCGCGCGTGCGCATCCATTTTGGCCGCCGCGTCAAAAAATAGTTTTTTTTCTTCAATTTTTTTAATTTTTTTAATTTTTCTTTTTTTAATGTTCTCAAGATCACACTGATGTTGTAAATGGAGAACGTGTCAATATTTATAAAAAACCTGTTAAAATCAAAGAACAACATAACAGGCAAACTGTTAATTATCAAAACATGATAAAAATTAAACTGTATCATCAGATGATATAAATAAACCGTGGGTAAAACTGGTGTTTTAAAATACCAGTGTGGTCTTCGGGACATTTGTTTGTCGTTTTTGGCTGGAACTGATTTATTTATCAAGATATTCCCGAGATCACACTGATAGTTTGTAAATCTAGAATACACATCTTTTCTTGTTTAGCTTTTTATTCCTGAAAGAGAAAAAATAGAGAATAAATCCTTGAGTTATATTAAAATAAACATGCAAAATATCGCGAGCAGTTTCCAGTATGTATCCATTTTAAGGTTATAAAGCTAGTCTTAGAAAAGTGGCGGCCATTTTGAAGCAAAAACATTTCCACCATGTTGGAAAAAGCGAAACCAGTTTTCGAAAAAGGGGCATTCGCCATTTTGGGAAGAAGAAAAAAAATGCCCTCATCTTCCTTTTTTCAAAAAGTTAGCACGAGAAACTAGTTTTATTTTTACTTGGCCTAAGATCCAGGGGCCATGGGAGTTTGGTGACCTGTACACATATTATTATTTTCATTAAATGATGCATATTTTCATAAAATAGGTGTTGTATTTTGCCATTGTTATGTACCCAAGTTATTCATCTCTGTACATATTATTTATTGAACCTTCACACATTACAAAAGAGAACAATCATCTACCATTAGGTCGCACCATTTAATATCCAAGGTGTTTGGCAATATTTTGTTTTAATACCAGAAAGAGACTATTTCTTGATCTTATGAAATCTCAACCGAAGCATATAGAAGGGCAAATGTGCTTACACGGTGAACGGTGAATGCATAATAATATATATATAATTCTTGTTTCATGTAAGGTATAATATGTATTCGAGCTTTGCATCATTTGTTATATGCTGGACAGATTATAGTGGTTTATATATAGACATGTGTTATGAGTTATGAATTTTCGCAAATTCTCAGCTGTAGTGAGCTTCTGCATCATTGATGCTCTCGTTTAATATAGCCTTACGTAAATTCTATCCTTAATTATCAGAAGATCATTCCAAAATCGGCTTCCAGCTAATTCAATATGAGTTCATAGTGTGCATTGAAGCTTATTATTCATTAAATTTGTTCAAATATCAGTTTCCTGTATGCTGTTGACACTGTACAATATATTTGCGGATATTGACTTTTGATTAAAATCATATTTTTTTCTCATTTATTTCTCATTCTACAGAAAAATCTGCCAACATTGCAAGTGTCCGCGAGAAAACCACAATGTAATGGCTGGTGACCAGGAGAAGACCGTCAGTCGTATGATGACTGATTTCCAACGTAACTCTGCCTCGGATGATGATAGTGGTTGCGTCTTAGAAGAGTATACATGGGTTCCACCGGGACTCAAACCTGAACAGGTGAGAAGACAATTGATAAAAAGTCAATAAATTTGGAGAAAGTTTATCTGTGTTAGTAATAATATGATCTTTCAATTGAAACACTAATAAAATATGACAGAGGCCGATACAGGTTACCAAGCATCTATGGCCTGATAATGATGTCATGTCCATAAACTTGAGCCTTTAATCTAAGACCTGACAATGTACCTAGTTTTGACATTGAAAGATTGATATAATTGATAAAATCTAGGTTAAAGTGAGTCTGAAAAAGTGGAAGAAAAAAAAAATATTCAAGATGACTAGTTAAAAGATCATATAGTTTAATCAGTTCCAAATTGACAGAAATATTTCTCCGCGTGCAAAAAGTAATCCAAGTGTTCTCGCGCGGTTATTGCCACACGCACACGTCATGCATATGATGCACAGTGCGCATATTTTGTATTAATTCTCTGCTGTAAGGTGGCTTCGCTAATTTGGAGCTGATCTAACTATAGCACTGAAGCAGACAGCAAACAGTTCTAATACCTAACTGTTGTTTCAAAATAACCTGACTGGTCAGTGTTAATAATCAAGTTTACAGACATGACCCATAACAGATTATATTTCATAGCTGTAATAATGCAACTGGAAACCTAATTCCTTACAATATCACCACAGCGCCGCAGATCAAGACTCGACTGTTGGTCAGCGTACTGGCTCGCTGAAATAGTTTTGTTATCTTCGGTAAATCCTGCCACGGGGGCTTTTGTATGTTATGGTCTGTCATACTTAGGATGTGATAATGTTGCAAGTTTGTTTTAGCCAAACAAAAATTCAAATCCTCCTTGGAGGTCCAGTCAGCTTAAGTTATTCTTAGTATTTGGTTTTTGTCTGGGCTGTGATTATACTGTGGTATACACGCTGGGTAAAATCAACCTCTTACGCAAACCTGAAAGTTTAATATACCTACTTGTACAAAGAGATAGGTCTGGGTAAGAAACTATCTCATATCCATACTCGTGGCGTAGTTACAGTGTCATTTTACAATAAAAGTTGCAAACAATTTTCAGAATGACTGCTTTAGCCTTATATGGAATGAGAGAAGTATATCAAATCCCTATCCGTTGGTAATATCTTTTTAAGGAATATCATGCAAGTTATGGATGACTCGAGTTGAAGGAGAATATTTTCAGTGCCGTAACATAAGACAAATGATTATTATAGCTTATCATGCCTGTCTAATGGCAAGATGATTTCCCCCTCCCACGCATATTTCTTAGCTGACTAGACACATGAAGAATTAAGAGTAATTAATTACTTATAAATGGCATCACATTGTAAATAACACTTCAAGAATGAGACGCTCAAATGTCTCGTCGCGTTCCTCTCAGCGCGTTCCTTTCAGATCATATATAAATCCTCTGGGATTGCAGAATAACAGTTTTAATGATGCATTTAAAATTTAAAATGATTAATTCAGATTTCCCTATTGCAATGATGGATGATATTCTTTCCGATATAAATGACTTTTCTTAAAGAGTTAGTTTGCTCATGAATTCATACATATTACAATTGTATTATTATCAACTTATCATGGATGAGGAATTAGCAGAGCAATTTCATAATATGTGCATCTTTAAACCTTGAATGATCATAGGGATATTGATAATCATGTTTAAGGCAACAATGTAAGTCTGAACAAAGAGAAGAACATCAACACTCATGTTTATTTCCTGAAATTTCGGGAGTCTGAATAATTTAGCATCTAGAGTAAAAGCTGTCCATACATGAACATTTTTTGGGTCCATTCTAAAAATGCCTTACCTGCGCATGGTCTCCACCTCTACATACAAGTATCCCCACCCCTGGGTGAACTTTTTTTGTTTTGTATTCAGTTGCACCAAAGATTCAAGATTACTCCTTTATTTTGCCCAAGACAGTTCCTTGAATTTAAGGTGGAAGGAAGCACATAATCTACATGTTGAACATCTGTTGTCTGCAGTCCCTCTTTTTTCTACCCTTGTGCTTAGCCATACTCCTCTGAGAATCAATATTTTGGCAAATTGATCTAATTTTTTCCTGACATACATCTGTAAAAAAATAAATTCAGGTAGTTTTCCATTAACTAAGCTCACTTTTGACATTGTAATATTTTCAATATAGCATGAGATCTAAATAGGTGATTAGTTGATCACATGAGAAGACTAATAATATAAACAAGATCTCATCAGGGATCCACACAGGCACTCAAGCAAATAATACATGTGCATTTTGAAGCACTTTTTCAGTTGAAAAGTTTACATGATCCTCCAGAGATATCCTTATTATGTGTGTGCATTATCACGAGGAAAGATCAGCATTTACTTCAGAAAGAAGAAAAAGGAATTATTGATGTGAAGGGAGATGGGGGAAGTGGTAGGGGAAATTAGAGGAGGAATAAAGATAAGCAAAGAGGGGGGGGGGGGGGTAGTAGCATATTGTGTATCAAGAGTGACTGTGTGTCTCTCCTCTAAGCATGCTAAATGTTGATGACATAACTACATGTAGGTTTTCTTTTCAACTATCTACGGCTCAAGAATTCAATAACATTCTGACTCATCCTCAAATCACGATCGCTAAGCCCATAATTCAATAAACGTTAATAAAATAATGTCAAAACATGCTGCCGTAAAATTAATAGACTCTCAACACATCCCAATCATAATAATTTCACCACACTATGTAGCGGATCCTAATCACATGGAATGCGCATTTTGACTTCTAACGTACACAGGTATTTACTTACCTGGTTTATAAATCCGGTGTTTGCATCTACGATTACAGAAGTCTGCTTACCACTAAGTTTTTGTCAATAGTATTTAACATGCAGTGATTCATCACCGAATCTAAATGCACAGGCATGTCACCCTTTCTGCAGGGACTACACCCGGTTAAGATCATATATCCAATTTTATTCCCTTTTTAAAAGCTTGGAATCTTTCCTTAACAAATTCCCGCTATACCATCTACTATTGATGAATTCCAATATGGTGTGTAGTACATCAGTATACGGTATACGTCAAGTTAGACAAGTCTCTATGGAGCTCTTTGCTGCGCCTATCAAGTGTCTAGTGTTTTTCTTATGAATCTTATGGGTATCCATCCATTCATCGGCGCATGAAGTGCGCCATTATGCGTGCGTGAATTATCAAGTCACGGCACGAGGCAACGGTTTCCTGTGTTACTATTGTAGTGTCTGTGATGTGGCCACTAGCCGAGAGCTCCAGCTCATCTGAAGAGGTAGGTGTATAGTACTTGATTAGGTTGTCTACTGTCTTACTTTATTATATTCTGTCTTATCATATCTTCAAGTTTTCAAATTTTCTTTGGTTGTTGTTGATTTGAGGAGTGCAACATCTGCAGACTGGCACAGATGAAGTTCGTTTTCTCAACGACGCTTTTCGTGCGACGAAGTGACAAGTCATACAATATTGCGGCGTAACGAGCCTCTTGTTTTTGCGTGAAGAAGTGGTCACATGAACCATGGCTCATCATGCATAGATCTCCGTTACGGTATCAATTTTCTCTCTCACCTTCCCAGACGTTTTATATTTTGACTGAAAATTTGGTCTGAAATGATGCAGAGTTAAGTTCACCAGCTTTAGGTCATTCAAATGGCCCGTACTGCCGCACTTACTCTCTCATGTTCCATTGGATGAATATTTAATCAACAGATGTTCATTAGAAATGATAGAGTCATGGCTATTATTGTTCACCCCTATAGGTTGAACACTATCAACTCACTGGGTATCGTTGTATCCTGAATTCATGGCATTCGGTGTATGGATAAGCACATATTGAGACCAGGTGGAAAGAGGTGCTTTGCTAGCCACTGTGCTTTCTGAATGTAAATTATTGGTCTGAAGTAGATACCATGATCAAGTTTCCATCAGTGGTTTCAGTTCATTGTACGGAGTATGTTATCTTATGTTTCAGTTGTAATGGTGTTGAGATGTGCTTGCGTTCTTTGATTGGATTTTGTTGTACTGTATACTGTACTATATATTAATGTTTTCTTGTACAATACTGAAAGATTTAATCACATGCTGTAGCTTGCATTCAATGGTACTCCCAAGACTGAACATATTTGTTTTCAAAAATAGATTTTGTAAAAATGAAGCCGACCTATTCTAAGTCAAGTTACTTGTTAATTATGTATCTTCAAAATGTCTCTGAGAAAATGTTGTGATATAATCATAAGCCAAGTCGTTTGGTACTCATGTATGAGAGAGCATTTTAACATGGACACCTTTTCTAGACTTTCCAATGCTACCAAATGCAGCACATGTCCCATGCTCATGTCTTTGTATCTTGCAATTGCAATTGTAAGCTTGCTAATTTGAAAAATCACAATAGTTTACGTGTTAGATTTTGACCACTATTCAAGACCTTTCAATGTCCATATTAATCAAGCAAATTTGTGCACAGATATCACCTTTATGTCGGTATGGGAAAATCAACTGGATTTGTCATTTTGTAGCGAATTTTAATGCATGTTAAAAATCCATAATGGTTTTGTGTGTTACACTTACTATTTACTATATCAAGCAATGTTCCTCATACCACCACTATATGTTGATATGGGTTATGAACAAGGTTGCTCTTTAGTATAGACAGTATGAACTCAATTTTTGTTGCAACGATAACAGGTACAAAGTATTTCAATGGTTTTAAAGTATTCCCTAGAAGGCCGACACAGTGTGCCCGTTGTCTTCATGTGCGTGCACGCTCCTCTATATTCATTTACTGATGCTGTAAAGAGGCAGGCAATTGATTAGGTAGTTTGGAATCTGTAGAAACTCACTAAAGCTAGTGTTGTAATTTGTAACTTAGGAGATAAATATGTTCATCCATCATGATTATCTCAACAATTTAATGAATCCTAATACTGTGTCATTTCAGGGAACTATTTTGAAAATATTTGGTAAACTTTTTTAAATTAGGGATGGCATTTTATTTGAGAATGGACTGTATAAGTAACCTTTAAGCCCTGAACCCCATGAAATCCCAATTTAAGCTGGTGGTTGATAAATGCTGACAGATTTGTTAAATGAAGAGGTTTTTTGCAAAAGGGCCTACATCCACTTTGGCTCTTATTGAGAAAAAGTCAAAAAACTGTTTCTAAATATTCAAGATGAGCAATTGAAAAACTGAATGGATTGTGAAAGAGGTACACTACATACTAATTTAAATTGAAATAAATTTCAAATGTGCTAGTTTTTAATTTTTTTAAATCATGTTTACATTTTTTGAATGTAGGCCCTTTTGCAACAGAACTCCACCTGATTGTACATAAAGAAAAAATAACACACACACAAAATCAGTTATTTTAATCATTTAAAAAAAATCAGTTTGATATAGAAATGTATAGGTCACAATCATATGTTTCAAGGAATAAAGTCTTTTTTTTTTAGGCCCTTTTGCAACAGAACTCCACCTGATTGTACATAAAGAAAAAATAACACACACACAAAATCAGTTATTTTAATCATTTAAAAAAAATCAGTTTGATATAGAAATGTATAGGTCACAATCATATGTTTCAAGGAATAAAGTCATTTTTTTCAAAAAGACCCACATCTCATTGTAAACAGCCATTGAAGTTGTTGTTTTGTTGCAAAAGGGCCTGTATCCCGATTTGATTCTGGATACAGGCCCTTTTGCAACAAAACAACAATTTCAATGGCTGTTTTCAAACCTCGTGAAACATCAAACCAAAGACAAAGAAATTAAGGACTAAATAACTAACGCATGCATCGCACAACATTTCCTGCTTGGAAAGTTCCACTCTTGGGACGTTAAGCAGTATTCCTGAAGAAGAAGAAGAGATGTAGGTCTTTTTGAAAAAAATGACTTTGTTTCCTTGAAACGTATGATTTTTCCCTATACATTGTTATATCAAACTCACTTTTGAAAAAAATGCACCATAGCCCTTTTGCAACAAAGCTCTTCAAATACAGGTTTGTAAACCCTGGCCGAGTGGACTATGACACATGAATTCCATGCTGGTGGACCCGGGTTAGACTCCCGCCGCCAGTGAGTTTGGTTTTCCCCACTAAATTTCGCCCATTTTCACCCGTGGATATTTTTCATCATTTACAAGTGTTAGGGTTAAGTTCCACATGTTATATTGCATCAGCTTGTCTGCATACCATCATATACTAGTAGCAGGCGGTTATTGACTTAACCTCTGATATGGATAGATAACTGGATGGATGATGATGCCAGTATTGTGAATGCAGCGGGTGGTTTTCCCCTTCTTCTCATTATCTCCAAATTACTCTGGGAATTCACACACCAACCATCATCAAAGTCAATATCAAATTACTACCCATTTGTTTTATCATCCACCTATGGAATTTCCTGCCGTGGCGTCATCTCACCTGGCTAGCTGATGCTGCGAGCGACGCATCTTCCGCTTACAAATTCTGTCGCGCCACCTGAATGACTTTTACCTGGTCACGGGGCGGGTGTTGTCTTTCGTTAATTTGAAATATCCCCACAGATATGAAAATACTAGCGTTGATAAAAGGCTACGCTGTTTTTGTAACTACACATGGGAATCATAGCATCGTAATCTTTCTACTAAAAGCTGAAAAAGGAAGAGTCATTCCCATATTTGTGCGTAGGTTTGTTTAACAGTATGGAGTGGTATGATTACTTTACTATACTTGTATTAAGTAGGTTATTGCTGGAGGTATGTAAGTAGTTTGTGTCTCATGAGATCCTACCTGGGTAGAGGTATTTGATATTTAATAGTGAGGTATAAGTAGCTTGGAAACGATCCATTTAGATTGATTTACCGTTTGCCTTTTGGCAGTTTTTCGTCGATTCTAACTTTGCTATGTAGTAGTTTGGCAGATATCCTTATGCACACCTCCATGCTGAATGTTATAACAGCATCGTATGTGAAAGTAATATGATGTTATAGCTTAGCTTAGCTGCTGTAAGGGACGGAATTATGTTACGATGCCGATTTTGATAACATCTTTTGATGCTGTTAGCTCTTTCTTTTGTAAAATGTTATACCCCTCTTAGGTAAGTCAGCGACTATTAACATACATTTCAACAACTATAAGGTGGCAAGCTTAAGAGGCCTGCAATGTGAAGTTTGCATTTGAAGTTTGGCTTTCTTAAAAAGTATAACCTGATTGTTTCTAAAAGCATAAGAGGAAATCTTACATCTTAAATGTCACAGTGCTATTGCTTCAACTACCAGTCTTTAGCTTTGAGAATTCAATTTACTTGTGAATATCAAAATAAACAATGCATAATATGTTTCAGTTGCATGAAGCACATAGTAAGAAACTGCAATAGGTTTTGAACGAATCATACTCACTGTTCCCTTATGCAGGCATCAATGTGCATCTTGAATTTACCCTCCTCGAGCCTTCACCTGTATTCACCTTCCTTCAGGATAAACTAGGTCAAGATTAGATCTTTCAAGCAATTTTGTGAGTGAAGATTCACCTCAGTGCACTATGTTTGTTCTACAGTAATATATTTGCGAAGTTGAAATATATGTGAAGATTCACCATGGATTCACCTGTCCAAAACCTAATTAGTTCAAGATTCACCATTTCAAAAATTTAACTAGGCAAAGATTAGGCGTCTAATCTTTGCCTAACCTTGAGGAGGGTAGGTTCAAGATGCATATTGATGCCTGCATTAAATCCAAGACAACTTTTTAATAACAGACTCTGTCTCGTCACAGACTTTCAAATATCCTGACTACAAAGTAAACCTGTCACATCTCTGTTCGGTAATCTGGAGTGAGTCTGGCGCACTTTGCTACCCTAATCTCTCTTAGAGTGTTGTTATTTTTACTTTCGCCATTCATGTTCTCCAACCATACTGGGCAAGCAGTCAGCAACGAGTCAGTAGAGCACTTATCATGGTGTGATGGTTGTCTCCGGGTGGGTCTGGCTATACAGGTTGTTCAGTAAAAAAAAACTCTTAAGTGTTTTGGGCACTATCAAGTGTTCCTAGTTATTCTTACTCACTTCTTACTTATTGAATCTGTACGAAGCACTTGAACATAACGGCTACTTAGAGTAGTAGTCAGATGGGCAAGTAAATCATTGCCTGCTAGCTAAATATTGTCACTGTCTATTTCTATTATTTGAGGTAAGAAATGGATGCAAAGCGGTGCTTTAATTTCTCAAAGGAAACATTGAATGTGAAATGCACTTATCTGTTCTGTATAGTTTTAAGTAAAGAATTGCTAGGAAATCCATTACTGCTACAAACATTGCTGTACGTGTGATTAAATATCATCATTTGTACATAATGCTGTTGATGATCTGACAAAATATTAACCTTCTTCTTGAATATTCCCATCATTTGTCCCTTTGTAGGCTTTGTGTGACATACATTATGAGGGTGGGGTAATTTTACCTTAATCCCCTAAACATTTCCAAACATAAGCGTGCATGCTCGCCAAAATATAATGCCGTCAAAATTAACATTGGCATATTATGTATCAGTTCAAGGGACTTTGTATCGGATTATAAGAATTGTACAAAAGTTTGCTCCAGAAATTGATTAAATATCAAACAATAATATTTTATACAAATCTAAGATATCGGGGTAATGTCAACATCGAACTGGATCACCAAAATTAAGTGTATATTTGCCCTCGGGTGTCCTAGCCATTTCCAATTTCAAAATTGTGTGTATATTAGTAAACGAATGTATAATCGTAACCTAACAATAATCAATATCGTACATTTTCTTTTGTCTCGATTCAGGTTCACCAATACATGTGTGCGCTCCCAGAGGATAAGATTCCATATGTGAACAGTGACGGAGAGAAGCATCGCATCAAATCACTCCTTCACCAGCTGCCCCCACATGACAATGAAGTACGCTACTGCAATGGGCTCAGTGAAGAAGAAAAGAGAGAGCTACGCTTGTTTAGTTCACAGAGAAAGAGAGAAGCCTTGGGGAGGGGGACAGCTAGGCCGCTGCCCCTTACCCTGGCAGGCTGTGTGTGTTACGAGGTCAGTTGTCATTCAGTGATGTTATAATAGCATGTGTATACGAAGAAGAAATAGAGCAGAGAAGCTTGCAGGCAGTGCTGTGTGGTGTTTATCCTGGAGGCATGAACCTTATCCAAGTAGAAAAGGCAGCGAACCTTATCGTTAACACGTTATGTTCTTAAATATGATACAGAAATATAGTTTGATTCCCAAGATAGCAGCTCGTATTCGAGGCTTAATTTGCAAAGATGGAATTAAACCATATCATCTGCCTGCAAGCTTTGATGCTCAATTGCATTTATCCAAATTTCATTCATTCTTAGCCTTTTTGAGCCATTTCTAGCTTTATTTATATTCATTATTTGCCAACTTTTTATAATTTTTATATCCATTTTCAGCCTGTGTGTATCAGCATAACAACTTTTGACAAAATAAATAAACACAGCGCTTGTCTGTATAAAATTGAGTTTGCTCCACTTTTATTCATTCATTGCTTGTTTTGACCATTCCCCAGTCTCATTTTTTTCAATATTCGCCCAACATTGTATCATTTTTTATCAATTTCCGGGGCTTTTGTCTATCAGCTTAACAACTTTTGGCAAAATAAATAAACACCACGCCCGTCAACATAATGGCTCTTATAAAAGTATCTAAAACATGAAAAGCTTGTGGCTAATCCAGCCTGCCACACCTGTACAGGCTGCCCTTAAGTGTGATAAAACAGCTTCCATTTATATCCCTACTGATCAAATAATACAATATTGAAAAGTGAGTTAGGGTAGTATATTACCGGTGTAAATTTGATATCTTGAATAATATCATCGTAATAAAATGGGGGTATCCAATTCGGGGATTGCAGGTGTTGCGATGTGGTCAACATGTTGTTTACCCCGTTTTGACAGGAAATCTAATTGTAAGAGACGGCCCTTAGATAACACATAGGGTATGAATAGAGGGGAAAGCCAGTCTTGAAATTAAGTAGTTGATTCTTTTTTCTCCATACAATCAGTCCCAAATCAAAGTGACTTTGGGCAGTGTCTCAACAGCAAATACGGAAACCTTTTTCTTCAATCTTTTTTCATTTCCTTTTCTTTCACTTTTTTTTAATTCTCTTAGTTCTTGAACCCGAAATATGAAATACAAAAATCTTGCAGACAGCTGTAGTTACTCAGCACAATCTGTGGAATTTTTGTATCAAAAGAAAGAAAAGATTTTATTTTAATCTTTTAAATTGTTCGTGACAAGTATAGATAAATTTGGATAAGTGTGCTAGATAGTTATCATAACTCTAGGTAATTATCTAGATCTGATTGAATAGGTAAGGGTATTATTGGATTGGCCCAAGATTTTGTACCCTTTGTGTCACTTAGAATCGGACAAATCAAGGATAAGTCCAGTCCATGACGAAATGGTTTAGAGTTTAGCATTATTAACACTTTCCACGCGGCAGGCATCTGCAGACGACATTCAAATATTTTAGAAAATGTTTAAAAATGTAAAAACTGTTGAATTTTGTTACCATATTTGGAATCACCATGAGAAATGCATTACTATAAGTACAAACATACCTATTATTGGTTCAGAAATTATTGAGATAAACTTGGGAAATGTTTCTGAAAAATCTGTTTTGTATATGGTAAAACAAATAGCCGCGTGAAAAGTGTTAACACAGAGCTAAACCATATTGCATAGGCAAAAGATGGCGATCTTAAGTCCAATCTAACAGCCTTAAGGTATTAAGTCCAATCTTATTGCCTTAAGGTTAAGGATATGTATGGAGGACGTACCATGCGGGGCAGCTGCTATGAAAACCAGATCAACCTTGGATTAAATCCATCTGAATGTTTGGTGATTTAAAACGACTTAGAATTATTATTTGGTTTGACTTAAAAAGTTGATTTCTTTTTGTAAAGAGGTGTTACCCACTAAATCCAGGATAAAGTTGATTCCTTTTTGTAAAGAGGTGTTACCCACTAAAGCCAGGATAATCGTATTTAGAATACTTCATACAAATAAATATGCCTTTATTACATTCTATATTATTATATGTCAAGTGCAATATGGGTCAGTTTTGTGATATAAACTACTTAGCATTCTTCAGGATTGCTTTGAAAAGGGGAGTTACTCACCAAATCTGGGATAATCACATTTAAAATGTTTAATAAATACTGCCTCTATGACAACTGTGGTATGGATCATTAGGTTAATGACTGTATGGCCCTTTCTATAACAGTAGAAAGAATTTGATCTTGACATTCAAAATTCCTTTTGATAATTGGTGTTGTAAAGTAGTAATTACTTAAGATTAATGCCCTTTTAGAACCAAATCCAAATTATTTTTGATGGCATTCCTTCTGATTATTAGTGCAATTCAAGAAATGGTAATCATAATTATTTAACTTAAATTCCGGGACAAATTTGACCAGAAATATTTTAATGAGTGCAATATAAAACCAATTAAATTTAGAAGTTATAATTTATTTTAATTCTAGATTCTTAATCAGCCAACTGTACTTCTTTTACTTAGGTCTAGTCCCAACCATTTCTTTACTTACAGATATAAAAGCAGCAATGCACCTTTATCTTGACTACTTAATGTAAAATTCAAAAATTGTCTAAAATTATTGATTTGGGGGAGAGCTATTACTGTTAACAGGTTTATGATGGGTTTTAATATCAATTTTTATGTCAAAATCTGCCCTTTCAATGGCAATTTCAAAGTCAATAATATAAAATGATTTAAATTATTTACAATTGTTACAACTTACGAAATTTGAAAGAAATGTGGAAAAAGGGGAAAATATGGCACCATATTTGGTTTTGTATGAAATATTGACACTAAACCCATACTATTTTCTCCTTTATTTCTCCAGTGTGGCAATGCAATATGCGGTGGTGATATGGCTGTATCTGCATCAAGAGCGGGTCATAATGCTTGCTGGCATCCATCTTGTTTTGTATGCTGTGTGTGCAAAGAACTCTTAGTAGATCTTATCTATTTCTACAAGGAAGGCAAGGTGTATTGCGGAAGACATCATGCGGAGTCTAACAAACCAAGATGTGCTGCCTGTGATGAGGTAAGGGTGTCCAAGGTTCTTAATTTGTTAGTCTCCTTTGCATTCATCAAATCGTAGTCCTGTTACCTTCCTTTGTGTAGTGATACCAGTGTGTAATCCACTAATATAAATCCTACCAACAATTACACATCAGTGCTAGGATTGTTTTTCTTTGATTGCTGTAATCACTGGAATATGCTATAACATCATTGCACAGAAGAATTTTGTTTTGTTTTGGTATAGCCGTAGAGTAATACTACCCTATTTGTGGAAGTATTAGTTTAGTTTACTGTATGAACTCAATTGCTCATATAGGGCAGGGAGAACATATCTTTTTATCAGTACTTATTTGACTTTCTTAATTAAGAAAGCAAGTCCGGCACTATGATTAATAAATCTTTAATCACTACTTTATCCATTTTTGGTTATCTCCATTAAAACCATATTATATAGCATACCAACATTGTTAACAAAACAAAATACAATAAAATGTTGCTAACATAACAAAATACAATACAATTTTGTTAACATAACAACATGCAATGCAATTTTGCTGACATTGCAAATACAATACAACTTTGTTATCATTCATAACAAAATACATGTCAATAATTCGATTTTGGTATTTTAATAAAAGTAAATTCGCAAGAAAAACAAAGCTTTTTGATGTCATTCCTCTCACCACAAAATTATCAAAACCCAGCTGAAAAGTCAACTGACTGTCCGTAATGAGGCTGTCAAGGGTAAAATCCTCTTTGTGAAAGTAGCGTTCAATTAAAGACACAGTTTTGCCACAAGCTCTTTTCTGCATATCAAAGGACTGGACACATTCCATCGGGAATCGGAAACAGAGCTCGGGGAATCGTTTTAATCTCTCTTCCACCTCTATTAGTGCTCCCTTTTTTAAGATTCCCTTTGATGTGTAAATTAAATTAACAGTCGCTTTAGCCAATGTCCATTCCGAGATGAATAAATAGGATTGAGGAAATTGGCTTATACTATTGGTCATACAGTATGCTGGGTAAATAAGCTAAAGTGAATTGGGTAGTTGATGGTCCAAATTGCCAGAAAGCATTTAGCCTGAGTAAACCTATGACAAATGAATTGTAAGAAGTAACTAATCTGGTGTAAAATGCCTTAATTTGTGGTGTCAGGATGCTAATTGGATTGTTTGTTTCATTGGATTTAGATGATGAGTAAACGTCAATTTACATATGTTTTCCTTCTATTTTATGAAATATATCATAGTGTGTGATGAAACGACACTTATAGACCATATTCACGCGGCAGCCATTTTCTAAAATTTGCCACCCAAGCCTCGTTCTCGTCACGTATACTTGCGTGAGGATGCGTACGCCGCGCGCTTTGGTACCACGCTTCTCGCGCAGTTCTATTGTGCAGCGCGAGGCGCAGATAGACCAAACAGGAACGAGGCTTGGGTGGCATATTTTGGAAAATGGCTGCCGAGTGAATAGAGTCTATTTACCATGTTTGTACCTGTATGTCAGCAATTTAATTTTAAATCCCTAATTTCATTTTGATCTTATTATTTTGGTCCTTTTTCAGATTATCTTCGCAGATGAATGCACTGAGGCAGAGGGTCGCAGCTGGCATATGAAACACTTCTGTTGTTTTGAATGTGACGCACAACTCGGAGGACAGAGATATATCATGCGTGAAGGGCGCCCCTACTGTTGCCAATGTTTTGAGACTATGTTTGCGGAGTATTGTGACGCATGCGGGGAAGCCATTGGTGTAGATCAAGGACAAATGTCACACGAAGGACAACACTGGCATGCCACAGAAAAATGTTTCTCTTGTTGTACATGTATAAAGTCCCTCCTTGGTCACCCGTTCTTGCCAAAGCATGGACTCATATACTGCAGCAGCTCTTGCAGTCGAGGCGTGGTTTCCCCAGGGGAAACGGAAACCGAAGGGTTACAGTCGGCGAGAAACAGACGACCAATCCATGTCCAAGATTTGAATTTAGACAATTTATCGGTAGCAACTGCTGATGAAAGAAGGGATGGGGCAGAGCATGCTGTGCATAAATCGAGGAACTTGTTACGACGTTCATTGCCAGATCTGAGGCAACAGCAGCGAAATGCAGCTGAAGATAGAAGACGTAGTAGTGTGAGAACAATGCAAGATAAGAGGCGAGGAAGTGGGTCGTCGCAAAGTCTTGCAAATAAGCAAGATCAGCGTAAACAAGAACCATGTGAATCTAGGTATACAGATGGACCACATACGGACAAAGTGAACCGGCGTAGAATTCAACAGAGTGAAATAAGAACTGCTACTAATACCATTGGTGGGTCAAGGCAAGATGCCAAACCACATAGAGCCAATATAGAGCCCACATATAGACATGAATCGCACAGTAGTCCTCATGAGAATGGTTATGTAAGCAGTGGTAGTAAGCAGCACGATTCGTACCGCAAAGAGAAAGTACGATCTGACAGTGCAAGTCACTATGGTACGCATCCCAGAAATCACAGGGGCTCCCCCAGCAGACCGCCCATGCCACAGTTTGATCGCAATGTAGAAGTATATCACTCGGAAAGAAAACCCGGGAAATCGTATTCGGAAATAGCATTACAAAACCACCAATCCTCTGATAGATACCGACAGAGAAGACATACTGGGGACTATGAGGACTATTACTCCGACAGCTCATCCTCGTCTGATGATGATTATGATGATTTCTTTTATCAAAGGGGCAATGGTAATGGCACGCCGGGGCCACGTATTAGATATGTGGAGACGTACAGAGCCAGGCCACACCAACAGCAACAGCAACAACAACAACAACAACAACATCATCATATGCATAGATCACAAAGCCATGGGAGCAAATTAAAATCAAAAGCTAAGAAAAATAAGAAAAAGAATTGTATAGTTTCATAGATACACCCAGCATGCATTATATCCTGATATTCAACGGCAGATTATATCCAAATGTATTTGTTTTAGAATACCTTGATTATTGTCCAAATATGTAAAACTCAAATGTATTAATCATAAATGTGTGTTTAGATGGAGTAATGTCCCAAAGATGTGAACAGTACATAAATACTACATACCAAAGTCATCTTTTCTTATATCCGGTCTTAGAGCACAACTATGATTAATTATATGGCTGTTATAGTGCATTTCTGCCTATTTATAATTGTTGTCTAGTGAAATAATTAACAGCAGTACAGCGTCAATTAATAATCGTTTCAAGAAATTGTAAGAATCCCATATGAAACTCATATTTCTTTTGAGGCTAGATCAAAACCATGCCCTACACCAAAGGTAGACCAGCAGTCTTCTAATGAATAGACCTCTTTTCAGTTACTACTTGACCACCTTTGAATTCAGGGCAGCACCTTGAAAAATGTAACCAAAAAGCAGACAGTAAAATGATCTAATTTAGCCTGAAAAGAAAATTCTTTTTGAAATACATCTGATAATCAATATACTTGACCACCTTTGAATTTAGGACAGCACCTTGAAAAATGTAACCAAAAAGCAGACAGTAAAATGATCTAATTTAGCCTGAAAAGAAAATTCCTTTTGAAATACGACTGATTACCAAGATATGATAGGGTACCCTTGACCAATTGCATTATTGTCAGTGGTATACAATACATTGGATGAATGCTTGAGTGGTTTGATTTTGATAGTTATCAAATAGTTAAGATTTGTAATACACTATTAAGCTTTGTGTTTTGTATTATGAACTAGTTGTCATGTTCCATTAGGCAAGATCACCTGCTGCTACAATGGTCGATATATTATGTCCACGTTGGACAAAGAGTTAAGCAAGGGTTTCCATAATTATAAATACAATGTAATAGTTGTTCGTGAACACTAGCTAGATTCTGTGATCAAAAGAATACTCTTTCAGTTGTGGTTTCTGTTTTCACTGCAATTCAAATCGCTTCAATTTAATAGCTAATTTAGATTACTTTGCAGCCCAGAACTGCTCCTAAAAAAGCTCATTTGAACTACTTTGCTGACCAAAACTGCTCCTGAAATAAGCTGATTTGAACTACTTTGCTGACCAAAACTGCTCCTGAAATAAGCTGATTTGAGTTACTTTGCTGACCAAAACTGCTTGAAAAACATTTATTGGAACAATTTGTATGTATTTCTTACTCCGCAATTTGCTGTAGAAGTAATGATGTAACCATTGCCTCAGCAATAAGTCCACACAAATTACAGGGCACATGCTACACATGGCAACATTTGTATTCCTGCGCTGTAAGCCCTGTGATTTGTTTAGATACATTGCTGGGACAACAAATCCTATTACGTGGCTTCGTTTCCAAATAAATGGGAATACTTTGGCAATAAATGTTGGAAAGATCTGGCTTATTTGATAAATAACCAAAACAAGTTCAAGTGTTGCTGCTCAGTACAAAGAAATAAATTATTAAAATTATTCAGGATTGTATTACAATCTGTTTAATCCATTTTGAAAAGATAACATTTTGAAGTATGTCTTACTTAAATTGTGAGATAGGCTTTTACGACGGGTATTCATAATATAAGTTAAAAGTTATGTTTTGTTTAATATTATAATAATTTGGTCCTGAAGAAGTCGGAGCTAATCCTGACGAAAGCTTGACAGATTAAAACTTGTCCGATGGCGAACCCATTAAACTTTTAACTTATATTATGTCTTACTATTAGATTATTATTATATAAGGTCATGGTAAGGTCTCATACTTGCCACAGTACAATGAAATCTATATAAACTATGTTACCTGCCAATGTGAATAGACCATATTCACGCGGCAGCCATTTTCTAAAATGTGCCACCCAAGCCTCGTTCTCGTTACGTATACCTGCGTGACTTGTTTACGTATACCTGCGTGACTTGTGTGAGGATGCGTACGCCGCGCGCTTTGGTACCATGCTTCTCGCGCAGTTCTATTGTGCAGCGCGAGGCGCAGATAGACCAAGCGGGAACGAGGCTTGGGTGGCATATTTTGGAAAATGGCTGCCGCGTGAATAGAGTCTATTCCTGAAGAAGTGAAAGTGATCACCAAAATATATTTTCCAATCTGAGGTGATAATAATGGTATAGTCAATTACTATGGTACTACATTTATTTGTAATTGCATTTTATCTTGTAAACAAACAATCCAGAAAATGAAACATGGGTTTATTAATCTCTGACACTATGTTATTGTTTGAAACCAGAAAGCGTGTTTTGACCAATATTAAGAAATTGTAATCTACAGTTATGAACACACAACTCATATAATGTATGTGTTTGACATTTTCCATTATGTGTTAGTTGTTATGCAATTAGCAGTGATGAATTTAGTAAGTCTTTATTTGATAATTTCAAATGCAACTTTTCTAAGTATATCTGGCTTGTGTTGCTATCTTATTGTCACCCAAGTTCATGAAATATGTATAAGTTCAAGTCCAGGTAAAGTAACAGCTGCATAGAGGCAGAACCCCTTGCTCTAATACATCATCCTTCTGCACGAGAGTACATCTACAATACTTGCTATTCTTTTGATCTATTATCTGGGTTTTCTGTCCCCTTTGCTGACAAATTACCCAGAATTCACTCTGATACACTGCCTGTTGCTATGTATGAAGCGTTCTGCACATGTGTACACTTATTTTTCCTATTGTGATTTCCCCTTTGCAAGTCTGTGTGACACCAGCCTGATCATGAGAACATTTTGATTGTCCATCATTATAGCCAGGTTACAATGAACCAACATATGAACCATTTATGTGCAAACAAACAAATGACTTGGTGTAGCCATATTGCTTATAAAAGTGCTTCCTCTTTCTTTCCTACAAAAGAGTCCAATACTGCCAGAGACCCCTAATATGCATTTTAGAAATGGTAACATACCCAATATTAATATTCACCCCATGGAAAAAGCACAAGTCTGCAAGGTTTATCCTTTACAACTTAAATGTGATGCAGCTTATCAAAGGGGGGGGGGGGACTTTGCAGGTGAAGTCAATTTTGAGTTTATTATGTGTGCTCTCAGAGCATTTTCTAGGCTTTAAATGACACCAAATTTATCAAAATTGATCAAGGCGTAAAAATGATTCCTAGATTCTTATTATTTTCTTCTTTTTTCTGTCAGTTTTCATCTATATCTTGAAAAACACACAGCCGTGAAGCCCCCCCTTTGATGTGCTGCATCACAAATTACCTGTAGCTAGAAGAGATTTGTTTAACCCAATGGTTTATGTTAAATGATAAGTATCTGTGCCAATTTACTCAAACCCAAAGCATTTTGTATTTATTAACAATTCACTATTGTAGCTATATACCATAAAAGATTGTATCATATAATTTGCCAGTTGTACATATTGAATAACAAAGCATTTATGTGGAGAGTTTTGCCATTGCAATTGTTTGGTATGATGGTGGGATATGCACTCACAATGTTTTTGTTTCTGTATAAATTCTAGAGTTTGTGTATTTGTAGTTTATTGGCGTAAGCATTGTATTTAAACATATTTTAAGATATATATGGCGATTTGATAAATTGCTTGTATATAAAATTGTCAAACTATGTTGAAATGAAATTTATGTATTGTGTAAAAATGTCGGGAAAGGGTATCAGATTATAATACCGCTTTGTTGTATTTTCTTGGTTGGTTAACAATAAGTATGCAAGTCCACAGCTATTTATTTCCAATTTGAGAAAAAATATGTTATTTTGGAAGTCTACATTGAAATTTGCAATGTAAAGTGTCAAAAGCTATCATTATGAGAAAAAGTTCATGTTATAATCTCAAAAATATATGAAAATTATATCTACTGCATTAAGCTTTTATGCACAAAGAGCTGTGTTTAGTAAATTTGGGTTTTTTACAATTTTGCAAATTCCATAATATGCTTTTGATGATCAGTGGTGTGTATAATCCTTGTTTATTTGTCACTTTCATTTATATTTACAACTCGCACTGACAAATTATCAATAAACTCCCCGCAAATTCAAATCTGAATTGGTGTGATTATTTGATTAGAGTTGCCATTCTAAGAATAATAGCCCAGTTAGTATAAGTGTAAGAATTAATTCAAAATGTAACACATTCTGTATTCAGGGCCCCGGTGGGGTGGGTACATGCATAGATAAGGTATATGGGTATGTGCCACCCAAATGGGAAGAAGGAAAATTGTAAGGAAAACCAGAAACATGGGTCCCAGAATCGCAACAACAAAAACTAAAACATGGGTCCCAAATCGCATACAGTCAAATTGGTGTTTTTTAGAGGAAACACCTAAAAGTGGATCAGGATTTCAAACCTCCAGCGGCACACACCCTTCAATAAATAAATTGAGTACCCCCAACCCCCTCCCCTGGGATTCATAGAAATGAACCACCTCATGTCATTATTTTTCAATTATTTATATCTAGAGAAACTGTCAGCATTTCAATTCAAATACCTCAACCCTATTCCATACAAAAAAACATAGAAACAATCATATCATTGTTCAGATTCTATTTGTGGTGAGTTAAGTACAAATGGATGAACAAAGTAACCTTTTGAAGAAATAGTTCAGTGAATGTCCGTACAAAAGGTCTTACACAATTGCGGTATTAAACAATGTCTACTAACTTGAGAATAGGTCAAGCCTTTTATATTTTCATGTTACAGATTTCTTTTTCTCAATAAGAATTAGCAATATGAAGGTGACTTTACAGAAGTATGGTTTTTTAAAATGTTTTTCATTGGAGTGGCTTCATTAATGAACACATGCACAGATTCATACGCAAGCAACGTTATGTATTGCTCTCAAATTCTTTTAAAATAGGGCCAAAGAAAGATGTGTAAGGAGAAAAGGTTGAGATTTTCAGTTGGTATTATACCGGCATTTCTAACAATGTGTTCTGTTATCCTCAACTTATTTATCCACCTTTCCTTTATCATAAAATTTGTGATAGAGGGCAGTAGTCAACTTAACTGTATGTACTCTCCATCAACTACTAATTGTGTCTCTGCACATGTTGAGGGCGGGCTTCGGGTCTTGTTTTGCTTGTTACATAGTGCACAGTGTTCCGGTATTTCTTGTGCATCCCTAGCCTCTATATATTTCTAAGATTTCTTAATCTTAACCTACATTATAATCCTAAACATGTATTTGTTTCATGTGAATTGATTATTTATACAAAATGATAATAATTCAACACAGCGGTCACCTGTTCTACGGGTCAGTTGGTTTTTCTTTTTTTCTTTTCTTTTTTTACCAGAATTTCAAGAATTTTCAAATTTTTCAAAAAAAATGCACCAAATTTGAAATGTTTCAAAAATGTCAATTTTTAAAACTCTCTATAAAAAAAGAAAAGAAATTGAAAATCCGAACAAAAATGGGTCGGTCAAGAATCTGTAGAACAGGGTTGTTTTTTGTGTGTTCTGAAATCAATATTTCATTACAATGCTACCCTGTACTTCATCCTATGTGACATCGGAATGAACTCAATTGAACGACTCATTGTTTACACGCCAATGCAGAGATTTGTTTTGATCGCATATTACAATTGCACGCCCAATAATAAGCTGTACTCGACCAATACAGAGATTTGTTGTGATCGCATATTACAATGGCACGCCCAATAATGAGCAGTACTCACTTGAATACACTCTGATGTCACCTTAGTATTATATTCCCTGTCATAGTCCCTTGGGCATAATTCCTGTATTTTGTTGTTGTTTGTTTGGCGCGGCGTTAAAATGCTTGACAAGCGCGAACGAGGTAACGCGCCGTCAATCAAGGCGTGTGACGATTTCACGATTGACCAATTAGGATGCGCGATTATTTGTTTAAAGGGACCGGTACGCACTTCTGGGTTTACGCACATTCGCACCTACTCATTGCAATGCGAACATACGTACGCAACTCGCACGTACGCATGATTTTATGGAATTTATGTCCAATATATTATGACAGGGAGTATAGTACTACAAAGGGATGAAGTATGGTGCATGTATGCTGATGTTCTGTATGGTATTATTATTATTATAGCACAGTCAGTTCTAAATTGGCAAGAAATATGCAGTTTTCATCTTTCTTTACCCGGGCAAAAGTAATCAAAGGGAACACACACAATTTTGGCCAAACTCACCCGTTACACTTTCGATGCACAATGCGTTGCGTTGTTGTGTTTATGTGTGCATAAACCCTTCTGTATTAATTCACTGCTGTAAGGATGCTCACCAATTGCTGTAAGGATGATCAAACTATTATAAATAGTTATGATAAATGAGGGCTGATTTTAAGAAATATATCTTATGAACAAATTATCTTTCATAAAAAAACTTGTACACACTCTGTATAATTGTGTCATTCTTTAGCCGTACATTAGCCACTATACAAATCGACGGTTTAGTGCAACAAAGGGCCATCTGCATTTTTGGCCAAAATGAGATTTTGGTATCAAAATGATCCGCACAAGATCAGGAACCTAATTATGAGAAAATAGTTAATTCACCTAATCAAAAAGGTTTGAAAAACCTTTCTTTTAACTTGTCAAAACCAATAGGTGACAATGATGGGTACAAATCTTTATTTCACTTTTTCTCAAAATGACCGAAATGCAGATAGCCCTTTGCTGCACTAAACCCTCAAAATATTTCACTTTGAGAAGGGACGCCAATACGTACTTAGTGATCGTAACCTAATATAATATGCATAAATCTGTCGGAATAGAATATGTTTGTGTGAAAATATTTGTGTCTATGAGTGGAATATATTATGATTTCACATATAACACAAAACTGGTTTAAACACTTTTTAGCTAAGTCCCTAGTTTTCAATCTAAATTTATTCTTGATAATTAATTCTTTCTCCCTGTAACAACAATGGTTCTCATTAAAAGAATAAATATAATGTGTAACATTTAAGACTTACTGAATTTTTTGTAGAGAGAATTGATAAGACTTTGAAAGATTAAATCATCATCATGATGGGCTTAATAATTAAAACTGTTTTCTTTTGTCTTTATTGTTAGAAAATCATACCTTTTTCAAACAGGGCTGCTAATAGGATATATATGACTTTTTGCACTGAAATCTAACTTTGTGTGAAAATGCCAAAAGTATGGGAAACATTTAAATTCACAAATGGCAACCCTTGCAGAAAATGGTATTGTGTCACCCGGTTTTTGATTTACAGTCATCAAAAAAGAGAATTTTTACTTACCATAATAAAGGGGCTTGCTTATAATTCTAAAAGTATAACTCATATTTGAAAATATTAAATTATAAAGTTGTGGAGAGATTTTTCCTCTTTAATTTGAGATATTGCATTTGAAGAATGGTTTGTTATCAAGAAAAGTTACAGTACCAAAAGTAAGATAAAGTACTGTTTCCGCTTTTTGCATTTTGCTTTTCTACACACGGACTCAGTTACGGGCAAATTATGGATTACTGGTAGTGGAAGTCGGCCGTGCACATTGTTCCGATGGATCAATACGGCGCACATGCTTTACCCGTCATACTCTCCCCCATGTTGAAAAGAAACATGTGAAAATGAAAAAGTTACTTGACTTAACATTTTTGATTGTAACTTCCTCAATAATAAACCATTCTTAGCGTGCAAGAGCTCAAATTAAAGAGGAGAAATTCATCAACAATTTTATGTAAGAGTTATATTTTTCGAGTTATCAGCACATTTATTACCTGGTTAGTTACTTGTTTGATGACCGTTTACTTTAACAATGTCCAATTGCCTCTGTTCACCTACCCGTGTACAGTGACATAGCAAATTCCAATGATCACATCTTATCATTTATCACACATGCGATTTATGGCACATGTACCTCATGCAAACACAAATCCTGGTTTAGCACATAATTGTGGGTGGTGCCACTGGTATACATTCTGAAAGCACTACAGAGGTAGGTCTACAGACATTGATAAGGTGTATACAAAGATATTCTGAGAAGATTATTATCGTCTCTGCTTTAGTTTCAGCTTGATATCATTTGCAGGTTTTAGCAGTAGTTCCTGGGCGAAATGCAACTCATAGTCGGGGTCAAGGGTCAGATCAAATCGTCGTATGATCTTTCCAAGCATAACCTTCATCTCATTCATAGCAAAGTTCTGACCAATGCAGTTTCTGAAAGGTAAATGAACAAAGCATTGTTGTGTTATTTATCAAAGCACACGTGTCAAATTGAATAAATCATGTAAGATTAAAAGTAAAAGAGACAGCCTGCATGTTTCTCATCTTCAAAATAAGGAGAGGATTTCAACACCTGATTATCTGTTTAGTGAGAGCACTGACGATCAAAAGGTATAAACTTTGTGTCAGCTCCAGTTGACATCAGAGTGCATTCAAGTAAATGCATCAAGGTATCGCATGGGTAAATCCAGTGCATTCAATGGAGAATATCTGGACCTATAACTATAGTTTGATCAGTTCCAAATTGGCAAAGCCTCATATTAGCAGCTAATGAATACTAAGGATGCGGGCGAAAAAAAGCAACACATGCACTGTGCATCATATGCGTGGTGCTCGCGTATTACAAAAACGTGTGCGTGTGGCCATAATCGCGCATGTATGCTTGGATTATATTTGCGCGAGGAGAGATAAAAACTGAATATTTCTTGACAATTTTGAACTGATTAAACTATAGATTACAGGCTGTTGTCACCTCTCATCTTGAGCTGACACCGACTATAACAATGTGTCATTGTAACTCCTGCATTTATCCACTTCAGCTACAGCTACAGATATATTACATTTCCCTTAAATATGCATGTACCATCAGTTTGTTTACCAGCGATTAATTCATTTACGCCATATGTCTTTTATAGTGCGAGAGCATAATCGTCGCTGTACTGTCAAAACCTTGTATCTCCATCTGACACTTCCGCATGTATAAAGTAATTCTTCCTATGTATAACCTTTCGGCAGTCTGCTCATGTTCAAGGGCCAAAAAAACCTTTTATTAAAACCTTGCCCCTGAACTTGTGTAAAGCAACACTGTCTTGATATTCATAACCGTAGAACAGTTTTACCCTATAAATGTTGAACAGCAACCCTATAAATGTTGAACAGCAACGATATGCCAGGGTTTTATAATCATGCAACCGGTGATAAGCAAGCTAGTGTCTCAATAGAAGCACTCCGACATCAAATTTGTACTTTGTGTGGGATATACCTTAGTTGTATTATATTTACCTTGGGATATACCTTAGGATATACCTTAGTTGTATTATATTTACCTTGGTCCTGCAGCAAATGGAAGGAATGCAAAAGGGTCCATCTTCTGGATATTTTCTGGAAGAAACCTGTCTGGGATAAACTCCTGCAAAATGGTGCAATGAATGCCAAAAGAGGATAGCTGTTTAATATGGAGAAATTATTTGCTTACAAAACAAAATTAAGTACACATTTTTACTCATTGTAATTAATGATGTTTCACTACCACACTGGTAACTTCATCAGACTTGCCTATTTAGTTAGGATAGCTGTTTGTTATTTATTAGTAATCATCAACAAGATACCAATAACAAACAAAAGAAGAATATGGAGCAAAGCTGAATGTTAAGAATAACTAGCATATAGCAACTTTCAGAAATGTTAAAATAAGATGACAAAACCAAGGATGACCCTTACTTAGATAGTAACACCAGCCAGATGTTTTGTTTAAAAGTATTTTTGCCTCTGATGCACTTAAAGGTGGATGCTCCGATCACTTTTATAGCTTGTTTAATTCCATCAACATATTTTGATATTATTTTTGTAAATGTTTGGTGCAAGATATGTTCCATTTAGACGTTATAAGCCTAAATGCAGTGAATTACTGGCCAGTTTGTGTACTACTCAATGAGCAAAATGCCATGTCACCTTGTGCTTCCAAATTAAGAACCATAGGAGTTATGCAACTCAAACTTTGGAATACAACTAAAGATGACCCTTCATGTAGGATAGAAAACATCAAGTTGAAAATTGGGCCAGCAATCGCAACACCTACCTTTAGTCATAATGTATTCCAGGTCAGAATGGTGTTAGTAAGTATATAATACTTATAGTAAGTACAATAAACAAATACTGCCTTTTCTTAAATCAAGGTTTTTTTCACATATCTCTACTTTAATTGATGCAAATGCTGGTGATGTTATTGTATTTCAAATCCAGAATGAAACTGATTCAAACATAATTGATTGTTCCTGTAACCTTTGACCTGTAACCTTTAACCTACCATGTGATTCTCTCCCCATACTACAGGATTGTGATGTAGAGCATATACAGGGTGTCCCAAAAGTCTATGCACGTTTTTGAAGAGTCATATCTCATAAAATATAAATCATATGGTATAAATTTAACCATATTTTGATAGACGAGATTTGGGAAATTAATTTGATACCAAACACAACCCTATTGGTGAACCCACAACATTACAAAACTGGTTAAAAGTCATTGGCCGTGTGCCAGACCAACCATACCAAGTACCACACATTGTTGCTAAAGGTGCGCATAAATTAACGGTATGAAAGCAACGTTGCGCATTAGTCACAGTTCACTGCTTACCTTGCAACATTAATGTTATTTAATACTAAACTCGGTCACTCACAACATAAATAAGCGTTAGTAGACAACATTGCACAGCAAAAGTCTTCATTCAAGATGGTTTACAGCATAGACAAGCGAATACAAATTGTATGGTTCTACGCTGAATCACATTCAGTTCAACTTACTCAACAAAAGTTCAGAAAACATTTCAAAGTGAAACGCGCACCAGGAAGAATATCCATTCTGAAGTTGGTGGATACATTTTTGAACACAGGAACATATTCTAAATGGGTAAAACAACCGAGGCTTCGATGAGGCCTTTAAGCACCATCAAAATAATCCGCTAAGTTTAAATTTTAACATGTTTGACAGCTGTGTGATGTGTGTGTTCACTTTTCTGTTACGTTATTAAATTGTTTAGGTCTGTGTTTTTGCATTAGCGCTCGTCTCTGTATAAATGGAAAACATTTAAATTAGATTTCACTATAGAAACGAAAATTATGTGTGATATAGTTTGTTATTATGATGATATCACTGTAATGTAAAATTTTAAATATTACAATTGACGGATCACTTTCCGTGTAACCAACTCTACCCGTATTTTTGGTATGGATTTATGAACTTTATTCCTCCGCAGTATAAAATTACATTTTTGCAGTAATACATATTTTACTTCTAGGGTGGCATTACAAACAGATGTTACTCCAATGTTTGGTATCAAAATTATTTCCCACATCTCCTCTTTCTAAATATGTATTCATATTTTCAATACGACTTATATTTTGTGAAATACAAAGCTTCAAAGTCGTGCATAGACTTTTGGGACACCCTGTATGAACATATCCACTTGTGTACCAGCCGGTATGAGTGTACCAGATACTTTGATATCAGTTTCTATATTACGTTGATTGTTCCTGTAACCTTTGACCTATAACCTGCAACCTTTAACCTACCATGTGATTCTCTCCCCATACTACAGGGTTGTGATGTAGAGCATATATAAACATATCCACTTGTGTACCAGCCGGTATGAGTTTACCAGATACTTTGATATCAGTTTCTATAGTACGTGAGACGATCAAAACTGGTGGGTACATACGTAGAGATTCCTTTATACATCGACTGAGATGTTGCAATTTTGGGAGATCTTCCCTGGAAAAGAAAAGTTGAATTATATTATTTGAATGAGAAGAAAATACAATGAAGAGACAATAGAAGTTTTGGGATTTCCTGAAATCTTCAAAATTGCTATATCCGCTCTGTTTTTGATTGTTTAACAAATTTTATAGAGGTCCTAAGGATAATGCATGTGAGAAACTCCTGAATCTGCATAAAAAATTGAAATGTAGGGTAGTTGAGTAGAGTTTAATTGAATAATAAATGGTCTATGGCGCACTGGATTCATGATCTAAAGGTTGTGGGTTCGAGTCCCGCTGTGGTCAACATGTTGTGCTCTTGAGTAAGGCACTTTACCCCAATTACTCCTCTCTACCCAGGTGTATTTAAATGGGTACCGGCATTCTTCAGTGCTGGGAAGGTAACAGACTCGCTGTGGAGGAGGTGCAGCGAGCCCCACACAGCAACATTATAAAAAGGTGTGAGTCTGGCCCTATCGTTTTGAAAGAGAGATGGGCACTCTGCTCCAGGTATTACAGGATCGACCGCCGCCCTATGGCGCTCATTATGTGTTTTGAAAATAAAATAAAATGGACCAGGGGGTGATTGTCGACTAAGGTTGGCAACTGTTTAATATTATTATGAGACATAAAACATAAATGAAAAGAATACAAGGGGGCAAATTCTCTTGTTTTAAGATATAAAATATCGCAATTTTGGCAGTTCCTGATTTCCTGAAATTACTGGAATTATTTCATTTCCTGTACATTACCCGAAAACAACCATAATTTCTCGAATTTTGGGAAATGTCCTGGAATGTGGAAACACTGCACCTACATCCACAGGTTATCCTTTAAAATGTTGATACAGAAACTATGTAACCATCTGTATTAGGGGGAAAACACCTGTGATTGTATCTGAGCAGTTTTTTGAAAGGACTTGAAAGACTTGGCTCTTCAATAAGCTTGAATTATTTGAAATGTGGAAAGATATTTTTGGTTATGGCCATCTATGGTACAGCGTGATAATCCTGGGACACACTACAGTTACTATTGGACCAATCAGGTTGTTTTGTGTTGTTGCCCGGCATTAATTGTACATTTGAAGTTAGTTAAGAGAGTGGCCTGATGTGTCTTGGAAATCCATGATACCTCAGTTCACTTTTTTAAAAGGAAGCATGTTTTTCCCCTGACCCTTGCATTAGGTCATGATTTTGATTTTGTTGTATTTAAATTGATGAATTCATTACATACCATTCAATTACATCTGAATCTCTTCCATCTAAGATCTCATCAATTTCTAGCTGTGCTTTCTTCTGATGTTCTGGATATTTGGCTAGACAATACAACATCCATGTCAAACCACTTGCTGTAGTGTCATGTCCCTCAAACAGAAAGGTATCTACCTCGCAACGAATCTCCAAGTCGGTGAGTCCATGACCTTCATCGTCGTGTGCAGAGAGCAAAATATCTAGGAAATCTAAATATTTTCTATCTGGCTTATTCGATTCTTTCGCCTGTCAAAAAAAGGGGATCACGCTTTTCAGAAATAAGGTATAATTTAGATTTATGTTTAAAAGAATCTTTTATTTAAGAAATATTACTGTATTTTATTGCAATACCTGTCTAGACCCTTGTTGTGATATCATTCCTTCAAGCACTTCCATCCGCCCATATTGATGAAGCAATATCTTAAACATTGACTCATGTCTGTGCAATGCCCTTTTCACACCCAATGACACAAATATATTTTCAACTATTTATGATCCCACGTTTAATCATTTTACACAATTGAGCATAATGTCCTTGTACACAAGTTCGTAACAATTGCCCCTTGGAAAAGTTCTTTCAATTTCTAATCTTTTGTGAAGAATTATATTCAATAAAAGACTCACGATTTCTTTACGTCGATTTGTGATGACATCGTCTGCAATTTGATGTACATAATCACATACTTGGAGGTATTTACGCCCTTTTCTGGTCAACTGATAAATCAAATCAAAGCTATGGAATGGATTGCTGTAAAATAATTAAAAAAACAATATGTAGTGTTTGCAGCATACACAATAGTTGTTAGTGAACACTATCCATGTGGCTATTAATTTTACAATATACAAAACAGATATACAAAACAGATCTTTCAGAATCCTCTCCCAACTTTCGAAGCCTAACTCAAGAATTACTAAACCAAACCTAGGAATGTTTGTACTTATTTTACAATGCGTTTGTTTAAGGTTTTTAAAAATATATATATATAAATATAAAATATTGAAATCCTTGTAAAAGTGACCTTTTGTATTTAAAATGATGTGATCAATGAAAATCTGACAAATCAGTGAAACTTTGGGATTTTTCTTTTGTTGTTGAAAAATAAAAATAAAAATAAATCTACTTTCTAACGCACGTGCGTGGGAGCTTTGAGACAAAAGATTTTTTTAATATAGCCTAATTATTTGGACACAATTCTACCAAACTTTGTTGGCTTAATGTTAGTGCATACTTGATAAGAATACTCAATGCATGTGAAGTTCGCATAGCATAGTATTATGACAACAACTAAAACAGCTTGCAAATCATTCTAATTTTACAGCATTACATAACAATGAACATTTATAAAGCACTCTTACACATACCACAGTACTTGATTAATACAATAAAAACAGAACATTATAAATCCTGTGTTAAACATCACTTGCACTATGACAGTGGAATAAGTGAGTTTTAAACGTATCCTTAATTTGAGTCAGTGATGGGGCAAGCCGGATGTGACGCGGTATATTGTTCCACTAAAATGGACCGGAAGCATTGGGGGTAGTGAGACAAGTTTTAGATTTAGTAAGAATCCGAGTGTCAACCACTTCTTTTGGGAACATATGTAATAAGATAAGAAGGCGTGCTGACATTGAAACATTTATACTTTAATCAAGATTTTGAACTCAATGCATAAATGGTTAACTTACCTAAATCTATCCATAATGGACATGGATAAATCTTTTACTGCTGTCACATATGGGTTATTATCCCTGAAAATTAACAAAATATCATATTCATTTAACATGCACTAAAACAAATCATCAAATATACCCCCCTGTCACTGTTAGTAGCACCCAGCATCAGATAAATTCTCACATCGCCACATTCATCACCACATCAATGTAGCAATTGTCATCAGTTGCAGCATATAATAAAAACAAAATGAAATGAAAAACAAGGAATTTATGCACTTTGTTGTCTTGGTATTGGTCTTGAGGTCTTGGTGTGGGTCTTGGTCTTGGTCTGGTCTGGTCTTGGTCTTTGGGTCATGGTCTTGGTCATGGTCTGGGTTTATGTCTGATTCTGGGTCTGGGTCTTGGTCTTGGTTTTTACCTACTTCATGCGAGCTCCCAGTGGTTGGTTAATTTGATATTAAAAGATTTGATTCTGATTTTTTGAATTTTGTTTGGAAATATTTCTAGATTTTGTTGTTGAAATGTAGGTGTTTATTCCAATGTAGTGAAAAATATCTCAGGGAGTTTCAATTCAAAAATAAAATCACTGAATATGCCTTGAAGTCAATCATAAAAAAATTGTCCTAATTCTGACCCCCCTCCCCCCCCCCCCCCCCTTATCTATTTATGACTTTTTGGAAAGAAAAATTATAGATATTTGTCTATTTCTTAGTGTATTCTGTGGTTTGAAAGAAATTTGAAAAAAAAAAAAAATGTTTCGAAATTTACTGAATACACTCTTGAAATCCCATTTGAAAACTATGCGGGAATCATGTGACTCCTCAGTTTATGTCCCTGGGCGATCACGGCGGTTGCAAACGGATGGCGCGCATGTGATTCCCTGGCCGAGTGGACTAAGACCGTATTGCGGTTCCGTTCCCTGTATATTTACAAACTTTTATAACCATGGATACAGCATGGAAGCCGTGGTTATAAATCTCGACTTGTTTTCCCCAAACTCTTTGAGTTATTGCACCAACTGTTAGTGCCTACAGCGATTTGGGTACCTGCTCCGGCCGTTCGGACCTTCCGACGCAGTTTTTGACTAGATTTTTTTTGTAGCAAGGCCGTCACACTAGTGGGGTCAATGTGAAATTTAATCAATGCAGTTTTTGTTCATATTCATGATTTAAAGTACAAAAATGAATACATTATATAAAAATAGCACAGTCTGTTTTTTGAACGAGCAAAATTGGTGGAATATATCTCAAGTTATGGTATTAGAAAAGATTTCATGTTCACAATAGTTTCATATTCCATTCACTCCATAGCTGTATATAAATAGCTTTAACCTTTGATAATAAAGTGGGTGCAGCAGCAAGCCCAAAATGTTAAGTTTATCATTTGTTATGTTATAAAAATCATACTTTGAACTTTAATTTGTTATAAAAACTACTGCTATCTCAGATTTTGTCAAATAAAAAGTTCAAATGTCGAGAAAGTATTGCTAGAGCAGATTTTAGTTTTAAAAATGGGTTTTTTTATTATTAGCCCAATTTGACTACTTGAAATGCTAAATATAAAGCGTGGCAATACTGTATTGGCTAGACAAATTCGGGACATGTGTCCATGGAGCGTCCATGGCTATTACCAGTTTCTTGGCCTGTCAATATGTCAAGAAATATATTCCAAAGTGGCTCAAAACATAGAGGCGTGTAGAGCATAATGGACTGTATTCTGGTGTCCCCAGGTTCGACTCCCATTGCTGGCAAGTCTGGTTTCCCCCGCTAAATGTCGCCCATTTCCTCCCCAGGATATTTATTTCAATATTTCCATCCCAGAAGTGTTAGGATTAACATATACCTACCCTTCAAGCTGGCAGTTACTTTTCTTTGAGAATGCACACTTCAACAAAACATCGAGAGTACACAAGCTGATATGCTTACAAACTTCAAAACTGCTGCCATCTGATGCGCAAATGTCCATTTTATCCTGATATATAAAATACATCATTAATGCATACATAATAAAGTTGGAGGTCCGTGAAGGGATTGAAACAAACATAAAGCGATATAGGAATGCATGAAAACGGATTTGTGTATACAAATAAAATTGCTCATAGCTGTATAAACGTATCAGAATAGATACACATGCACACTTACAGACAGGCACCCACCCCAGACATCCAGACACAGCCAGACAGACAGACAGACAAACAAGAAGTTCCAGCAGATTGAGTCCTACTAAAGTTATTAAATTCAAGCAAACTTTACCAGTAGGACATCAGTTCCTTTGTTGTAAACGTCCATATATGGCTTCAGGATATCAAAATGGAATGCTGGTGTTAAGAGTCTTCTATTACGGGCCCATTTCTTCCCTCTTGCAAGTAAAAGTCCATCCCCAAGCCATGGAAGTAGTACATCATAGCTCATAACACCAGCTTGACGTGGTTTAGAGTCTGAAAATACAATGTAATACATGTTGAGTGATATTATACACCTAACACAAAACAGTTCCTGACCAGGCGCTTTTATGTTAGCTAATTGAAAATAATGGTATCAACAATTAAGGATATTCACTAAACAAGCAAATTTTCTCCCGCAATTTAACACCTCATTCATAAAAATTGAGTTATGATGCTTCAAGTAACCAGACCTAACAAAAAAAAGTAGTAGCAAATTCGATTTTCTATGGGATGTCATTGATTAAATTAGTATTGAACACCGGTTAGGCATGTATGGATTAATGGTGAACGGCATGTATAAACTGTGATTCATTTCACACAAATTGCCACTGCTGCACACACAGCCAGTGATCCCATAGAAAATATATTTACTACAACTTTTTTGTTGTTGTTAGGGCTGGGTACTTGAGTCCTCATAACTTTAAAAGTGTCCACTCAATTTTTATGAATGATTTGTCATATTGCGGGGAAGATAGTTTCTCGTTTAATGTTTGTCTAAGATTTCATAACAAAAGTAAAACAGATATCAATTATCATTTACTACCAATTTTTAGCTATGATTCGGAGCTATAATCATGACAAATGTCATGAGGTTGACATTAATATTAGCGATGTTTATGTGAGGGAGGAGGTAGAACTTATTGAATGACCCTCGTAGTAATACATGTAACCAGCTTTTGATTCAGAGTCGTGATTCAGAAGGCAAACTAGGTTAAACTTTTACATACAGATCCATAAGATTTTTTTTTGCTTTTTGATGTTATTTGATGTACTGTTGGTTTATGGAAATACTGGTTTGATGTGATTAGATGGCCAACTTTTCACTCAGAGCCGTCAAGGCATCACACTCTCAACAATATTGAAGCTTATGAAACAGAGGAAACCCTTAAAATGCATTAAAATGCATTTGGCAGTTCATGAGTAGTATAGGATGTCAGGAACCGAGAACGGTTTTTGAGGATTATGAGGATGAGGGTTAAGGTCAAGGTGCAAGCTCAACGTTCAAACCATCATTTAACTTCAACCAAGATGAAATCTTAGACTTGAACCTTGAACCGCTCATTTGACCTTGAACGTTGACGTACGTCCTCTACTACTTCGAAAAAGGTACGTTTTTCTAGAAAATGGTTGACTTATGGGATTATCCATGATGCATTTTATATTGAATGGAACGTACCTCCTCTCTTAATAATTTCTTTAATTTCATCTGGATGATTGAACATAAGCCTTGGTACTAGACTAGTGAAGAATTCATAATACCCATGAGGGAAACGAACTGCCTTCTGTAGTGTATCTTCCAAATGAGGATCCAACAATCCAGAGGCAACGATCTTGGGATCGAAGAAAGGGCTCTGTTTGGAAAATATAAGAATAATCAGACACATTAGATATTTTTAATACAAAATACAAACATTGTTGGCTGGAGCTTCACCATCGCAACATCACCATTAGTGCATTGTGGTTTGTGTCTTGCCAGTTGTTTAGTCGTCTGCATGAACTTATCCACGCATGTTTATTAAAGTCTTTCAGCAATAACAAAGGTGATATTTGTCATTAGTTTACATACTTACCAAATGTATTGTTCCCCATATCCAATGTCTTGGTTGAGGACCAGGCCATTGTAATACTCCTTGAATCCTTTTATGTAGTGATTTGATGGCTTTGATCATATACAGGAAAAAATATGCAGATGGTGCCAAAATTAAGGCTATTGTTATCATCACAACAGTACTGGACGTCATGATGATTATAACTGCAAAAATAAACAAAAGTAAAACTGAAAGCAATAATGTATACTTTGTGTCACAAGTTAAACGTGTGCCCTTGTATATTTTGTGTATAATTATTTTGTGTATATTTATTTGTAATTGTAATATTGTACTAATTCAGCCAGTTGACTTCGATGACAATAAACTATACCATGAGTAATAATAATATTTAATAAAACTAGACTAGAGTATAACTTTATAGACTAAACTTAGCCATTAAAACTAAACTTGACTAATAATCTGATTTGGTTAGATCAGAAAAGTTATGAATAACTAAACGAACCAAAATAAGTATGCCTTAAACATATTCATCATTTATATCAGTACCAAGAGGGATATTCACATGGCAAAGTGGTAGAGGATGGTATCCCTACTTATCAAAAGTCAGTGTTATTCCTACCCCTTCTCCATCCAAGGCTTTTCCAATCCCCAAACTCCCTACCCTCACCCCATCACATCACCACACTGTAAAAATAACAAATATAATAATAATAATAATAATAATAATAATAATAATAATAATAATAATAATAATAATAATAAACAGGCACTATTTAAAAGACGCATAATCAAACCGCTATGAAACACAATGTGCCGCACAAAGATAAAACAAATACATAATTACAAAATACACTATTTACAAAATTAAGAAAACAGTCATACGTTACAACCTTAAATTACCAAAACAAAGTAACAAATATATACAACATGAGTAAAAGCAAAACACAATTGAAGCGCAATATTCAATAGATGCAAACAAAAGCAGGAAGGTTAGCAGCCGGTATTGTCATGTTTCTTCCAATAAACATGGTAAACATGACCCCCTAGGCCTATATATCTACTTTATGGTGCATGAGGAATTCATCATGTATAATTATGTTATAGTTTTGATAAAAACTACTACGCCATTTCCATACCAAGAAAACCTGAGTTTTTGTTTAGTTATAGTAGTAAGTACGGAAATTCTAAAGTACATATTCCATTTTTATGAAATAAATAAGACTACAAATAGGGGAAATAGCACAAAACGACTTCTACTGCCAAATGGCAAATTGCATGTCCTACCCTCTTGTACTAACGCTATGAACATGGTGACTTACCCTTGCCTCGTCGTACAGCTGATGAAGTAGGTTTCCCTATACCAGCACTCCCTTCAAAGATCACTAAATGAAGTAGGTTTCCCTATACCTGCACTCCTTTCAAAGATCACTAACTAAAGTAGGTTTCCTTTAGGGTTTCTGGTGGTTCTTTTTCTTTTCACGGTCTGTGTTGATGCTCAGTTGTGTTTTGTCTAGTTAACTATCACCAGAAGCTGTCAGACAATGTCGTTGCCAATATATTATTATCATGTTCGTGTACTTTAAATTTGAACTTCGATCAGTGGTACACAATACTTCAACTTTTGTTGACAAACCTCCAAAGTTTGTTGTACAGCGTATCCCAAAAATTGTGTCCTAAACTGTGCAAGCTGAGTGTTACCGAATATTGTAAATAATGTGAACTTCTTTTTGGTCATTTTATGGCTAGACAGTGTATGTACAGGGTGTCAAAATTCGATGTATTTGTCATGTTTAAAGCATTATATCTCCAGCAAAATAATTCGCATTACCAAACTGAAAATATATTTGCATAGATGAGAAACTTGAACAATTATTTTGATACCAAACTTTACCCCTTTTCAAAAGGTTTGCTCACATAACTCACAATACGTCGCTGTAATCACGTGCTGAACGTTCCCCATATTCCATTCATGTGGATAAAGGGTTTCATAATGTTTATAATAAAAATTATTTCAATTTTGAATTAAAAGAATCACCGTGGAAACGTTTATTTCTCTCTTCACTAAATGTACCTCTCTCCCCTCGTTCTCTTCACTTCATTTCACTGCATTATAAGTTCATTGTACACAGTTATCAAAAAGTTAACTTACAAGGTAATTAATATGCTTATAACTCTGAAAGGATAACTTCTATAGTCATTTTTCAACCTAAAGGTTGTTGGGAAATTTCTAGTCCTTATTTTGAGATATTGCATGTGAAGAAAGGTTTCATATCAAGGAAGTTACAGTACCAAAGTCAGATAACCTACTGAAGAAGGCCACATCAGAGCTAGATTCGGGAGTCTTAACACATCCTCGTCCCTCCAGTCGTCACCTGGCCAAGTTGCTAAATGACTTAGATTTCGCTGATGACATTGCTTTGTTGGAATCTTCAATTCCGCGGGCACAGGCCCAGCTAGCCAGAACAGCGGCGGCAGCAGCAGACCTCGGCCTCATCATTAGCACACCTAAGACAGAGTACATGACTATCAACTGCAACCCCCATCCAACACTTCAAGTCTATGGTGATCCCATCAAACATGTGTCAGATTTCAGATATCTTGGCTCTATGATGGCATCTGGTTCAAGTGACCTTAAAAGAAGAAAGTCACTGGCTTGGTGTGCTTTTTGGAAGCTGGAACGCCTGTGGAAGAGTCCCAAAATACCCGTCTCAACTAAAGTGAAGTTGTTTAACACCACCTGCATTACTATCCTGTGCTATGGCTGCGAGTCATGGGTGATCTCTCAAGACATGGAAAATAAAATCAATGCCTTTGCCACCTCCTGCTACAGAATTATGCTGAATATTAGGCGGATTGACCACATCCCGAACAACAGCGTTTACGCCATGACCAGCACTGAGCCACTTATTCATTTGGTAAGGCTACGGCAGTTGAGATTCCTTGGTCACATCTTCCGGCTACCAGAAGAAGAGCCTGCAAAAAGATATGCTCTATACCTACCAACGCATGGCAAAAGGAGACCAGGTCGACCGCGCACTTCATACCTTACATATGTAAGACAATTACTCGGGGACAAAGAAGGTGCAATCCAGGAAAAACAGATTGCCGCACTCGCCACTGGTCGTCGTGCATGGAGAAATCTTGTAGTCGCCTGCTCTGCAGCCGACGGATGATGATGATGATGATGATGATGATGATGATGATGATGATGATGATGATGATGATGAATCAATTCAGTTAACATCTTTAGTAAAAGATAATGACTTAAGACAATAAAATATATATGTTATTTAGTATCATCACATAGGCCTTATATTCAGGTACGTAGAGTCAAAGTTGAATTTGAACTATGATCAAAATCAAAAGTAAACGAAAAATGAATATCATTCACCTTTCCCATGCCGGGAATCGAACCCGGGCCGCGGCGGTGAGAGCGCCGAATCCTAACCACTAGACCACATGGGATTGGTTATATGGTGTTCAACATTTCATATTTTCGTACATAATATGCCATCTTATATTTATTATCTTGAGACGTTATCAGCTAATCCCCATTCAATCAAGATCCTTTTTATTCAAAACTATATGATTGGGCTATATAAAAACAATGTTTCATTGAGATACAAAATACATTTGTCAATTTAATTTGAATTTCTTTGAATAGAAAAGAGCTTTCCAACATCATTAATATCTTCAAAGTGTAGAATAGATTGTTTTCACTAGACTGGCAACCTGTTGACTAGTCCTGTTTTATTTTTACGGACATTTCATGCCCTTAGAGAGCGGAATTTCAATCAGTTGGTCGTTGGTGTCAGTTCAACTTGTAAGCCCCTCGTCTTTGTTCATTATTGCGTGTGATGAAGCTAAATTCGTCGACAAGGAGGTCAATTTGGTTATACGATGGTATAATGTACGAAAATATGAAATGTAGAACACCTCATAACCATCCCATGTGGTCTAGTGGTTAGGATTCGGCGCTCTCACCGCCGCGGCCCGGGTTCGATTCCCGGCATGGGAAAGTTGAATGAAATTCCTTTTTTCGTTTTCTTGTAATTTTGATCACCTCAGTTTGATTACCCATACATGATGGTGAAAATTAAATGTATTGCACTATACTAAATCAACATACTTTATTGTCTTAAGTTATTATATTTTACTAAAGATGTTAACTGAATTGATTCACGTACATAATCACATAGGCCTTATTACAGGAGACTTGGGTACGTAGTAGCAGTAATCAATAATTTGCCCGTAACTGAGTCCGAGTGTAGAAAAGACAAATGCGAAAATGGAAACCGTACTTTATCTTACTTTTGGTACTGTAACTTCCTTTATTTTATATCTAACCTTTCTTCATGCTATATCACAAATTAAAGCGACGTACACCTTACGTCCTGCAAGTTGAAAATGGTATGGTATTGTGAGTTATGTGGCCAAAGTTTGGTATCAAAAGTGTACAAGTTTCATCTACGGTATCTTAATAAGTTAATATGTTTTCATTTTGGTAATGCGAATTATTTTGCTGGAGATATAACGCTTTAAACATGTTACAATGTATCGAAACTAATAAAAGAACTTTCATGTTCCTTTAATAAACACGGAAATTCATCACCCACTCCCACCCACATGCATTTCCCACGGTGTTATATGAAACATACATCAAACTATTGCAAGTACAGAGACAGTCACATGATCACAAGAAATTGGATATCAAACCAAGACACACAGTTGAGTTTGTGTTCTGTATTATGCACCCATTTATTACAATACTACAACATGGCATCGATCATACAGTTCATCACACAATTACTTTGTGTTACTCTGACCATATTTTCTTGTAGGACCATTACTCCAGGCTCTACAAAATACATCCTGCAAGCGTTACAACAGTACCAGCGTAGATTGTGCACATAGACAACTCGTCAGCATTCCACCACTAACACATAATGAGACAGTGAAGCAGCTTGATTTCAGCGTAAATAGAATATCACGCTTGCCCAGAAGTATATTCCATGGGTTTCGACAACTTCAGATTCTTGATTTATCCTCAAATAATCTATCCCACCTGGAAGAGGGGGCATTTATTGGCATTGACGAGTTAAGAATTCTTGACTTGTCACAAAATGTACTAACTGATTTACCACATAATTTATTCAATGGACTAAATCAGTTACAAGGGCTTGATCTCCAATGGAACTCTATATCAACTATACCTGATGGTCTATTCAATGGGCTTCGCAAGCTGCAATTCCTCAACCTTGAATTTAACGAAATAGACAATCTGACAACCCCATATTTTCAAGATCTCCACAGTTTACAGGAACTTTACATCGGTCTCAATCATATCTCCCTTTTCACTAATGTGACATTTGCTGGTTTAGATAATCTGTTGGTACTTAATGTTGCAAACGACAATTATTTTGTCAAAAAATACACATCGGATTTCCCTTTCATGAAGTTAGCATCTCTGCAGGTTCTCACAATAGACATTGACTGCAGCTTTGAATACACGGGTTTATTCACAGGATTGAACAAACTGCAACATCTAGAACTGGGCATGAGTGGTGGTTCTTGCAACCTGACGGATACCGATTTTTGCTCACTCCAATCACTACGCTCGTTTGTCAAATATGGTAGCAGCGATGTAATTTTTGATGAATGCATAAACGAGATGAACTTGACATCTTTTGAATTGTTTCAATCGTCGTATACGTTCCCTCAGCCCTATGAACTGCTGATTCATATAACTGATCTAGCCCTTTCTTTTTACGATATAAATATTGACAGGGTTGTCCAGAGTTTGGCCAAAATAAGTTCCCCACTTGAAACATTAACGCTATCTTATCAATTAGATGAATCCAATATCATGCTTCAATCATCAACTCTTAGATCATGGGCCAAATGGAACGCCTCACTGCACACACTGGACTTAAAACTACTGGAAACTTTCCAGATTGAAGGTTCACCTTTTGAATGGTTTCCAAATCTTCGCTATCTACGTATTGATGGACGTTTAAAAAATGCTGTGTTTTCAAAAAATGCTTTCAACGGATTAGAAAACTTACAAGAATTAGTTGTAATTAATTTAAATTTCAATATTCTCTCTACCGATGCTTTCCAAATATTCAGCTCTTACAACACTTTGCAGCGGCTAAGACTTACTCACGACCATATATCTGGGGATGTGTATCTCAGTCAGTTTTGTGAAATATCCTCCCTAACACTGTTGGATCTTTCATACAACTCCATCACCAGTTTTGATTATGATGACGATGACGGTGTCTTTCAAAATCTGCAGAGTGTTACATTTGGCAACCAAGTGTTACCGCCTCAAACTGAATGCAGCTTCTTCTCCCTTATGGATCTATGCACACATGCATCTTATTTGAACACCCTTTCTGTTGCAGGATGTCAGATCATAATTCTAGATCATGTAGATGGTGAAAACATATGCTACAATCTAACTTCTCTAATTATGTCAAATGGGGATCTATACTTTACAGGAGGTGACATTATTCATGCTCCTAGCTTAAATGAGCTTTATGTTGACAAAATAACAATATTGTCTGAAAAAATTGTATCTGTAAAACAATTAAAAATATTTAAAGCTCCTCTGCTGAGAACACTAGATGTGAGTTCTAATCATATAGTCCTTATTGATAAAGAGGATGCCATGATGTTGAATAATCTCACCTACCTCAATTTAGCAGACAATCGGCTAACATCAGTGGAGAATCTACAGTACCTCACAAACATACACATATTGATTTTGCGTGGAAACAGAATAACTACAGTCTCTCACATATTCTTATCAAGATTGAGTAATGTATTCTTGGTTAATTTAGATTTGAGCAACAACCCACTAGCTTGTGTTTATCCCGGTTCTGACATATTCAAGAAATGGATACTCGGAGATGAAGAGGTTTTTCTGGAAGGATTAGAGTCTGAAGGAGTATACCAATGTTTGTCACCAGAATCTAGTGAAGGATTAAGCATCACAGAGATAGATTTGGACTGCCGATCACCTCTCTGGCTATACCTATCCATCAGCTTTCCATGCGCCTTTATTATAATACTGATGGCTTTTTTAGTTATACGATATCGATGGCACATTCAATATCGATTGTTCTTGTTCTTCAACCGCAGAAGATACTATCACAATTACTTTGGAAATAATTACGATGATGATGACGATGAAGATGATGACGATGAGAATGGAATTCCTCGATTTGATGCTTACGTTGCGTATCACGGAGAGGATGAAGACTGGGTAGATGGAGAGCTGTTACCGAACGTCGAAGAAGGAGAGGAACACTTCAGACTTTGTCTTAGAAACAGAGATGTTCCTGCTGGGCGTCTGTTAATCAATGCAGTCTCAATGTGTATCATAAGGAGCAGTAAATCCCTAATTATACTGTCTCCTCGTTTTATCGACGATAATTGGTGCTACTTTCAGTTAAGCATGGCTCATCAGAGATTACTGGAAGAAGGTCGCAACGTGCTTATCCTGATAATCCTTGAAGACATTCCAAGCGAGAAGATGACTCTGATATTAAGACAGCTATTCTGCAAAGTACGATGTCTTAAATGGCCTAACGATGGATATGGACAACAACTGTTTTGGAGGAGTCTTAGAGAAGAGTTAAAACGACCCGTCCTTATAGATCGCCGATTTCATATTTAACGAGGCAATCATTGGAACACAAATCCCGGATTAGCTCCCTCCACTTTGATGTAGATACACTCGCAGAAAAAGATTGTTTTTGGGAAACTAGTAAAGAACCTTTTAAGGTTCTTAAAAAAAAATTCTTTAGCCAAACAAATAATTATGTAAAGCCAAAAAAGATTAATGTTGTTAACACTGTTTTTCACTCTTATAAACTTTGTGATGAGCCCATGAATAAAGTCCCTATGCCTACCTAAATTTTGAAGGTTCTTTATAGAACCTTAAGAGCTCTTAGGGTTCTACATACAGGACAACAAAGGTTCTAAGTGGAACCCTTTTTTCTTAGAGTGTATTATTTGAACATTGTTGTGAAACTATGTAAAGAATCAGCTTTTTGATCACAATATAGGACGTTTTGTATTTGATGACCTATGTTTACTTTCAGAGTTAATAAGCTTTCAGAAATGAACCTAAAACAGATCACTTATTAAAGTCTTGGGGTGATCAAAAAGCTGAATGTTATGTACTTTAGCTACCAAAACAGACAATTTGAACACACGGACAACATGCCTTTAAACCTTTACAGACAGTCCAATTATGGTGAGCTATGTTATTCAAAAGTATTCAACTATGCTAACTTTTCGTCCTATACGGTATATTTGGTTGATTACACTACTGATAGCAATACAGACTTAAAGAGGTTATGAATAACGCACTATGAGATACCAATCCTGTTCTGCTTGACTTACTTCCCGTTGTGGAGGATTTCCTGATCTACTCGTATTTTCAACAACTGGTTGCGTTTTAACCCCACCACACTTTTAATAACTTTCAATTATATTTATAAACAAGAAGAGTGTCAAAAAACACAATCCTCGCTCAGAGGGGGTTAATTTTGAATGCAAGCAGAAATAAAGGAAGAGTATTTTAAAGAGAATTGTGTCAAAACAAAACATGCACTTTCTGTTTCCTTTCAATCAAGTTTCAAGATCTGTTTTTATAACATAGAGTCATAGTTATATTGTACATGATTGTTTACATAAACAAACTATACCCTGAACTTTAGAGTCATAGTCATATTGTACATGTTTGTTTACATAAACAAACTCCCTGAACATTTGAGTTAAAAGTCCCAAATAGGAATATTTTGTATCTAATTAAGAATAGACTTATCACATCAAAGTCAACCAGGGACAAAAACAACAATGGATAATTAATTAATGATTAATAAATAATTAATTATGATTCATTAATGATTAATTAAGTATCAATTAATTAATTATCAAGTATTAATTAATAAATAATAAATAAATCATATATTAATTATTAATACTTATCAATCATCAATTTATTATTGAGTAATTAATGATTATTAAATAATTAACTAATGATTAATGAATGATTAATGATTCATTAATAATGAATAATAAACTTTTTTACTAACTTTCCAATTGCAATCTTTAAGTTTGAGCCATAATAATGTGGCACTTTAAATACACAAACCAGTCATTATTATTAGTTGCTATATGGATACACTATGAAACACTAAAGCATTATTTATCCAGGGACAATCCCTGATTTAAAATTCACAATTTATTGTATTGACCGTTGACCCTTCCTTGTACATACAAAAACTAGTTGGCTGGACCAATCTGTCACCAAAATCAATTATACCTTTCCATTAGTACTATTTCAGGTCATTGTGTCAATACCGTGGTGAATAATGGGACTTATTATAAGTGCATAAAGATGGTGATGTGGTCCTTGCGTGTTATGAGTATATCTGCGAAATTGTGAAACGGTTGCGTATGGATAATTGGAAATAGTTATAATCAGCTGTTATGATTGGTTGACAGGGTTGTTTGTTAACTTGTATGGGTGAATGTGTGAACAAATGAAACCAAGGGTACTTGACGGTTTAGATGGCATTATTTTAACACTATACCTAGAGAACCAAATGCAATATATCCAATGATGTGACCTTGCCAGAAAATAAGTTGATCTCTGCAACGAGCGTGCTGAACTTGTCCCAGTACAGGTTTGTACAAGTAGTAACAAACTCACTTCGCGAGAAAAACAGTTTGCCTTGCAAAGGATGACAGCAGCAGTAGCTCTACATAATCGGCCAAACATTTATTTGAATACAGGGTGAGTCAAATAAACTTGAAAAAGTTCAAAAATTCATCTTGTTTTCACAACCATGATGAATTTTGAACTATCTAAAACTCTGTAAGAATGACAGATTTGTTAGCAACTTTGTGTGAACAAATACGGTCAATATAATTATATCTATGGTGAACATTTTGTACATGTTTGTCCACGAGGCATAGTAAATCTTAATCAGTGGAGCGTATATGGGAGGGTAAGCTCTTTGGTCTATCAGTGGTCTAATAGTCGAACTATTAATCAAAAGAATATAAAAGTATACGTTTTGAAAAGGAAATAGACTTGAGAAACAAATTTTGTGTCAATTTTGACCAAAAATGTTGATTTTTTGAGAAAATCACAATATTCACTTTTTGACCCAATTTCTTTTTGGACAAAGCAATTAATAGCCAATTCGCTAGATGATGATATAAAGACACTATCTTTGGTTGGTTTCTACTGGGAAAGTTACCGTTAATTACCGGTAACAAACCTGGTTTTTGCGGTTACAAAACTTGCCGCTAATTAACGGTATCTGGCTGTTTCTACTGGGCAAACTTACTGGTAATTAACGTTAAGATCCCCAGCAGAAACACGCTCCTTCACAAACCAGGTTTGTTACCGGTAATTAACGGTAACTTTCCCAGTAGAAACAGACACCCGTTTAATCTTAACGTTATGTTCAGTAACCCGGACACGACTTTATTAACCGTACACATTTTTGGCCAAACACTGTATAAATGTATTGCTGCACAATGTACATGTGCTATGCGCTTTGCTCAGTCAAAGTATCAAATGTTGTTTACGGTAAAGAACATCGCGACCCGGACGATACATACACGCTGGATGCTACGCATTGTGAGGCAGTCTTTTTCAGGTGGGGCGGCATTGTTTGGTATAACACAAGGTCAAATGTCGCTCCCCATCGACTAGGATCGATAAACTTAGCTGTAACTTTTCGCGAGTAGAAACAGAGGGGATTAAAATCTTATCTATAAATCTTACCATTAACTTTGCAGTGCCCCAGTACGTAGAAAATACGCTCTAGATTTAACGGTACCGTAAGTTTTTAATCCCCCCTGTTTCTACTCGCGAAAAGTTACCACTGACTATATCGATCCTAATCGATGGGCCACGACATTTGACCTTTTGTTAAACCAAACACTGCCGCCCCACCTGAAAAAGATTGCCTCACAATGCGTATTTTCTACGTACTGGGGCACTGCAAAGTTAATGGTAAGATTTATAGATAAGATTTTAATCCCCTCTGTTTCTACTCGCGAAAAGTTACAGCTAAGTTTATCGATCCTAGTCGATGGGGAGCGACATTTGACCTTGTGTTATACCAAACACTGCCGCCCCACCTGAAAAAGATTGCCTCACAATGCGTATAATCCAGCGTGACAAGGTTCACAGAACATAACGTTATTACCGGTAACAAACCTGGTTTGTCATGTTTGTGAAGGTTTCTGCGGTTACAAAACTCACTGTTAATTAACGGTATCTGGCTGTTTCTATTAATTAACGTTAAGTTCCCCAGTAGAAACACGCTCGGAAGTGTGTTTATCGACTGGCAATCTTCTGCCCTGTCCCGTTGTTTCTATATGGATATGCCTTAGGTAGTCTCTTCGTCAGTTTGTACATGGACTTACAATGGTAGTACAATGTAGATGTAGTTCAACTTGTCTCGTCCTTGTTCATTGTTCTCATTAGCGGATCCAAATATACTCTCAGTTGACGCCATCTCGTTGTTTTATGTCCCTCCTTGACATTAATGATGTTGGGAAACTCCAAAGAAATTTAAATTGAGTTGACAAATTTATTTTGTATCTCAATGTAACACTGTTTTTATATAGCCTAATCATACAGTTTGAATGACAAGGATCTTGATTGAATGGGGATTAGATAACGTCTCAAGATAATAAATATAAGATGACATAATGTACGATATTACGAAATGGTGGACACAACATAACCAATCCCATGTGGTCTAGTGGTTAGGATTCGGCGCTCTCACCGCCGCGGCCCGGGTTCGATTCCCGGCATGGGAAGGGTGAATGATATTCCTTTTTCGTTTTCTGTTAATTTTTATCATAGTTGAAGACCATTTTGATCTCGTTACGTGCACAGCAATCGGATCATGTTCTGATTATAATTCAAGTGACTACACGTACCCGAGTCTCCTTCAGTAAGGCCTATGTGATGATGTACGTGAATCAATTCAGTTAACATCTTTAGTACAATGACTTTAGACAATAAAATATGTTATTTTAGTATAATGCAATACATTTAATTTTCACCATCGTGTATCATGGGTAATCAAACTCTTATGACTTCGAAAATGTTTATCGAACTGGCAACATTCTGCCCTGCCCCGTTGTATCTATATGGACATCCCATGTCCTGGCTTGGGGTTGACTCTTCATCAGTTGGTAGTAGATGTAGTAGTTCAACTTGTTTTGTGTTTGTTCATTGTTCTCATCAATTAAACCAAATTGACTCTCAATTGAAGCCATGTCGACGATTTTAGCCTCTTCCCACGCAATATGAACAAAGACGAAGGGGCTTACCAAGTTGAACAACACCGACAACCAACTGATTGAAATGCTACCCTCTACGGCTATTAGACGTCCGTAAAAAACAAAAGAGGACTTGTCAGAAGGTTGCCAGTCCGATGAAGACTTTAGCCCAGTCTGAAGAGTCGAAACGTAACTAGTAAGTGGTTTATTTGAATAATGAAAACAATCTGTTCCACGTTTATAAAGACATTAAGGATGTTGGGAAACTCTTATTAATTTACAAAAAAATTAATTGATTTGACAAATGTATTTTGTATCTCAATGTAACAACGTTTTTATATAGCCCACTCATATAGTTTGAATGGAAAGGATCTTGATTGAATAGGGATTAGATAAAGTGTCAGAATAATTAATATAAGGGGACATAATGTACGACATTATGAAATGGTGAACACCTCATAACCAATCCCATGCTGTTAGTTTTGATCATATTAAGTGCACGGCAATCCAGTCATGTCCCGATTAAAATTCATATGACTACTATACGTACCAGAGTCTAATTTTAGTAAGGCCTGTTATGTACGTGGATCAATTCAGTTAACATCTTTAGTAAAAGATATCATAAAACAATAAAATATGTTGTTTTAGTATAGTGTAGGCCTAATACATTTAATTTTCGCCATCATGTATGGTTAATCATACCCTTATGACTTCAAGAGTGTTTATCGAACTGGCAACCTTCTGCCCTGTCCCGTTGTATCTTTATGGACATCCCATGCCCTGGCTTGGGATGGACTCTTCATCAGTTGGTAGTAGATGTAGTAGTTCAACTTGTCTTGTCTTTATTCATTGTTCTCATCAGTTGAACCAAATTCACTCTCAATTTAATGCCATGTCGACGATGTTAGCCTCTTCCCACGCAATAATGAACAAAGACGAAGGGGCTTACCAAGATGAACAACACTGACAACAAACTGATTGAAATGCTACCCTCTACGGCTATTAGACGTCCGTAAAAATACAAGAGGACTAGTCAGAAGGTTGCCAGTCTGATGATGACTTTAGCCCAGTCTGAAGAGTCGAAATGTAACTAGTAAGTGGTTTATTGGATTAATGAAAACAATTTGTTCCACGCTTTGAATGGGGATTAGATAACGTCTCAAGATAATATATAAATATAAGAGGACATAATGTACGAAATTATGAAATGGTGAACACCACATAACCAATCCCATGTGGTCTAGTGGTTAGGATTCGGCGCTCTCACCGCCGCGGCCCGCGTTCGAATCCCGGCATGGGAAAGGTGAATGACATTCCTTTTTCGTTTTCTGAAATGGTGAACACCTCATAACCAATCCCATGCTGTTAGTTTTGATCATATTAAGTGCACGGCAATCCAGTCATGTCCCGATTAAAATTCATATGACTACTATACGTACCAGAGCAGAGTCTAATTTTAGTAAGGCCTGTGTGATTATGTACGTGGATCAATTCAGTTAACATCTTTAGTAAAAGATATCATAAAACAATAAAATATGTTGTTTTAGTATAGTGTAATACATTTAATTTTCGCCATCATGTATGGTTAATCAAACCCTTATGACTTCAAGAGTGTTTATCGAACTGGCAACCTTCTGCCCTGTCCTGTTGTATCTATATGGACATCCCATGCCCTGGCTTGGGGGTGGACTATTCATCAGTTGGTAGTAGATGTAGTAGTTCAACTTGTCTTGTCTTTATTCATTGTTCTCATCAGTTGAACCAAATTGACTCTCAATTTAATGCCATGTCGACGATTTTAGCCTCTTCCCACGCAATAATGAACAAAGACGAAGGGCATACCAAGTTGAAAAACACCAACAACCAACTGATTAAAATACCGCCCTATACGGGCATTAGAAGTTCGTTAAAATGCAACAGGACGAGTCGGAAGGTTGCCAGTCTGATGATGACTTTAGCCCAGTCTGAAGAGTCGAAACGTAGTCGATTCGCAGACATTGGCCGATTTTAGCGATTTACCATTTCAGTAAAGAGGTAACAGAAGCAAAAGAGGGGGAGGCACTCGAATTTAATCGTAATATGCAAGGTTAATACCGTGTCTTCGTGTGCATGTACTAATGTGATGTAGTCACCACTATGTACCTAGTGACAGGGAACTTGCGGTTGGATTATCGGCATAACGATAAAGAAATGTATTGTTATTCAGATAAATTGATAAAGGTATTCAGGTGGTCTCATAGCCAGAAATACTTAAAGCAACGTTTTCAATCCGTATCTTGGTAACTGTTTTTCCATTTAATTAGGACATTAAATGGTTTTGTACCTAGGTATAAAAAAATGATTATTGAATTATTTTCCGGGTTTTTTCTCGCAAATAAATACGTAGAACTGTTATTTTCATTTTAATGTTTCCTTTATTCCACGTGCATAATAAAAACGGAAAATAATAAAAAGTATCCACTAAATTATGAATAGGTAAAATGACATACGTAATATTTTTCTTTCGAAACCTATATACGGTCGATGATGGTCGATTTGTTTTTATTGTGGTAACCGCTTCCAAAGGGATAACACATTTGAAGCTGCTGGATTAAGTTTTTGGTTGTCGTGATTGTCAAGCTATATGATCAGCCCTATTCATAAAGCCTCACTATCATGAATAGCATTTGATTATGGAGCGCAAATAATCATGATAATAACATCTATAAAAGTACCGCTGTTTCATCATTGGTCAAAATAGGTTCCTCTAACGCCCAATGGACGAGGTCCAAAATCGATACCGATGCGCCAGAGTTTATGAATCTACTTTTATAGTAAGTGGTTTATTGGGTTAGTGAAAACAATCTGTTTCCCGCTTAATATCATGATATTAATGATGTTTGGAAACGCTTTTCTATTCACAGAAATTTAAATTGATTTGATAAATGTATTTTGTATCTCAATATGTAACATCGTTTTTATATAGCCCACTCATATCGTCGCTGTTCTGGCATACCGGCACATCACTTCTGTTGTGATGTGCCGGTATGTCAGAACAGCGACGATATGGTTTGAATGACAAGGATCTTGATTGAATGGGGATTAGATCAAGTCTCAAGATAATAAATATAAGAGGACATAATGTACGAAATCATGAAATGGTGAATACAACATAACCAATCCCATGTGGTCTAGTGGTTAGGATTGCCCTGGTTCGATTCCCGGCATGGGAAAGGTGAGTGATTTTCCTTTTTCGTTTTATGTTAATTTTGATCATAGTTAAAGGCCATTTTGATCCTATTAAGTGCACGCGTCATATCCTGATTAAAATTCAAGTGACTACTATTATACTACTTACCCGTGTACCCTTTAGATAAGACCTGTCATTTATGTGCGTGAATCAATTGAATAATTTGGGGAGTGATGTGTTGGATTAGTGAAAATAAGCTGGCCTACGCTTATCAAGACATTCTTTATATGATGTTGGGAAACTCTTTTTCATTCACAGAAATTTAAATTGACTTTGACCATGTGATTTGTATCTCAATGAAACATCGTTTTTATATAGCCCAATCATATCGTTTGAATGACAAGGATCTTGTTTGAATGGGGATTAGATAAAGTCTCAAGAAAATAAATATAAGAGGACATACGAAATAATGTACGAAATTATGAAATGGTGAACACTACATAACCAATCCCATGTGGTCTAGTGGTTAGGATTCGGCGCTCTCACCGCCGCGGCCCGGGTTCGATTCCCGGCATGGGAAAGTGAATGATATTCCTTTTTCGTTTTCTGTTAATTTTGATCATAGTTAAAGGCCATTTTAATCCTATTAAGTGCACGCGTCATATCCTGATTTAAATTCAAGTGACTACTATTATACTACTTACCCATGTCCCCTTTAGATAAGGCCTGTCATTTATGTGCGTGAATCAATTGAGTAATTTGGGGAGTGATTTATTGGATTAGTAAAAATAAGCTGGTCCACGCTTATCAAGACATTATTGATATTGGGAAACTCTTTTCTATTCACAATCAAATAAATTGATTTGACAATGTATTTTGTATCTCAATGTAACATAGTTTTTGTATAGCCCAATCATACAGTTTGAATGACAAGGTTCTTGTTTGAATGGGGATTAGATAAAGTCTCAAGATAATAAATATAAGAGGACATAATGTACGAAATTATGAAATGGTGAAGACCACATAACCAATCCCATGTGGTCTAGTGGTTAGGATTCGGCGCTCTCACCGCCGCGGCCCGGGTTCGATTCCCGGCATGGGAAAGGTGAATGATATTCCTTTCTCGTTTTCTGTTAAGTTTTATCACAGTTAAAGACCATTTTGATCTCGTTACGTGCACAGCAATCGGATCATGTCCTGATTATAATTGAGGACCCTAGATCTAAAAGGGGGTTAAGGGGGCTGTGGACTCTCAGGTACAGCCTCCGTAAAACTGCCGTAACTTCTTCAATATTCATTTAATCTTTATAACTGTATACAGTTTTTTGCAGAAAAGGGTTCAATGAATCCAACCATGATAATGAAATTGACCATTTTGGAAAAATTATAAAAAACATGTTTTTTGACCCATTTTAGGTTTGGAAAAGATAACTCAAAATATATTTTGTTAAATTTTGTCATACTAGTTTTATGATAATCCTGATAACATTCCCCAGGAGCGTTTTTTTATTTTTAATATCTTATTTTTTATTTTTTGAGTTACAGACCAAAAAGTGCCAAAAAATATGATTTTTTCCCAAAAATGGTGATTTTCATGATTTTGGCGGTAAAAAAACACATTTTTTTGCACTTTTTGGTCTGTAACTCAAAAAATAAAAAATAAGGTATTAAAAAAAAAAAACGCTCCTGGGGAATGTTATCAGGATTATCATAAAACTAGTATGACAAAATTTAACAAAATATATTTTGAGTTATCTTTTCCAAACCTAAAATGGGTCAAAAAAGGTGTTTTTTATAATTTTTTCCCAAAATGGTCAATTTCATTATCATGGTTGGATTCATTGAACCCTTTCCTGCAAAAAACTGTATACGTTTATAAAGATTAAATGAATATTGAAGAAGTTACGGCAGATTTACGGAGGCTGTACCTGAGAGTCCACACCCCCCTTAAGTCACAATCGTGTGAAATTGTAGTTAAGTATCAGTTTCTGCTACAAGGAGGAACTCTGCACCCTCCGTTCAAAATTTGAACGATGTTACAGTTAAGTCATGTGGTAAAGCTATGTAAGAGTCCATGGGAGGTACAACCCGAGTGGGTCAAGTCCACACATGGACACAATGAAACCCAGATTTTGCCATTTTTCTCAATGTGACTTAACCCCCTTTTAGATCTAGTGTCCTCAATTGAAGTGACTACTACGCAACCGAGTCTCCTTCAGTAAGGCCTATGTGATGATGTACGTGAATCAATACAGTTAACATCTTTAGTAAAATATAATGACTTTAGACAATAACATAATTATGTTGTTTAATATAATGCAATACATTTAATTGTCACCATCGTGTATCATGGGTAATCAAACTCTTATGACTTCAAAATGTTAAAAGAACTGGCAACATTCTGCCCTGCCCCGTTGTATCTATATGGACATCCCATGCCCTGGCTTGGGATTGACTCTTCACCAGTTGGTAGTAGATGTAGTCGCTCAACTTGTCTTGTCTTTGTTCATTGTTTTCATCAGTTGAACCAAATTGACTCTCAATTTAAGCCATGCCGATGATTTTAGCCTCTTCCCACGCAATAATGAACAAAGACGAAGGGGCTTGCCAAGTTGAACAACACCGACAACCAACTGATTGAAATGCCACCCTCTACACGGGCATTAGACGTCCGTAAAAATACAAGAGGACTAGTCAGAAGGTTGCCAGTCCGATGAAGACTTTAGCCCAGTCTGAAGAGTCGAAACGTAACTAGTAAGTGGTTTATTTGAATAATGAAAACAATCTGTTCCACGTTTATAAAGACATTAATGATGTTGGGAAACTCTTATTAATTTACAAAAAAATTAATTGATTTGACAAATGTATTTTGTATCTCAATGTAACAACGTTTTTATATAGCCCACTCATATAGTTTGAATGACAAGGATCTTGATTGAATGGGGATTAGATAAAGTCTCAAGATAATAAATATAAGAGGACATAATGTACGAAATTATGAAATGGTGAACACCACATAACCAATCCCATGTGGTCTAGTGGTTAGGATTCGGCGCTCTCACCGCCGCGGCCCGGGTTCGATTCCCGGCATGGGAAAGGTGAATGATATTCCTTTTTCGTTTTCTATTAATTTTGATCATTTTGATCTCGATAAGTGCACGGCAATCGAGTCATGTCCTTTTAAAATTCAAGTGACTACTATACGTACGTACCCGAGTCTCCTTTGGTAAAGCCTATATGATTATGTGCTTTATCAGTACAGTTAACATTTTTAGTAACAGAAAGTGACATAAGACAATAAATACGTTGTTTTAGTATGCAATACATTTTATTTTCGCCATCATGTAGGCCTATCAATTCTGGTTATCATTTCACAAAATAATAAGATCTGGAGATTCTAACGTTTTCAAAATGTATGATAACCATGATAACTAATACATGATGCGCAAGGGAAATAAGAGCAATGTCAAAATAAGTTTTCTGAGATATTATTCTGTAATATAATTCGACTGAATTCCACTTTAATTGCCTGGTATCATGGGTATGTGATCCACCGTTTCCATCTGAAACTCCATCTTGTTTTCCGTGTTTTGAAATTGTTCTTGTAAGATGTTGTCGTCTGAATCTAATGTACTTTGTACGTTTTGATCTACATTGTCATTGTTCACGTCAACATCAGCATGATCAGTTGAATTCATATGATCTGTAGTCATATCTTCCCCATTGTCTTGTACTTGTACAGCAACTACAACTTCGTTCAATGATGGAACAGAATTGGTGAGATGATCTGCCGAAGAATTCACACTCTCTGGTTCACTTTCCTCGCTCTCGCTAGGTATATGACTCTTTGGCAATCGAAAACGTACACGTTTTCTTTTCTTTTTCTTACCGATGCTCTTTTTACGTCTTTCTAGCAACGCCTGGAGTTCCTCTCTGCGTCTTTTATTAATCATAGCTGCTGTTTCTACCTCCGGTCTACCACCACTACTCAATCTTTCAAAAGCAATCTCAATGGGAGTTTCTGGAACAATTATGTCTCCGTTGTTCGGGTTACGTTTATAGATGGGTTTAAGTTTACCACCTGGTTGGCGTTGTGGAATATAACTTTTGAGCTCATCGTCCATTATTTCAGAATACAAAAACTGTTTCTTCACTGGATATCTCTTAGATACCTCATGGTTATGTCTTCTAGTTGCTGCTGTATGTTGTGGTGGTCTCCATCGTTTTCTTCCGAGTCTCTTAGATTTGCGTCTTTTGGCAGCATCGGTTTCTTCAGGTTTCTTGTTCTTTTTCTTTGGTTTTCGCTTCGGTGGAGTTGGTGGACGAGGCACATTGGTTTCATTGGTATCGTCTGCCAAAAAAGATGCTACGTTAGGAAATGGATCGATAGACACAACTGGAGTCGGTGCATCTTCATCATCGTCGTCCGCATCACTTTCATCACTACCTAGCTCGTCATCTGGACGTATAGAATTAATGACTAAACTTTTAGATATCAATCCTTGTGACAACGATCCAAATAAAGATAAGCTTGGTAATGTATCAACTGAAGAAGATCTGTGTCGTAATTGTTGTCTCTTAAAATTAGAGTGAGAAGGTAGCTCAACCGAACGTGATGCCGATGGAGGAGTTCCTCGGAATCTATTGATTACACTGAATACTTCGTCCTCGTCCACCAACCTCGGTAGAATCACAGAATTTTTCCGTGAAGACGTAGGCGAGGCATTGGATGTCTGATGAAGTTCATTTGTGCTCATGCTGATAGTGGATACTCTGTTAGAAAGTGTGGGTAATGTATGGCTGGAGGTACAATCCGTCCCTCGTCGTTGGTATTGCATGACGGGAAACATTATACGTTCACGTTAATGCGGTTTTCGATAATGGTGATGTGATTACGGTCAATATACATCCATTTGTGCCCGTTTATATATCCAATCAAACGATACAGTATTCGCTGTCCATGTGGCTAGACAAAATTGAAACTGCCGAAATTGCACTTCTCGATGTGTGTACCTGGATTCGGGCCTGGATTATCCATGTGCAAGACTCTGAAGAGCTCATAAGTGTCTCATGAAGTTGCTGATTCTTCTTTAAACCTGTATGATGTAAATAGACATAAGAGAAACAGTTGTGAGCATACCGATTTACACCAATACTTTGTTACATTTGAACCGTACGTATCAGGAGAATGGTTTATTATTTGCATTTAAAATAATATCCAAAGCACGTTCTGATCTTGTGAAGAGATAAAGCGCCGGGATAAAGCGTTCCTTTTATTTTACATTTCACCAAGGTAAATAACTTCAGTAGGCATGGCCTGTGGGAATATCTCAAGTGGACTCTGAAATTACCTTATTTACTTACAATTTTATCGAATCTATTCAGCAATCAAAATAATACGGCGCGCCTAGCGTTTGGATTTGAAGTTTGAATGGGCACTTTAGGGACCGTTCATTATTTATGCGGGGGGAGCGAGTAAAATGTAGCGGCGGTCATGTAACTTTCATATGTTGAAATAGGGGGGAGGGGGTCGGGGCTATGTAACTTACTCTTAAACAGGGTGGGGTTGTGTAACTTTTTAAGATTTGAATTGAACTATAAAGATTGGGGTGATTTTGGAGGCTACTTTGGACTGTTGGAGTGTAATGCCATTTTTTCTGAGCTTCGCGGACATTTTCAGGCCTCGAGTAGGGGAAGGTGGGGTAATGGCGGACGCGGGGTAATCGCGGACAGGGCTGTATCTAAAGGCAGGTGAAAGAAGGTGGTATTTTGCCACCCTATGATGTTAGGTGCCTCTCCATTGAAATCACACAAAACCTAAATGGGATGGTTGTCTCGCAAATTCTCGCGAGAATTACAAAAATCACTTTTTGGGCAAGTTGATATTTTGGTGCATTACTTTCTCTTTGAAACTGGTATTTCTACATCAAGGAAAACAAAGTCTTATTATTTTTTTATTTAATGTATGATACCTTCTGATAAAAAATAAATGAATTCGGAGTCACAATGATGAGCATAATAATAAGAGAGGATGTGCCCATACATTGTACATGGATTGGGGTAATCCCGGACATGTACCGTTTCCATGGTAACCAATATGGGCGTGGTCAATTTAACATCATAAATCGGTAATAGTTGTTGACCATATAAATATGTGACATTGTTCTTTGATTTCTGCTACACTTTTAAAAATGGTATTTTTTAACTCCCATTGAAATACTGTATTCCAATAAAAAGAGGGCTGCCATTGAAAAATACGGTCCGGGATTACCCCCAGAGTGTGGGGTAATGCCGGACGACGCCATTTTTTTTTATTGCGTCGTAGCTTTGAATTTCAAAATGATGAGTTGATAAAAACTTGATAAAAGGTAGAACCATCACAGTGCTTTGTGTTTACATGATTTTTATTGTTATATGACGTATTATATGTGTGTTATACCTCTCTGACAAAAGGTGTCCGCCATTACCCCACCTTCCCCTACCTGAGTACGACCTATCAAGTTCAAAACATTTACTAATGATACAACTTTCGGGCAGCAACATCTTCTGTGCACACACCCTGCGCGGACGATTTGTTGGAAAAACAATAGGGCCTTTATATATTGAAAAACATCTAGGGCCTTAAATTATATACATTATAATCATCAACGGTCGAGAAAATTGGGGTGGATAAAATTAGCCTATGTTACAAAATCCAACAATTTTGTGATTAAAAATGTAATTTCTTGCATGCTTTTCACCTCGTCTCAGCTTGAACCAATACTCATAAAAAAAAAAGTTTCACTGGCTTTTTTTAGATAACACTTTCGGTAAAATAAATAAATACAGAGCTGCCTAATTTCATCATCTTCTGATATTGTTTAAAAATCATAAAATGTGGGTCAAAAGTTTCTGCCCATGATGTTCTAACTTTTTGGTTATAAAGGCTCACAAAACTACCCAAAATGTCTAAATATAACGAATTTTCTGGTTCGCTTAGCTCGCCATAGTACTATTATTCTACGCGATGAAAAGAGAGGGCACAAAACAGAACTTGCCAACGTCGATCCATGACCATTGAAGTTCGGAAGAAAAGGACAGCCCCTTGTATATACCAGCTGTTTTAGGGGGGGGGGGGTAATTTTGACATACGAGGCTCGACCGCCCCCCCCCCCCCCCCCCCCCCCATCCACCATAAATAATGAACGGTCCTTTAGTGACCGTGTCAACGGAGACAGTGGATGCCCTCTACCCCGAGAATTGAAATTATCCCGCCTCATTATTCACGAAAAGGATAATGTATCCCATTACATAGCCGGGTATCGAAATGTGTTCCTCATTTTTCACGAAAATGGAAACCGCCATGCCCAATACCCGCCCCTCCCGATCCATCCCACCCAACCCACCTCGAACACGCTTGTTGGTGTTGGATTTGAATGCTATTAATTTATTATTATCATGATCATTATACTATTACTAAACTCCCGGACTAAACTCCCTGCTAATTTCACCAAAGAACTCAAAAGGATGGCTGATGAATAGAATAAAAGAAGTAATACTTAAAATAATATACCGTATTGATTTGATGGAAGATTTTGAGTTGTAAAACTAATCCCAAAATGTCGACCTTCGAGATGGTAGCCTATATCATGTTTATCTTCGTCTGGAGACGTCAGAGGAATTTGAATGGTTTAGTGTATCGTATTTGTGCAAATATAACGCCTAGATGTAAAAGGAATAAATGAATTGCACTTTAATAAATGAATACAATACAGCAAATGTAAATGATAAGTGAATAAAGCGGGGAATAGTTGGAAGTAAATATAGGCCTGTATTGAAGATACTACGTTATCAAGTGAGTGACTTTTGCTGCATTGCATGACATAGAAAGAAGCTTGTATAGATTTAGGTTATACTTTTATCGAATAATATAGACTCGGACAAACTGGCGTGAATTAAATTAACAAAGACCTTAAAAATACAATGTCTCGAACCCGGCCCCTCTCGCAGTCACGGCGATCGGAGGCCTTAATGATTCTAGCGGAATCTATGACAAGCGAAACTCAATCTAATAATACACGCGAAGATCGAGTAAATGATACCAGCCGATCGAGTTAGTGAAATGAACGAATAATATATAGACTCGGAGAAACTGGCGTGAATAATAAATTAAAGACCTTACAAATTTACTATCTTCGAACCCGGTTCCTCACGCATTTACGGCGATCTGTTTTATTGGTAAAGTATTACAAAACCGCGCACCAACCCAACCCGCCCGCACTGTACATCGATTCGGACAATAAGACGTGTTCAATGGAATCAGGAAATTACAGAAATAAAAATGAAAATGTTGTCGAAAATATCGTTTGATTATTTTATGTTTTGCTGTAACTTCTCTTTTCATATTGGCCTAGGATTTAACAAAAGCCACAAATATCTCGCGGGGACTCAAACTTGTTTAAGTTGTTTTGGTTTTCAATACCGTTGATTATGTTGCCATATTAACTTGGTGGGATTCTACCACAAACAATGAAGCAGAACACCACCAAAGGCGGTTCAATTTACCACCAATCAAAGTTCATATCACATGTCAGACAAGAATCACCGAGTAGGTCTAAATACCCCATGGTATTATTCTTGACATAGGTAAATTCGATTAGCATCGTCTTGACGGCACGGTTTGTTTACCCGTACTACACACGTTTGGTTTAGGTATGAACCTGTAGGTTTGAGGGTACCATGCAAAACACACGTTTTTAAATTTAGAATTGTACAAATGTGACAATTTGGAACTTTGTATGTGAAACTTGTGAAAATCGTCTGCGTTATTTGATAAGCCTAAAATTCGGGCTATATTTAGTCTGGAATTTTGTTACTGGTGTCTCACCTTTGCCATAAGTTACAATTTACTTAAATTTAGGTCTTCAGATATCTAATTATAAGTAGAGGCAAAACATGATAGTTATAAAATTCAGTAAAGTATTAGTGATAATTATGCGACTAAATGATCTTCTCTGATAAAATGATTAAGAGTTGTTATAAAATTTACATGACAAAATGTTTTTGATTCATATTATGCCATGATTCGGATTGGTTGTATCGGATATTAGCAATGACTATGTTCAATGTATTGTGTAGCCTACCTTTTACTCCCTAACCCTAAAAAGCTCGAAAACGTCCAATATGTCGTCTAAATAAACCTGAGACTAGTATATATCGGGGTATATACCAAATGCAGTCTCATTTCTAAACTATAAGCCGTTCAATTCCAATGCTTACCGATTCGAAAATGTAGTTTTTTAACTTCAGCTGGTGTTACAAATAATACTTTCTCTATCGCCACATGTTTTGTTAGATTTCAACCGGGTACACATATATATCCTTGGTGATCATGATGATGTCAAAGTCGTGGTATTCATTTGACGATTTTCAGTAAAAGAAAAGAAGACGGCACAGATTTTTCGTCAAGCACTCCAAGCACTCGTCAAGTTAGACTGTAGAATTCCTCACCGCAGACTTGCAAACTCTTCACCCAGTCTCGACCAAACAAATGCAAGGATGTGTTTGCCAAGAGTAATGTATACGGCAGTGGTGTTGCTATTTACAATATGATTTCTATTGTTTGATTTACCTTCAATCTGCAATTCGCATGATGGTGGAATACACTTCATGTTCTATTATATAGGGGCCTAATTCTGCCATTTGTACAACGATATCAAATCAACCATCTAGGAAAATCAGTCCATTATGTCTGTATCTTTCATTTATTATATCCATCTACCGTCTTCATCTGTTAATCATCTTTCTCTTCCCGGCCCAGCTAGTGACTTCTGTCTGTGTCTATTTGCTCCTGGCATTTGATATACTTGGTTGCGCTGGTAACAACTAACAATTAGTGTCAATCAATGTCGAGTGTGACTCAAATGCAATTAAGTCTAGTTTAACAATAATGATCAAGGCGTTAGTTAACCTGTATGGTCTTTTGTTAAGCAAGTCTGTAAGAACCCTTAACCCGGATTATAATATGAGGGCGGAGGATATGATTATGATTGACAACATTTATACGATATTTATAAGCAGAGAGTTGATCTGGGACTATCATTAGATTTGACACCTGTCATTTGGACGAAATCCAAATCAGTCGAGATCCACCGTATAAATAAACGTTCGGTGTTGTGATTGGAAATAGAGATATAGGCATCTTTTAAAGGTGTTTTAGAGGTGTGTCTGTTTAACCATCTCCAACACAAACCCATTCCAATGACCATGATATGAATACCGAAATATATTTTACTAATAAATTGTATAAAACCATGGAAGTACTTCCATTATAAACCTGAGAACGTTTATGGAGTATCATCGTTACTGTTCTGTCTTTAAACGTCCCTCTGCAATACTATTGGTTAATTAATTGACTGAATTATGGAGATAATGTACGTAGTTTGATGAGGGATGGAGTATACCTCACCAATTAATTGTGGTATATAACTCCATGTAAATGTTTTATGGCAGTAATAATTCCTTCTTTAGCAAATTGAGAGGTTTGATATCATTCAATTCAAGGTTGTATTATGAGGGTGTACTATCATGGCAATTATGAGAACTAGTGAAAATCGCAATGATCTGCGTAGTTATCGCATTAGTACAGCTTTTGGAACGGGCGGGCCTTGAATAGACTAAACCAAAATTATGATCAAGAATGCGCAAAAAAGCTGTGGTGTCCCACATAGAGCAATAGAAGGAGAGCGCTGTGTGGCTCGAACCTATTTTTGGGCCGCACTACCAAAGCACTCCGCATTTATGTAATAACGAATTCGGCTAAAGAATTCAAACATTAAGTCACGATTTTAATACGAAGATAGACTTGAAATTGTATGATATTCGGCAATAATGATTGATATATGTGAAGGATATAACCAACAAATCATGCTATTTTGAAAACGTTAAGCTAAAAATAGGCACGTTGATGTACATAACAACCTATTCCCCAATATGAGTGGTGGTGCGTATTATTGAAAATAGGGATGCGAAGCTATTTGTTGTCATAGCGGGAAGAGTCATGGGATATATGACCCTCATGTTTTGCCGATGACTTTGAAAATTGAGATAAATATTATTTTGATGACAAACACTACATCCCAAGTACAGAAGTTTTCAAATAATATGATCGAGAAAACAACTCTAAACACGTCTCATTGTGCTGTTTCACACAGAAATAGACAATAGATTTTGCCATAGTTGGGTTAAATATTCAAGCTATTGAGGAAAAATGCTTGAATTTAATACCAAACAAGTATCTCAAGTTTTTCAGAAAGCATCTGTCAACACCCTAATTGTATGAAGCACTGGTGCGCCCCTATTGTGGTTCAGACTAAACTGCCCTAAGAGCTCCTAAGAACGTGTGCAAATGTGGTGATCATTATTTATAACAACAGATTTTACGGAAAGATAAGTGATTTGAAGCTATTTGAAATCCGGAATGAATTGAGATGGGATTTTAATTGCCAATAATAAATCCGCCTCTGAGACGGTCCACGCAGTATGCATAACGGCGATGTTTACATATCTTGTGTTAGAGGCTGGTTGCGCCTTTAATAATATGAAAACAAAATATTAATCATTTAAAGTCATTAAAATAAAATAAACATCTATGAATGCAATACAAAATATACTTATTATGATGTTTAACCATCCTACAAACATACCACTTGAAGAAACCTCATCATGATGACTTTTGTAAATAATTAAACATTTACATACCTGTAAAGAGAAATGTAGGTGTTTCTTGTCATTAAAGTGCCAACATGGCGACCTCCACAGCCGAACAAACTACCGGTACCGGTAATGAAGACGATGAAGATGGCATATTGTACGATTTGATGGTGTTTGCGTCATGGAACCCTGAACCGGAACCATTGGTAAAGTGAAATGCCTTAAATTTGTTGACTTTGACCCAGTAAATTTGAGATAGGAGTGAGGTGAAATAATTATTCGTACCGTATGTATTTGGAATTGAAAATGATGCCGAATTTGGCACCGCAATACTAATTCCCAATGACTTTGCTCCCGCTGTGTTGTCAATTTAGGCTATATATCTTAACTCTCAGACAGACAGCTATGATTCAGAGTTAGCCTTTTATTTAAGTTTTAATACGCCTATCATTTTTACAATTCTATGTACCTAACCTAAACTAGGGATGTTCATATCTGTGAAGTCATTCACCAACAGATTGTCAAACACCGTATTCAGTGAGCTACATGGGCTGTACATAGGCCCAAGACTAAGAGCACCCACAGCTGAAACCAACAACTAGTCAACACCAACCCATTGTATATAAATGTATATATGTTCTACGCAACCGTTGCTGCGCACATTATTTTGGTTAGTTCATCATATGATGGGAGTTTTTACGTTGATTTTTATTGAGTTGTTGTAATACTACACCGGACGTGATGTTTTACAAAGCTTGGTGCGATACCTTATTAATAAGGTCTGCCAAGAATATCTTCAGATTCAGATTTATCATTGACTATAGAGGGCGACATTTTTTTTGAAAAAAGTTGACCAAAATATGTAGAAAACTCCTTGTTTACCTCTTTTAAATCCAGCGGAAAAGTACGAAACAAGCTGGGTGTATTCACTGATGTCTAAATAACCCCACACAAGCAACTGGACATCATGAAAGTAAACCCTTTTTTACCTAAAATGATTTAAAATGTGCATGACTTGCCCAGTTTTCAGCAATATGAGGCAAACTACTTTTGGTTATAACTTTTTTATTATTCAGCCTGCAGACAAGGTTGAACCATCATTTTTTATTGTAAAGTACTTTGTTTCCATGTATTCCATTTTCAAAGAGATAATTTTATTTTCAAAATTTTATGAACATGCCTACCTAAACCTTGGGCTTGGCATAAACATCCAAAACAACATGCGATGGAACAGCCAGACTCATCATATTCATGCTACATGTACAGGTAAAGCTACACATGTCCTCAACTTCCTCAGAAATAACTTTCATCATTCATCATCCTCTATAAAGGAAAAACTGTATTTATCTCTTGTACGTCCCCATCTGGACTATGCCACCACAGCATGGGACCCTTATACTGCCAAAAATGTATCTGCCATTGAAAAGGTACAACGACGAGCTGCACGCTTTGTAACAAATACCTATGGGTGGGATACTAGCGTTACAAACCTACTAAATCAACTTAAATGGGGCTCCTTCAAAGACAGAAGGGAAGCGCACCGACTGACCTGCCTCTACAAAATGATCAACGGACTACTGGACATCGACTACAAAACCTACACCAACCCTAAACCTGACAGACGTAGAAGAGGACACCCTGACCAATTTGAAATTCGACACACCAGATCAGACGTTTACGCCCATTCATTTTTCCCAAGGACAGTATTAACATGGAACAATCTTCAAGATACGACCATCGACAAAACAAGCCCACATTCTTTTAAATCAGCCGTCACCAATGAACTTTTTTCCCCACATTAACACGCCACCCTCCGCCACCTCCAGTCAAAACTCTGTGGAGTAGTTTTGGAGGAATCACAACCAAGTACCAAGTACCAAGTACCAAATACGGATGACATGGACACGTAACTGCGTATTCTACTATTTACTAATGGCAGCACATAACGCTCACACAAGCAAGGAAGCAAGTAAATGTATTACTTTGATTCTAATGTGTTGGATATGTTTATAATATTTTCCAGGGTGTAGTGATAGCACAAAAGCCAAAAGGAAGCCTAATTGGAAAAATCTCACTGGTTGCTTTACGTAAGTAATAAAGATAGCCATTTTCTCAATGTATTAACTCTTTGTGCTGTAATATAGGACCGTAACATAAAAATTGTGTGTTATAAAAGTACATCCTATTTTATGCAATACAATCATTTGAAATGAAACTGCAATTTGTACTGTGTTGAATAATTTTGAATCAGTTTGCTTAAAGTTTAACGCTTTCACTTTCTGTGTATACATCTGTTTTAACAGGTTCTATGTGGACATTTTTACGAAGTGCAGGCATACCCTTACGGTACGTTTATAAAGATTTATTACTTTTTTATTAATGACAACTTTTAAAAGGTTCAAATCAACTTTAATACCTTGTTTTCATGGCATCTTGTATGCCGCAATTGTTGTTCATTAAAGTCTTTAAGAATTTTAACACTAAAAGATATCCAGCAATAGTCTGTAAAATGCTAGATGATAATCTTTTTCATAAGTTATTTTCAAAATGTTGTTAGTTTTTTGCTGATCTAACCTGTTACAGCATCTGGTTCCAGCAATGTAAAAATACCCCAACTATTTTGTATTATAATTGTTATTATTTATATTAATTATTATAATCTTCAATAATCATTATTTGTTTCATGATTCATTCATTACATACTAATTTTCTTCCTTCTTCCATCCGTATCCAGGTCTACAACAACATGTTCTCTGCCAAATCCACTCATCAAATTAATCAATGCTCAAATCAACTGGCACATGGCAACAGGAAGGTAATTTATAAATGAAGTTATGATTAAGAATAATCATATAATATTAACCCTAGCCAGTGTTCGACTTAAGGAAAAAAATCAGGTTATCCGGCGGATAACCATGATATAAAATCAGGTTATCCGCCAACATTTTTGGTTATCCGCCAAAGTCAAGATTTCTCAGGAATTTCAGAGACCTGTATAAACAACGAAAAAGCACATTTTCTGCAATTTAATCTTATACCACACGACACATTCTAAAAATATTTAAATTCAGTAAATTAACATTTAATATGGGAAGAGAAGTGTTGCTTGAAACTTCTTGGGAAGAGAAGTGTTGCTTGTAATTTCTTAACGAAGCATCGTACGAATAAACGACATGGTCCATATGGTAGTACGCTACCAGAATGAACGACATGGTCCATATGGTAGTACGCTACCAGAATGGCCAGAGTTCCGAACAGGTTAAGAGTCTACATGTACATAGCCAATTATTTAACATTGAAAAATACCTAAATTTAGTATATTTCCATTTAATATGCGAAGAGAAGTGTTGCCTGTTACATGATATATAACAATAAAATAATATTAAATTTATTTGCAAATTGACGTTAGAAAAATTATTTTTGTGGTTCATATGCATGTGATGTGGTAATGCAAAATGGTAAATCTGTGTATTAATGATATTACAATGCATTCAAAACTTATGTGTTATTATTTCCATCATACATACATGAAACATCTTTTTTGACCAGATCACATGCATAAGAAATAAAGTTATAATTTTTTTGATGTCAAATTAAAAATTAATTTAAAAAAAAATGAAATAATTTATTCTAACATTATACATCTTTTTAATGCTGCATCATGTTACAGGCAACACTCCTATTGCCATAACAAGCAAAATGTACATGTATAGTTTACTAAATTTAGTTAGATGTTGTTACTCATAAATAAATAAATGGTATTTTTTACACTGAAAACGGTTCTCAAAAGTCATACTTTTAATCAGAATATTATGAAATACCTACCAATGTATTTTTATAAGGTAGGATCTTAAGTTATAAATTACCATAGCTATGGTGTGGGTCATGTGGTATTAAGTAAATTATTTCGGGTCAAATCTGGATCATAAGGTCATGTTTTATATACTTTTGGGCTTTGAAAAAAATTTGTAAAAAATCAAAAATCAAAAAAAAAAATCTTTTTTTTTTTTTTTTTTTTTTGGGACGTCCGACGGATAACCAGCATTGAATTTTAGGTTTTCCGGCGGCCATTTTGGGCGTAAAAACGCCCGGATTACCGCTTATGTCGAATGCTGACCCTAGCCTCACCAGAGGCCACAGCAAATAGCTGCTGTACCGTATGCTTGATGGTTCTATCTCGTGGCACGATCCGGCGAGCTGTCAAAATGGTCTAGAATTTTTTTGTTTTTTTGAGCTCCCCCGTTAGCGCAATCAGATAGGTGTCCTCCTGCCTCCCCAGGTTCGATCCCCGGCGCGGGCAAACAATGATCTTTCTCAAAAAGTTTGACCTGTTTTTCTCCCCTGATACTTTAGTTGTCGAAAACACACTTACGGGAGTTAGGTTAACAAACACCTTTCTTTGTGTTCCGTTAGATGGCTTTAAGAATATTTTTTATATTGAGTCCAATATACACCTCAGACAACAAAATTCTGACCAGGTGCTTTTATATATGTTAGCTAATGTAATGTAATCAGTATCAAAAAACTAAGATATATACAGTAAAATAGCAAATGTTCTTTTCACAATATGACACCTCATTTATAAAAATTGAGTGGATACTTTTTAAGTTATGATGCTTTTAGTAACACATGTAACAAAAAAAGTTTTTTTCCTATGGGATGTCTTGTATTGAACACTGTGTGCTATCGAAACCGGTCAGGCATGTGTGAATGAATGAATGGTGAGTTGTGATTCATTCACACAAATTGTCACTGCTGAGCACACTAGGCAATGATAATCCGTAGAAAAGAATTTACTATAACTTTGTTTTCATTTTTATCTGGTTGCTTAAAGGGGTATTGAGAAATCTGGTAATCAGTTTTTTTGCATCAAAGTAATACTTAGGCATATACTAACTACCATCTGAAACAGTTTACCATTTAGTATATCGATACATCACTCAATGCCCCTTTAAGTTATCATAACCTCAAAAATATACACTCAATTTTTATGAATTATCACATTACAGGGCAGACATTTGCTCGTTTAATGTAGAACTAAGATTTCTGTTACCGATTACTGATTTTAAATTTGCTAACATTAAGGCACCTGGTCAGGAACATTTTGTCTTCGGTGTATTCTTGTATCACATGGAAACAAGCCATTCAATATTATTAATATTATTATTTATAACAGACTGTTCTGATTACAAATAAATCAACCTAAACTGATCTTAATGTCAGCATAATAGAAACACCATTCTTATAAATGTACTTGTGCTCATCATATACACACTCATTATCCTGGATCCTCTTTGTTGATAGCAATGGTCGATTGGTTGCTGTACTACAGGACGCCTGTATAGAGATCCGTTCTAGTAGAGATGAATATGACACACTAGTTGGCAGATGTATTGGTAAGCTTATTTTGTATTGGTAAGATTATCATTAGTGCCATATTGTTTTGATTTGATTTTTGATTAAGATATATACAAACTAGAACTAAACAGACACAGATTATTTGTTAGTATCTTTGTGATATAAATGAGTATTTTTACAAATTTATATCAATTTATAAGGAATAACAATAAATTAAAGTTCAATTTGAAGGTTTCTGACCAATTTATGCATTATAAACCTACATAAAGGGGATTGCACTCCACATTGCAACATATCCTATGTTTTAATGTTTAGTTTTGTGAACGTGTGACTATCTTTGACTCTACTTTTGATATCTTAAAATTGTATGATTGAAGCACTTTATTTAAAATCAGGGCAATTGATAAATAAAAAGAACATCCGTGTAAATGACACCAGACTTCTTTTGTCTGTTACATGGATTTATTCTGTTGTCTGCTTTCCTTGTATTATGTGTGATTACAGTGAAGAAAGATCCCTATCCCCAATGGCGTCAACTAGCCTGGAGTCCAGATTGTACTATGCTAGCTTATGCAGACAGTAGCGGTAAGGTCACTGTCTTTGACCTCATGGGAAGTCTACTATTCACCATTGAGGAGGTAGGTTGGATGTGGGTAGATTTGAAGGATTCGGTGAGAGTCTATTTTAATTTGTAACATTTTGTGTGTGGTTATTGATGAGATAAGCACTGGCAGTAGATTGAGATTGATGAGATTTGTTTGTAATTTTGGTCATTATTTTAAATGTTTGAAATTGCATCTATCTGGATATGAGTATGATCAAATAACAACATTTTAAAAATTGGTTTCGGTATTGTAAGATGAAAGTTTTTATATGAAATAAAACACTGTCATTATCAACCATAAATCCCTGGCACATGCTATAATGTGGTCATGGATGATAAACTATTTTCACAAGCCGTGAGTGTTTCTTGCAGATTTGTGCGCTTTACAAGTGTTCATTACTAGCATTATTAAGAAAAAAACGGGTATGTATCAGTTAGAGAATAAAATATGGTTCGTAGCCGTTTTGCTGTATACAATGGTCTCATAATGTATAGACTGTACCATATTTGTGTCTTCGTGTATGGCCGACGCACTAATGTATGGGTTATTTTTATCTGTTATCATAAAATAACGCATTTTGCTCAATTTATTTTAATCAAACTAAAAGAAATGTCCCCCTTTATAAAATATGCAAATCCAGCGAGCTATTTACCAACTTCCTCCTTTGAATTAACTGTGTTCATTAGCACACACACACACCCCAACACTGCGTTTGACGCACAGCGCATACGTCGGCGACTTTGTGTAGGGCATGCTATTGCAATGACCATACGCACTGAACGTATTATTATTCGAATGAATTAAGCCCCACCCCAAACTATATACCATTGTCTCATAATATATAGTGCGTACTAGGTGTAAATCAGCCAAAAACCAATCAAATTGCCTGTTGACATCCACACCCACTATATAAGAATAAGGGGCATTACATACTGCCATGCATCATTTAGAGCCTGTTATGATTTTACACCTGGTTACTCTTATAACTGGTTTCCATCTAGACTCACATAACATCGAGTATTAAAGGAGGTGTTCATCAAGCACAACACTGCATTATATGTTAGAAAAATAATTATCGAGCCTAAATCACATAGTTATATCGAAAAATCATCATACTTATCATAAAAATGAATAAAGTGCCATCTATGAAGTTGATACTGGGACTATCGATCTCTGCAATTTTTTGCGAGATGGCAGTTTTTATTCATTTTTATGATATGTATGATGTTTTTTGCTTTATAACTATGTGATTTGGACTCGATCATTATTTTTCTAACATATAATGCCCAATGTTGTGCTTGCTGGACACCTTCTTCAATGGTCATTAATGAAATCCTAATATCTCATATATTTTCTTCAGGAGAAGCCAAGAGCACCAGATACCCCAGTTGATCTGAGCTGTGCCGTGTCAGCTCTCATATTTACGGAATGCAAAAACTCGACACAATGGTAGGTTCAAATTCAATTCAGTTTTGTTTTATTTTGCTCTTGTTTTGCGTTATTTTTGTGCGTAATTTTTGATCTTCTTTTTGTATTTTGTTACAACAACAACAAATTTGTCATGTAACAAATGGTGCCTTTAGAGAAATATGATAATAGGCCATAAAAAGATCAATCTAGAAAGACATTTTTGATTTGATGACATTTATTACATCAGTCTATCTATTGGAAATAAAAAATATTTTGGAAATTGAACAAATATATTGAAAATGGTCCGCTATGGACTATGGTACATTGAATACATTCTACCCACTTACACCCCTGAATGTAACATTCTTGGATCTCTTATGATGAACATACTTTTGTAATTACAGGTCAGCTGAGCTATTGGTTATTACATTCCAAGGTAGTTTGCAAAGTTATCTGGTCAGGTAAGTACATTTTGTCCTTGATTCTGTTTTATGAATGCCTTAGTTTAACATAATGGTAAAGAAAATAGGAATTTCATTATGTTATGTTACTACCTCTTGCTCATAGCATTTGTTCTGATTTTTGTTTCAAAATGTTTTGAAATGGATTTATAAGCATGATAATAATGAAGCTTTACAAATGATTTCTACAGTCCCACAGATGGTTACCGTGACAATCATAGCTTCCTGTTCGGATCCCAACACCCTCAAGGTGTCAGTAGTGTGGTATTTCATCCCAGTCATTCCTTGCTTCTGATTGGTGGATGTCAACAACAACAACCAACGGGAGATGATGATAACTTTGTAACCATGGCAACACAGCAGGGTATTACTGTATGGAGGGTGATGTCTTCTGAACCGTTTTACAAATTGGTAACAGATTATGCAGCTGAGATTGGACCTGTAAGTCTTTATTTTGTTTCCCTCCTCAAATTCTGTAAACGTGGATATTTTCGCGCGACATTGATTTTCACGATTTTCGCACTCCAAGCAGCTACCGCAAAAATAAAAACACGCAAACATATTTATTTTGTGCTTAAGTCTATGTAATGAACTTTCAAATCACAAATTTAAAAACAAACAAAATGGATGAAAATCGGCAAAGTTTGAACATTTAATCGCGCGAAAATTACCCCTTTTACAGTACTCAACTTTCCTAAATCCCAGGTCGTATAGAGATAGCCCTGCATGTCACATAGTTTACCGGAATCATGGCGGACTGCTGAATTTTGTTCACAAAAACCATAACAAGCTTAAAATCCCATTTAAATTGAGCGAGTATACACCACTTTAAAGAATAAACTGAATGGACTGTAATACGAAATGATTCCGATAAATAATGCATGGTTGAATCCTTTCTTTAAATCCAATTGATGAAAACCTGCAGGGCTTCTATGGGAGGATGTTTTGATTTAACCATAGACTATGAGGATTTAATGGACCATGGTTGAACATACGAGTATACATTTCCATTAATTTGTGACTTCTCACTATGAAAATATTAAATCATACCAAATCATTACCAAGTAATGTTCCAACAAAATTAAGAACATTTCTAGGCTGTGTGCATTTGGAACTAGTCTTCAGTAGCTCGCACATGCACTTCTGGGCAAAAAAACGGATGGAAACAAGTCAACAATAAACGTTCAATGATACAGATGTTCAGCAATAAATAATACTTATGACTTTATGACTTTCTCCCAGGTGTCATCATCAAGGAATTTCCTACGAAAGGTCTCATCAGTTCATCTCTTCCGCAGATCAAAGAAAATGGTATGTCATTTTACAAACATTTAGCGACCAAATTTATCATTATTCCATTCTGTGTGCATTTTTTTTACAACTTCATGTTAAATAAAGTCACTGCGTTAATAATGCAGGGTATTTACTGACAGGGTTGTCACCACGCTGGGCTGTGCCGGGCAGAGCTACCGGCTCTCAAAATCTCCGCCCGGTACTCACAGTAAATTTCATCCTTACCGCCCGGCACAAATTTATTACCCCCACTGATTCCACTGAATAAAATTCTTAGATTACTGTGTAATTCCTTTTTTTTTAAACCGCAAAACGGTGAAGTAAGCTTAAATATTTCCTCACTGGTCAAAACCAAACATTATCATAATTTATTCATAGTCAACAACCAATATGTGATGTAGTCGACTGATCGTATCGTCTCTCACGCAAGAAGCACGCTAGTAATGCTGCTCGGGTATTCACTATATTGACTGTGTGCAATTCTAACATGGGTTAGAGGTTAATTGATTCACAATTTTTATCCGGTTCTAAAATCACTCTGATGACAACCCTGTTTACTGAGTCAAAGGGCCACAGCTAATGGAATGACAATCAAAATGACAGCAAAGGATGACTTTAAATCTAGAATTGAAAGTTAGAAATATGTATTATTTATTTTATCAAAACATTCATCAGATTTTTCATATGTATGAATACTGCACATGGTAAACTTCATCTAAGTGAACCATAAGTTTGATTTTAATTTAGAAACTAATGACGTGGAAAGCGTCTGCAGACGACATTCCAAATTTCACAAAATGTTTTAAAATGTCAACATTGTTAAATTTCATCACCCTATTTGGAATCACCATATGAAACACATTGAAATAAGTACAACCATGCCAAGTATTGATTCAGTAATCCTTTAAGTCGGCACGCGTGGTCCAACGGATACACTCTCGCTCCACAATACAAAGGTTGTGGGTTCGAGCTCCGTTGCTGCCAGCGTGTTGTGTCCTTGGGCAAGGCACTTTACCGCTTTCGCTACGCTTCACCCAGGTGTATAATTGAGTATCGGCATTAATTCATGTTGGGAAGTAAAACAGACTCGCTGTACAGGAGGAGTGGCGAACCCCCCCCCCCCCCCCAATCCAAAAAATGTCATGGGGGGGTCTGGCCCAAACGCTAATAAAAGAGAGATGGGCACTCCGCACACGAGCTTTGCTCGGCACAAGTCTTTACTTTTACTTTAATCCTTTAGATTGACTTTGAAAGTTGGAAAGTTGGAAAAGGTTTCTGAAAAAATCTGTTTTGTATATTGAAACGGAACACCGTTTTGCCCTATACAGTCATTTATACAGTGAGGTATAGGGGAAAATAAGCTTATTTAAAAACACGAGTTATTTTGAGAGTTTGGTGTTGAAACATTAGTCGATCGTCGAGAACACATGTTTATATATAAATGTGAAGTTTAGAATCATTTGATGAATACTTTTGTTGATATGAGTCAAGAAATATGCTCCGATATTAGCGTCGGACGGAGACGAATTCTGTATTTCCGCGAATGTTATTGAAATTGTTTACTGTTTATATCGTGTCCGTTTAGGCTTCAAATCTCACCTTTTGATATTCACATAGCCATCCCTAGTTGTGTAAAATAGTCAGTATAGCTGTCATTGTCTTGTAATGTTCACATTATGTGTATTTTGTGTGTAAATGTGATTTGTAAGGGAAGATGTTTCCGGAAATATTATAGTCTACGATGGAATCCGCCATTTTTTTGGTCACTACGCTGGAGTGTTTCTAGATATTAAATTATTAATGTATTCTGATTTTTCCAGTAAATCACCAAATCGTTTTGTAAACCACTTGAAGTTGTTGCAAATGTTGTGTAGATGTAAATCCATGTGCTATTTGTGATATATTTTGTACTTTAAATGCATTTTTCAAACTTACAAAAATGTCTCAATTCATGCAACACTTTGCTAAGAAACAGAAACATCAGCATCAGCTAATTAGGGGCGTGGCTTATAACTGCGCTCAGCGTAATCATGGTAACGGAGTGTTCTATTATTAGCGCGAACTAATCAGATGGCTGAAAGTCTTCTGCGCGATTAGAACAGTTCAAATGTTTTGGAAAGTAAATTTTGGGATGAATTTTGTCACTCTGGCGGGCGTAGCGCCCAGATAAGGTTGGCGACCAAGCCTCCTCCTGAAAGCTGCCTAGCCTAGCCTAGCCAACAGGCTGAATCAGAATTTCTGACCTAGAGAAAGCTGATTTCAGGGATTTCACTGTAATAAGGCATTGACATTACATCATGGAAGTATGGATGTTATTGTGCTCTTGGATCTTTTACATAAGATTCTATAGTAATCAAGCAGAGAATGCTCAACTATTGCATTTTCGTATTATAAAGCATGATGTTTCCCAATGTAATCTTGTGCACCAGCCGCTCAGGATAATTCTGGTGAAGCAGATGAATTACAGAACGTTCCGCATTCTGCATGCATTAACACGATCAAATCATTGTAAATAGCAAATTATGAAAGTCTTGACGTTAGTCTAGCATTATTTACGTCAAAACAAAATATGATTTTGTGCCTGCGTTTGGTCTGTGAAACCAGCTGATTGGTTTTGTTTGTAAAGATTGGTTTTGTTTGTAAAGATTGGTTTTGTTTGTAAACAAACTCTATTGAATGATGAGTCCGAAATGGCGTAAAATAATGAAAGGAACAAGCTAGATTTTTCGTACAAGATGCAGTGATTTATGTAATTGTTTTAATAAATGTTGTGATTACCAAGAATATTGATGAAATGAGAATTGTGATATGATGCTCAAAAGAGAAACCCATTAGACGGGTATGGAAATATTACATTTAAAACATGTGTCAATACTGTTAATTTGTCTCCATTCTTGTTGTTGTACTCTTAAGATCTAAGCTGAATAAACTGACTCTAGAAGGCATTCTGACATCTCCTAAGACACGCTACCAAAACTGATAGTTAAGAGAATATTCCTATGGTTCAAGTGGATACTGTCCTGATAAGGAGGTTCCTATCCCAAACAGGAGACGGGTACCCCCCGTTTCCGTTTCAATATGGTAAACCAATAGCTTCATGGAAAATGTTAAGTACAGAATAATTTAAAAAAAATTAAACAATGACAATAATACTGAATGCTGATAACATTTGATTGTTATTTGTAGGATGGTATCTACAAGATGTGTCTTTCTCCAGATGGAAATAAACTTGTCACAGTTCACCAATCAGGACTGATATCAGTGTGGGATGTTCCATCATTCAAACGGAGGGGTGCTTGGCATATAGCGGAACAGGTAAATTGTTGTAGATAAACTTGTCACTATCTTCTTTCTAAAGGCCTGACCATACTCGACCAACGCTGCAATGCTTGCACTCTGACACATGCATATTAGTGCCCATAACAAAACCAAAACAATGCCTGATCAGGAAAGCATTTTCCGAACATTCAATCAGCCTACGCTTTGGGTGAGAGCGGCGAACGCTTGGACCAAAGCTGAAGGTCAACTTTGTAGCGTTGCCGCTGTCCACGGACCAATCAGCAAGCAGAACACTTTGCCGGACTTTTGACGTCATATATTTTTTCTTGAGCTCCCATTCATGAAAATACAGCCGAATTTGGCAAATCCCAGGCAAATCAAACTATTTTTGCTGATGGAATGATATTGTGTATGTCAAAGTATGTTTAAACAGTAGGCCTAAGTAATTTTGTTACGATGTTGATGCCTGTGATGTTCTAGAAATACACATTTACGGCGTTTTGGGAGGTAGTTTGGTTGTCTGTTTTCCAGAACACCATAGGCCCCGCTTAGAGCTTAGAGCGTTGACGTATTTGCTGATTTGGTCGAGCGTTGAACAACGCTAGCGTTCAGCGTAGATTCCCGATGAGCGGCAGAGCATTGGTACATTTTGTAATAAGCTTGCACTCAGCGTTCAAGCGTAGTGGAGTATGGTCAGGCCTTAAGTCTGAGATGGTCCATTCTAAGGTTCACAGGTGTCATATATCTAAGAGTTTAAACTATTTTAACACTTTCCATGCGGCAGGCGTCTGCAGACGACATTCACAAATTTCACAAAATACTTCAAAAATGTCAAAGTAATTGACTTTCATTACCATATTTGGAATCACCATGTGAAATACATTGATATAAGTACAAACATGCCTAGTATTGGTTCAGTAATTCTTGAGATAGACTTTTAAAGTTGGGAAAGGTCTCTGAAAAATCTGTTTTGTGTATATGATAATACCAATAGCTCTTGTTTTTTATCTTGGATGTTCCATCGCATAATTGGACGGTACTTGTTTTACAATGCAACAGGTAATTGGTATTCAATGAATTATAATGAATTCATTACTTCATGAATAATCGCGATAGCTGCGTACCAAGTGCGTTCCAATAAAATGAATCGTTAGATGAGAACACGCACGCCGAGCGCAGGTTACTAATAATTGCCCGAAAGTACTGCGCCAAAGTGTTCTATTGATTTGCTCATTGACCGACCAATCAAATTAAAGCCTCACGCCCCTAAACTGAATATTCAATGAGTTATGAGGAAACACGATTAAAGGTTATTTCTGATTTGTTGAATGATACAAATGTTAATGAGGGCATGACCCGACTGGACTGTTTCAATAACTACGAAGGGAGTGGACAAAATAAACAGAAAACTAATTAATTGTTAGCGCGATTATATCGGTACAAATCAAGGATTTGGATAAATATGCATCTTTTTCAGTAATGAATGAGAATAATGACTGCGCCCCTGAGGGACAATTCCTCAGACCAGAACAACAACCTCTGATTTCTGAACAAATTCACAAAAACAGTTGTTACACAGTCATTATTCTCTAAATCATGTCGTCATATGAGATACTATTTTGATGACTTTGTGCCAATGTTGTTTTATATAGCCGGATCATGAAGAGACAAATCCTAATCTTCTGCCTGTGATGGGTCGTAAACGTATCCAAGAAGGTAAGTGTTTCTAGTCATATCTCCTGTAATCTGGAAAAACCTAGTAAGTCAATTTTGGTGAAAATTGAGTAAGACCCATATTTGGACTTGATACTAGGTTTTTCCCCTTCAGTTTATCAATTTAAAGTATGTGAAACTCTTCCCTGTCGGCAGTTTTTCATCTGGAAGAACCTAGTATGGAAAAATCTAGTCTGGAAAAAATATGGAACAGTTTTCCTTTTGTTTTCTCAAATTTGCATTCAACAGACTTACTAGGTTTTTGTACATGTACATCTCTATAACTTAAGATGGACATTAATTTTAAACACTTAATTTAGAAAACAAATTGAATTACTAAAATGATGCACACCCGAAAAGATGTTTCACATATCTACATTCTATGTACTGGCAGAGCTATCAACTCAGCAGCACATGCATTATGCAAATATGAGTTCCGTGTGGCTACAAAAGGTAAAACCCATATAAAACCTTTGCCAAAAATCTATAATTTATAATATTTTACTTCTGGTACTAGTAAAACAAAGTGTTATTTATTTGTATGGGCCACTTTATCGTCTATAGTTTGATAAGTTCCAAATTGGCGAAAGCTCCTTACAGCAGCGAATGAATACAGAGGAAGGGGGTGCGCATGAAGGCAACAAGCGCACTGTGCATCATGTGTGACGTGTGCGTGTGGCCATAATCAAACGTGTAAGCTTGGATTACTTTTGGACGCGGAGAGATAAAAATTATTATTTCTCGCCAATTTGGAACTGATTATACTATACTGGCCGTATTGTCTAGCATCAATGACCATAAAAATATTGCTTTTCTAATTTGCAAAATTATGCCATATCAAATTTGAAAATGTTTGAATCAAAGATCATTTTGGCGTTTGTCATTTGAAATGGCAGTACAATTGTACTTATATTTGTCGTACATTTATATATTTTGACCAGGTCAAGTTTCACCACAGTCACTTATTGATGTCAATTTCTGGTCGGATAAGGTAAGCTTATTTCTCTTGATGTTTTTATAGTATGAATGTCAGGGGTTCTCAATTGTTTTAGCTTGAGGACCACAGCGCCACAAATATTTACAAAGGCACATTCTCAGGGGACAAATCACTCTTTTCTCGTTATGATTTTCTTTGCATTTTAGAGCTGTTCAAGGCCCAATCATTATTGATTAAATTAAAGGGTCAGATTTGGCCCACAAGCTGTCTATCGAGAACCCCTTTGGTAAAGTATCACATCTATTAATTTATGTTACAACTGATTTATTTTGACTTATAAATGTGTTAATTGGATTCTCTCTACACATTGATAATATTTATTTAAGTTGTTATAATCCTGTAATTAACCATAAGATAAATGTATCTTGCTTAATTTCAGGCTTTAATCCTGGCTAGGTGTTCGGGTGCCTTGACAGTCTCATCAACCAAGAGTTTAGCCAACCTACTTGGTGGATCGTGTGAGTGGTTTGAACCAGCACCTAGAGTCAGCCAAGCATCAGAGAAAGGATTCTTAGCATTAGAGGTAAATATTAGTTGAACACAACACAACCTCTGTTTTGTGGATCTGGTCAACCCAGAATTTGTGAATTTGAGATTGAAAAAAAGATTCTAGATGATTTAAAAAAATCTTGATCCATCCATAGAAAGAGTTATTTCATTGCATAACTCAAAATTAAAATAAAAAAATCTCACTAATTTTGGTCACTGTGTTAACACACAAACCGTACATTGCAGCAAGTATGCCCAATCATTAATTAGTTTGAATATCGTGCTTGTTCAACCATTGAACTTGTTTAACATAAAAACTGGCATGAAATTATGTAGGTCAGACCTTCTCAAATGGTGGCCCGCAGGCCAAATCCGGCCCGCAGCGCCCTCAAGACTGGCCCACATGCAATATTTGAAATGTTAAAAACAAGGAAAAAAACCAAAACATTGGCTTCAAAGTCACACCATTTCGGCCACTAAACCTGCACTTGGCAGGGTAAGTTGTATATATTAAATTTTAATATGCATCTTCATTGTTTTGATTTACCCAACTATGTTTTTCATGCAAAATTGGTTTCAGAAAGGGGTACTACGTGCCCCCTGCACCTTGACCCCCGCCGAGGCTTTGCCCCTGGACCCCACCTGTAAGGGCTCGCTCCAAGGCGCTCGCAGCACTGTCAGTACCCATCTAGCTCAATTAACTGGCCCTCCACTTCAATTGATAATCACAATTTGGCCCTTGAACAAAAATAATGAGAACCCCTGATATAGGTAGATTTTCTTTAAAGATGTTCAAGAGTCAATGACGCAGACAGAGTTTTGTATGCCAAACAAAATATGAGAGAGTAAGTGAAGTTTAGAAAATATGAACCAATTTGATGTTTTGTACCTTGTAGTGTGAAAGTAAGCTTACAGCAGTAAAGAGACAGCGTACCCCATCAGAAAGTGAGACTGATAGTCATCATGGAGCTGATGAGGAGAGTGATGATGATGATGATGATGACGATGCTACTATGTTGACTAGGACATCCACATTTATGAAACGGGTAAGATAAAACATAGTTGGCAAATATCAAGTAATATATTTAATTATGTTCAAAAATATGTGTGTATTCTTCCTTCATTTGGCTTGAAAGCAATGAAAAACATCAACCAAAAAACAATTTTGGTATCTTCATCTGAACATTTTCTTAACTGATACAGAATTTAAGTTCGACTTTTGATGTTTCATTTGTCTCTACATTTAGTTAAAAGAAATTATAGTATTTGATCGTTTTCAATTTTGTACACTTATTTTCTCTCATATAAAGAAGTTTGATTTATCAGAAAAGACATCCCTGGACTCATAAATCTATTTGACCGTATTGTCCGTAAACCACCACTGAGCTTTACTTAATCATAGAGGAAATCTGCTTCCAATTTTGAGAATTTGGCAACATAATTGTTTTGATTTGTATCATAAAGCATTCCCTAATATTATATTGTATTCACTTGTGTACAGCTGTGATCGTAGCCCGAAACATTGTAAACGGAGTTAACATGGTGTCAAACAAGAAAACCACTCAGAAAATAAACTGTCAGGTTATCCTACAACTTATTTTCAAAATTTGATTTCAAAGTAATTATAAAATATATTGATTTGTAACTTAAAAGATATTTTTGTTTCATGTTTATGAATGTAATTTGATAAAAATATGCATTTAGAGGATGAAATCAAAGATACACCGCCTTTCATGAAAAAGATCACACAATATTTATTAAGACAATTTTCTCTCCTGTAGATGTTATATTTTGTAACAGAATCTGAGAGATTTCAACCACCAAGAAAGAAACCCAAGTAAGTGCTTATCAGTATAGCAGTAAATTAGTGTAATTAACCTCACTTAACAATACCAGATTAATCAATAATACAAACCCTATATATTGTAGGTGTTAAATCAGATTCTTAAACAGCTAAGATATAAGCAATCCCATTGGTTCTCAGCAAAATCGGGGACATTTAGATGAGACAATTGAACACGGAGAGGTGGGGCTTACGTTTTAATAGTGCGTACGACCTTCACAATGCGTAGTTTGCTCCATAATGCGCACTTCTGCAGTGCGTCTTTGGCACCTTTCCTGCGCTTATGCCCGCGCCGTGACGCTTTACGCATGTTGACTCTTCGTATGGGATTGGATGGAATGTTTGTGGGTTATTCGATCCTAGCAGGGGTAAAAGTTGCCAAATGGGGACAATAAAATGTACTTATTTCTTTGATAAATGTCTTAAGTATGATAGTTTAAGAATGAGAATAGAGGTATTGTTTTTAGACCGTACATGTGTTATATTGTTTGACATAAATGCGTTCGGAAGTATTATTTTTGCGTAGAACAACTCCGCCTGCGGCTTCGTTGTTCCACTTACATAATAAATAATTAAATAATACTATCATCCGCATTTATGTCAGACAATATAACACGGGTACGGTCTAAAAACAATACCTTTATTCTCTAAATATTGTCCACCAAATTATGCTAGAATTACTGTAGAGTTTGAGAGCATTGGAAAGCTTTTATCTTTTTGATAATGTACACACCTTGAACTGCTATTGTGAAATATTACATAGATACTAGGCATGATATTTTGTAGATAAAAATCTGAAAGTAGATATTTTTACTCTAAAGTAGATATATGCCTAAATTTGCATTTATCTAGCCAAATCTTAGGTAATTTAAGACAATAGTCTCTGTTTTTAATATTTCATGGTTTTTTTCTCACCTGATATGTATATCGTGCCTGCATATCGAATGCCAGGTTTTTACAAAGCATTAACATTATTCCTATTATATCTATTCCACCATTCAGATTAATGAACCGTGTGTTTAGATTGGTCTGTCTTCAGAAAACTACACCAGAAGAGCTGTATGCCAGAAGGGTAAGTTGATAGATGGAGTGGAGGATTGAAGAAAACAAAAGCTAACGTTAGTCTGTTGTCAAACCTTATATCTGTGTCATTTGTGATTATATTTTCTTAATAAGTCTTTTATCTTTATAAAACATAATTCTATTTGTATAACAAATAAAAATGTCTGTTGTAATTTTTCTCTTTCTAAATCAGTTTTTTGTTTGTTAATGTTTTAGATTGAAAATGAAGAATATGGTGAAGCTCTGGCATTGGCGCAGCGATTTGGTCTAGATTCAGATTTGGTATATCAACGTCAATGGAGAAAATCCACCGTTTCAAGAGCATCCATACAGGACTATTTGGTAAGTTCGTCAAGGTTACAAATTACATGCTCAAACGGATTGTTAAATGTCATTGTATTTAAGACTTACAAAATGTGGATACAAATGTTTGATCTAAAAATAACTCATTGATAATTGATTTAGTGTGTAAATGCTGCATTTTCATTATTTTTACAGAGTAAAATCACTAAGCGTGCCTGGGTCCTGCATGAGTGCCTAGAACGAGTACCAGATGACATAGATGCTACGAGAGAACTACTCCAGTATGGTCTTAGAGGGACAGACTTAGAGGCTCTTATAGCTATTGGTAAAGGGGAAGACCATGGAAGGTATGATTAAACATATGGTATAGCATAAGATATAACATGTTATAGATGATATAGATGCTGCAAGAGAACTACTCCAGTATGGTCTTAGAAGGACAGACTTAGAGGCTCTTATAGCTATTGGTAAAGGGGAAGACCGTGGAAGGTACGATATTAATGTAGACTAAATCCTTCACCTCTTGCACATTTACGGATGGTTCCTTTTGACATGCGAAGACTGATAATAATGAAATTCTGAATGTGTCTTGATCATCTTCATGATCTGATCTACACACCATCAGTCATGCCACTGTATGGTTATGTCACAATTATATTTGGGACCCCATTGGAAATAAGTTGGCATATTTAGCCAACTTTATGGGCTATCCTGGCTTATCATCGACTTGGTTGTCTGAATATATTTGTGATGTTATATGCTATTATTATGTACTTGATTATTTTTGTATTGTCGATGTCGATTTTGCCGAATAAAGAATAAATAAATTCCTGTTGTGATTCCTCGACACTTTATAGTTTGAACTGAATTGATCACTTGTTACATGAAAGGTCATCCTTAAAATTGTCTCATTGCAAAGTCTGAGTTGCATAACTACACTGGTTCTATTTTTAGAAGCACAATGTCGCAATCAATTTGCCCATTGAGTAGTACACAGACTAGTTGGTGGTTAACCACCTTTGGCAGTAACTCACCACATTTTAGCCTATAATATCTAAATGGAACATTTCTAGCCCCTTAGATTTTACTGACATAATGAGAAAAATATATGGATTCATCTGATATCAAAGTATCTGGATGTAATAAAAAGATTATAGCCCCCAAAAAGTGATCGGAACATACACCTTTAAGACTGGTTTAGCTGTGAAGGCATCAGTTTAAGCTTTATTAAACTTAAGCTTAATTCACAACTTGTATACAGCTCACAGCTTTAGCCAATATGGATATAACATGCAGTATTTTCCAGGGATGATATTCATAGTGCCTATTTGTTATCATCTCCATATACAGATTCATATTGAGTAGCGATATAGAAGCAGATGAAAGTATTGATGCTTTTGATGAGGATGCGGAGGAACAAGCCAAGGAAAGAGAACAACAACATAGACAGACTTTACTTAAACAGGTGGACTTTAATGCGTAAGTTATGCCTACTCGCCCATTTGTGCCTTCTTCAAATTGATAGGCTTGGATAGTTGGCCATTATTCCTCTACTTGACTAATGTTTAAAAACATATTTTATGTAGAATGTCAAAGAAAATTAAGATAGATGTTTTGTTATACAGACCCTACTTGTTCCCAGTTTTCAAGAATTTGTAGTAGGTGGTGTAGTAAGAAAAAATGAATTATTGCAAAACAAAATCAAAGATATGCAAAAATGTATTTTTGTTTTTGCCAACTCAAACCAAGTGCTTAACACTGAATGAATGAATTGTTTCCTTATCATTTCTAGGTTGAATTTGGAGCAGAGAGAATTGTGTCGTTATCGCACCAAGCTTCTTACCTATTTAGACAGATTAACTACATATGAGGTATATTACCAATGAATTGAAATAAGGCCAAACAAAGAAGATTGTTTGTCTCAGAAGCCCGCCCGCATTAGTATGTGAAATGAGCTACGGCGGGTAGGTCTACGCGCTGAGGCCTAAAAAAAGATTTTATTTTATTTTATTTAGGATTTTTTACAATCTTTTTTTTAAAAAAAGGTCTCTGTAAGCTTGGATTAGCAACAAACAAAAAAATTGCATACCTCATATCATAGCCTTTTTTCTAAATTTTTTTTAAAAAAAAAATAAAAAAATCGCACAAGCACTTAACTTTTTTGCAAAATCTTTCTGAGACAAACCTTCTCCTTTGTTTGGCCTAAGCTTGTATGGGTTATATTCAGGGCTTTAATATTGTCAGTTCTTTGCCTGATTCATGTTTCTTGGACCATTTGTACAATTCAAATAGTGGTAGAAAACTCTGCCTGCTGTCAGAAAGTGCCATCCACATCATGATTTATTCTGTGGGATCCAAAGAGAAGAAGTTTACCAGTTTAGGAAATGGTGTGTTAATTGTTGATTCTAGAATTTTTTTTAGCCAGATCAGTAACAAATTTAGACGTAAGCCATTTGGCTCCACTGATGCCTCATGACATGCACATTATTTTGCTTGGATAATTAGGATTTGAAGAGATTTGTTAGGTTTTTAGAAATTACTAGACCAGAACATTGATGTTACTAATATTTGTAAATAAGTCTACTAATTCATCTGAAATCTGACTTTTTCTTGATTAGGAAATCTTAGGAGGTGGTGAGGCAGCATCTCGTTTTTACAATGAAATTATCTTCAAGAAACTTAGATCACAAAATATCGTGGAAGCAGCAGTGGAATTTGCCAGGGTAAGTATATAATTGGATTGTTGTTAGAGAAATTATACAAATCAATGCACGCGCGCTGATGTTGATTGTGAATAATGGCGCATCATTTCAATTGATTATAGCCTATCCCTAATGAACACAATGTTCCTCTATAACATTGGCATCAATCAATCAATTTGATAAGAAATGGCAAAAGAAGCCTACAAAAGATGAATATTCTTAGTATATTTGAGCTTCCAACCACATCCCAAACTAGGCCATGAATTGTGCTATTGATCAGCAGATTAGATGCGTGGGTGTTATTATTAGGGGTAGAGAGGGATTGCGTGACTTACGTTGGGAAGGAGGATTCTATAGATGGGGTGACAGGTGACGTCACACCGGGCATTTGGATGGCAGTTGCCATTGTTCTTTGCCCGGCGGTTTGCGCACTCATCCTGTTTTGTTTAGGACCTGTGCTTTTAAAACTCGCGCCCAAGCATTATAAAGGGCAATAAGGCATAGTGGACAGTGTTGTGGTCATATGCATGTATCGACAGTCCAGCCCCTTCGACCGTTGGGTTTGTTGATAAACATTGCTGTCACCCCATCTATAGGTATAAGAAAAGATAATACAAAGGAGGATTGTGAATATATTTTTGTGTGTATATTTGAATTACATGTCTTATCTACAGCAATGTTGTATTTTTTTTCAAGAAACATCTGTATTGTTGCCCTTAGTTTGTTCTAATTGTTGCAATAAGTAAAATTGATTAAACTTTCCAATATTGGAATGTTGACAAATTATTTTTTTTTGTTTTGAAAAGTGAGAATAATTCAGAACATGAATCAGTCTAGTAACCAGGTTCACATTATTAATATCTGACTTGCTGTTATACAGGATTCTGATTGGAAGGCACTTGAGACCATGTTCACACATCATGGTAAAGATCTGTTACCTCATTGGTTGTTGATGATTATTAATATCTGGTTGTTGTTATACAGGATTCTGACTGGAAGGCACTTGAGACCATGTTCACACATCATGGTAAAGATCTGTTACCTCATTGGTTGTTGATGATTATTAATATCTGGTTGTTGTTATACAGGATTCTGATTGGAAGGCACTTGAGACCATGTTCACACATCATGGTAAAGATCTGTTACCTCATTGGTTGTTGATGATTATTAATATCTGGTTGTTGTTATACAGGATTCTGATTGGAAGGCACTTGAGACCATGTTCACACATCATGGTAAAGATCTGTTACCTCATTGGTTGTTGATGATTATTAATATCTGGTTGTTGTTATACAGGATTCTGATTAGAAGGCACTTGAGACCATGTTCACACACCATGGTAAAGATCTGTTACCTCATTGGTTGTTGATGATTATTAATATCTGGTTGTTGTTATACAGGATTCTGATTAGAAGGCACTTGAGACCATGTTCACACATCATGGTAAAGATCTGTTACCTCATTGGTTGTTGATGATTATTAATATCTGGTTGTTGTTATACAGGATTCTGATTAGAAGGCACTTGAGACCATGTTCACACATCATGGTAAAGATCTGTTACCTCATTGGTTGTTGATGATTATTAATATCTGGTTGTTGTTATACAGGATTCTGATTAGAAGGCACTTGAGACCATGTTCACACATCATGGTAAAGATCTGTTACCTCATTGGTTGTTAACATTATTAATATCTGGTTGTTGGTATACAGGATTCTGATTAGAAGGCACTTGAGACCATGTTCACACATCATGGTAAAGATCTGTTACCTCATTGGTTGTTGATGATTATTAATATCTGGTTGTTGTTATACAGGATTCTGATTAGAAGGCACTTGAGACCATGTTCACACATCATGGTAAAGATCTGTTACCTCATTGGTTGTTGATGATTATTAATATCTGGTTGTTGTTATACAGGATTCTGATTAGAAGGCACTTGAGACCATGTTCACACATCATGGTAAAGATCTGTTACCTCATTGGTTGTTAACATTATTAATATCTGGTTGTTGTTATACAGGATTCTGATTAGAAGGCACTTGAGACCATGTTCACACATCATGGTAAAGATCTGTTACCTCATTGGTTGTTAACATTATTAATATCTGGTTGTTGTTATACAGGATTCTGATTGGAAGGCACTTGAGACCATGTTCACACATCATGGTAAAGATCTGTTACCTCATTGGTTGTTGATGATTATTAATATCTGGTTGTTGTTATACAGGATTCTGATTGGAAGGCACTTGAGACCATGTTCACACATCATGGTAAAGATCTGTTACCTCATTGGTTGTTAACATTATTAATATCTGGTTGTTGTTATACAGGATTCTGATTAGAAGGCACTTGAGACCATGTTCACACATCATGGTAAAGATCTGTTACCTCATTGGTTGTTGACATTATTAATATCTGGTTGTTGGTATACAGGATTCTGACTGGAAGGCACTTGAGACCATGTTCACACACCATGGAAAAGATTTGTTACCTCATTGGTTGTTGATCGTGAACAATTTCCCGGAGACAACCTCACCTACAGAATACAAGACGCTACTACCAGAAGCAGGGTGAGAAGGGGTTTGAGGAGGGGGTAGGGGGAAGTAATTATTTTAAGGGTTTATGCTCAAGATTGATTTTGGTAAGGATGTTCCACAGAAAAATTTATAAAGTTGACCCATGGCTTAAATTATTTTACTAGAAAATGGACCCGTGTGTAAACCTGAACCCAAAATGTCTGTCCAAATTTATCGCAATTGTGGTGTAATTTACAATATTTCCCAAACATGTGTCAATTTTAACAAATATTTTTCTTAATTTAAGTACAAATAAGTCAAATTTTGCCTTTTTTCAAAAGAATTAAGAAAATGTTGAAAAGAGACCTGTTTATAGTTAAAATTGAACTAAAAAGGTAGTCATTAAGATACAAAATGGCAAAAAATGTGATCCACACTTGGGACACTTTACTTAGGTCATTTTAAACTGCTTACCCAAATAGCAAATTGTTTTGAAGTGGACATGGATGTTGTAAGTTATAAAGCAAATGAATAAAGAGCCTCTGTGTGGGCAACTATCAGACTCTTTGCAACTGTTCAGTAGAGATTGGTGTCAGGGATATCTGGAAGGTGTGACATGCATTATCCAACTGTCAGCTCAAGTGTTCTTAAACAATGAAAACATTATAATTATAAAGATTTGAATATTTTGATTTTGATTACAACCTCGTTACAGAGATGGACCTGACTATCCGGAGGTATTTGAATGGGAAGATGTATATGAGAGAGATCCGGATTGGTGTGAGGGACCTGCATGTCAAGCTGTTATCAACCCTACATCGGTAGATTATGGAGCATTCCTCTATGAGGATCACCCAGAGTTATCGGAATTCAGGTAAGTGAAAAATGCATTTGCTCAGCTTGTTGAATTTTGAAATGTATCGGAATACATTACAATAATTTGTAAAAAAAGTGAGGACAAATTACCCTGGTAGTCCTGGGAGAAAGTACCACAGTTGTATGCAGTACACTCCTCCGATTTTCATTTGATCTGTCCTGAATGGGTCATCAGTCTTAACTCTAACCTCGGTTTAGGGTTTTTGACTGGGATCACAATTTTGGAGGAAAAAACGCCAACTAAATCTCCGGGAACCTGCCAGGATTCGATCCGGGGACCCTCCGTTCTCAAACCCCACGTCCCAACCACTAAGCCACGGCCCGCAGCTACACATTCGCGCAGTATACATTCGCGCAGGGGGGGGGGGTGGCGGGGTTAGGGTGTAAGGTGTATGAACGTGAGATATGTGTTGGTGTCAGTGTAGCCATTGTCTCCCATATCAAGATAAAATGTGACCAGTCATATCAAAAGGGGGCTTATGTCAGCAGCATGCATTGGAAGATATTGATGAAATTAAGCATGAAAAACATAACCCAAGAATATGAAAAAGGATTTCTACCTCATATTTCACATAATGTCTGAATGCATTGAACAAATCTAACAATAAAGCTGCCATTTTGAAGCTTACAATTTTCATTTTTAAAGATCTATGTCCCTTTTGATGTGACAAATGGACTGTGAGTTATGGTTTTCTATTAACATCATCAATGACCAAATTATGTGTTGCATCTATCAGTTGGTGCTCATTTTAGATTGCTTCATGTTTGCACTTTAGGGCGGAAACTCTTACCCATAAACAGCTGACATCATGGTATACATGGAGAACTAGAGATATTGAAAGGCAATCAAGACTGGTAAGAATATTATATAACACTTTCTGATATGACATACATGGAGAACTAGAGATATTGAAAGGCAATCAAGACTGGTAAGAATATTATATATCTCTTTCTGATATGACATTTTGTTTCCAAAATACTAGGATCTGGATATTCATCAAGTGCATTTGTGTTTAGTACTAAAGTTCAGTCAATTCCAAATTGGCAAACCTGCTTAGAGCACCGAATTAATTCAGAAGAGCGTGGATCCTCAATACTAGCAAGGCACAACTTGGTGCCGTGTGAATCATATGCGTGACACTTGCGTATGCCAAAATAGCATGCGCGGGGAGAGATAAATACACATATTTCTCGCCAATTCAAAACTGATTAAACTATAAGATACCAATTTAAGGTATAAAAATAGGAATCAATTATGACAATAGCTGGATGTTTTAGAGAATACATTGATAACTTTGTCCAGTTATGCTTGCTTGCTTGGTTATTGCTTGCTTACTTACGCTAATATTTACGATTCAATGAATGGTGTTTTCTACAATTTCATTATTTCCCCTTCAGGTTGATTATGCTTTAGAGCTGGTGGAGTTAGGAAGAGAAAGGGGTGTTAAGGTAAGACCAGTATATTTGTAACATATTCTATCATTGCTGTCATTCTATCATTGCTGTATCTTGTGAATAACCAGTGAAAACATTTGATTAAAGGTGGATGTTCCGATCACTTAAGCTTTTTTTCCATCAAAATATTTAATTTTTGATATCAGAAGAAACCCGATCTTTTTCTCATTATTTCTGTAAATTGTTTGGTGCAAGATATGTTCCATTCAAAATTTATAGGCCAACTTGCAGTGAATTACTTCCAAAGGTGGTTAACCACCTGACCAGTTTGTGTACTACTCAATGGGCAAATTTCATGTCACATTGTGCTTCTAAAATAAGAACTATTGGAGTTATGCAACTCAAATTTTGGACTACCACTATTTTAAGGATTACCCTTTATGTAGAATAGAAAATGTAAAGTTGAAAATCAGGCCAGCAATTAGAACATCTACCTTTAAGAATGCATGGGTACAAAAATCATATCCTTGTGGACTGCACAGCCCTTTTATGACAAAAGGATGTATCTTTTATGTACTTCTAATGATATACTTCCTTTTAACATGGATTGTGTTAACTTGGTTCAATAATCCTCACTTAGGAAAAGGTTGCAACTTGTAAAGACAATAAAAGTAATATACTGCCTTTTACCACTACATGTTTTAATGTTGTAGCAGACACCTTAGGCGGGTCATTTTGTGATGAAAAACACCTCAACCCAAAAAAATTGCTACAAAAGGTTTTTCAACTGATTCTGCTTCCAGGTGATATCAGGAATGGCCACAAGAAAGTCCCAAAAAATCTAAGTTCCGGAAAGTGGTTATTTTCAAGATGGCGTCCAAGATGGCCGCCAACATCATAAAATGGCTATAACTCTGGTATTAATCACCCTAGAGATGTAAATTTGGTATTTATTCATAGGTTTTAGGGTGTGATAAACTCAATTAGACTGGTTTCAGGTTTTCTAGACACTCAGGTGCACTCTACAACAAAGATGGCGTCTAAGATGGCCGCCAATATCATAAAATGGCTATAATACTGGTATTAATCACCCTAGAGATGTAAATTTGGTATTTATTACTAGGTTTTAGGATGTGATAAACTCAATCAGACTGAATTAAGGTTTCTTAGACACTCAGGTGCACTCTAAACAAAGATGGCATCCAAGATGGCCGCCAATATTATAAAATGGCTATAATTCTGGTATTAATCCCCCTAGAGATGTAAATGTGGAATGATATTCCTAGGTTTTAGGGTGTAGTAAACTCAATCAGACTGGTTTAAAGTTTCCTAGATACTCAGGTGCACTCTACAACAAAGATGGCGTCCAAGATGGCGTCCAAGATGGCGTCCAAGATGGCGTCCAAGATGGCCGCCAATATCATAATGTGGCTAAAATCCAAAATCCAATAAATAAACACTTAAAATAAAAAGACTAGTAGTAAAGTATGTGAATTCATTTGATACCCCTCATCCCATTCCCAACATCACACACTCCAAGTTCACTGTCCCATCCCACCCTTACCCTATGGGATTAAGTAAACAATCACTCATAACTAAGAGGGGTTTAGTCTTAGACACATTGATTTTAGGCCGAACATAATGGCAGCAGAAGGAAAGCGGTCAACAATGTCTTGTATACCGCCAGCATTAGTTGAAACCAGGGTAGAATCATCTGAGTACAGCTCCCTGATATATATTTCTCTCACTTTGGTTAAGGCTTTGATCGGGTCTTGACAGATTGAACAGCTTTTCATCTGAACGAGTCCTGATGCGCACTACCTTGTCTAGGTTTGTAGCCATTGTTTCCAAAACTGCAGCAAGATACAGAGCAAACGAAGTTGGAGCAAGGCTTCACTAACATTTCCTCCAATGGACAACTTTCCAAACATGTCCTCATGGAACAACTCGATCTTTGTCTATCTGGGCATTCGTATACTTTGAGCACCTCCCACAGAGTTTCTCGGTCCACCGTATCAAACGCCTTGGAGGAATCAACAAAGACTATTATATATACAATTGTTGCTGCTGTTCTACAGCCTTCCTCTGAAGTTGCCTCAAAGTGAAAATCATGTCATCGGTTGCTTTATCAGCCCCAAAGCCACACTGCCTCTCAGGAAGTACCTCTTCTGCGATAATCTTAAGCCGGTTAAGGATTATTTTTGCCATGATTTTGCCAGTTATGGACAGTCACTTTTGTCACCCTTGTTCTTGTAAATAGTAACAATCATTGCGTCTTTAAAGTCCTGAGGGAAACATTCGCTTTGCCAGCAAGCATTGAATTGAATAGATCTAATAATTCAGTCTTTAGTACATCTGATGGTATGTCATCTTGCCCATCTTGATGTTCTTCCGTTACTTAAATGATCCAACAAAGCTTGAATTCTGTCATCTTGTTATTCGAACCAGTCAGGATTTGTGTAGTTTAGGATGACCAAATATTTCGATAGCGGTTGAGAGGATGGATTCCCTGAGGAGATTCCACTGTTCTTCAACATTATTTGGATCTGAGATGATTTTGTTGCCTTGAAGAGATTTTGTCATTGCTGTTTCAAGTTTCCTTTTGTGTTCTTCATCTTTCAACTTGTTGACATCTAATTTCTTGGGTGCATTGCTAGACGACGGAGTCTGATTTGGGAGCGTACCATGTAGTGGTCAGTTGAGCATTCTGCTCCCCTCATTGCTTTTGTTAAAAAGACATCTGTCCTACGAGTCACAGTGTAGTCAAGTAAATGAAAATGCTTTATCAGAGGGTAAATCCAAGTGAAGAAATGCTTCTCTGGTTGAAAGAAAAGTATTGGCAACACACAAGTTTCTTTCCATGCAGAAATTCATCAGAAAGTCACCATTAGTGGGGTTTTTCCTTTGCCAAATTGACCAATTACACTTTCATAGGTAATATGATCCATTCCAATCCTCACAAGCCCCCCCCCCCCCCCAATAATAAGTAGTTTGTCTGCCTTGGGTACATCATCATCTACTTTAGCCAGCTCTTAATAAAAGGACTCATTTTCTTCATCCGCATATAACATGGTTGGTGCATATACATTAATAATACTTAATTAAGAATTGGTCCTTTCCAACGGGAACACGTAATTATATGAGACGTTCGGATATTCCTGTGGGAAGTGTTGGTATTTTATTAGCACTTTTATAAAGATGGCAAATACTGCATCTCTTCTTCCATTGGGTTTCCCAATCCAGCAGAAATCATGAGTGCTTTCTTCAATCTGACCTTGTCCTTCGATCCTTTATGTCTCTTGTAAAGCGACAATATCAATGTTGTATCTTGTCAACTCCTTGGTTATCAAAGCAGTTTTTCTTTCTGTTATTGAGTCATTATCTAGGATTGTTCGCACATTCCAAGTGACAAGTTAGTTTTACTTTTGTTTGTATTTTTACCGCTGTCACGAAGACCCGCAGCTGGCCCCTGTGAACCAGTCTGGTTATTGATTTAAGCAATCTTTCATTACCCAACCTTTTCCAGGAGCTTCCCCTTCTGAGGCAGGCAGTGCTATCCCTGAAGAGGGCTGCCTGGACACTCACACAACTGCCTCTTCTCTGTTGTTGCTCAGAGGATTCAACAATGTTGCGACCATCTTGAGTGTGCATTGGATTTTTAACAAGGAAAACAATAAATGGACGCCATCTTTGTTTTAGAGTGCACCTGAGTCTCTAGGAAACTTTAAACCAATCTGATTGAGTTTATTATCCCTAAAACCTAGGAATAGATAACAAATTTACATCTCTGGGGTGATTAATACTTTTCAGAGTTATAGCCATTTTATGATATTGGCGCCCATCTTGGAGGCCATCTTGGACGCCATATTTGTTGTAGAGTGCACCCGAGTGTCTAGGAAACTTTAAACCAGTCTGATTGAGTTTACCACATCCTAAATCCTAGGATAGATACCAAATTTACATCCCTAGGGTGATTACTTTTCAGAGTTATAGTCATTTTATGATATTGGCGCCCATCTTGGCGGCCATCTTGGACGCCATCTTTGTTGTAGAGTGCACCCGAGTGTCTAGGAAACTTTAAACCAGTCTGATTGAGTTTATCACACCCTAAAACCTAGGATAGATACCAAATTTACATATCTAGGGCGATTAATACTTTTCAGAGTTATAGACATTTTATCATATTGGCGGCCATCTTGGACGCCATCTTTGTTGTAGAGTGCACCTGAGTGTCTAGGAAACCTTAAACCAGTCTGATTGAGTTTATCACACCCTAAAACCTAGGAATAAATACCAAATTTACATCTGTAGGGTGATTAATACCAGAGTTATAGCCATTTTATGATATTGGCGGCCATCTTGGACGCCATCTTTGTTGTAGATTGCACCTGAGTGTCTAGGAAACCTGAAACCAGTCTAATTGAGTTTATCACACCCTAAAACCTAGGAATAAATACCAAATTTACATCTCTAGGGTGATTAATACTAGAGTTATAGCCATTTTATGATGTTGGCGGCCATCTTGGACGCCATCTTGAAAATAACCACTTTCCGGAAGTTAGATTTTTTGGGACTTTCTTTTGGCCATTAGTGATATCACTTGGAAGCAGAATCAGTTGAAAAACCTTTTGTAGCAATTTTTGGGGGTCAAATCACAAAATGACCCGACTACCTGGTTAAGATTATTTAACTTATGACATGTTAGTTTTCTTGTGCGCACTTACGGACCACAGTTTTTATGTTTATTTTTTTACATAGAATGTATTTATCAGGATTGTACATCAGGAAAGAGTAAAACATGTCTACAAAATAGAAATAGATATTCCCCACCTGTTTACTTATAAGTTTTTGTGATACTTCCTTTTGTGGGGAAGAAAAATAGCGGCAAAATTAACAGCCATTGCCAATACATCAAGGGCTCTTTCCAGTAGGAAACAAGCAACATTAAATGACAGATGCCACCTTTATACAATGTTTATTCTGATTATTCTATTATCAATTAATTTATTTGTCATTTCTCCACGCCACATAATTTATTCATGCAGGGACTAGATCAGTTACATGATGACCTTGTGACCCTGGAAGCAATTGCCTATGAATGTCAAACAGAAGTCAGCATCAGTTTGGAGGTGTTACAAGAGATGGATGAGTTGTCAAGGTTACAGCTTATGATGATCAAGGTAAATAGAAACCTTAAAATAAATCATTTTTCTGGCCTCATTTTTGGCCTATATTACGTTAATATCTAAATATTGTGCTGTGTTATTTTCATGTTTAAGGCCAAAATTGCATTATACCAGTGTATATGTCTTTGATTTTGAGTGTAATTTATCCATGTCTGAATGTTTTATTTTAGTCCTCCAACGAGATGTATGTGAAGAATGTTAACCGATGGGTTATTCCATTTCTGGAGAGGTGTGATAAGCAGAAGCCAGGCAGTAGACAGGAACTCTTGTCAAAGTATATGCTCTCTATGGCCAAGGTGGGTGATAGTAACTAATCCAGCTGAAATTAAGAAACATCATGTTATTTTATTATCCCAATGATTCCCAACAGACTCTCTTAACTTTTGTCTAAACTCTATAGTCTCTGTCATAATATGCTATTTACGAATTTCAAGCTATTTTTATGTAAGCGTGATTTGTTGTTGGGTCCAAATGCATAACACTCGCGAACAAATATGCATGCATGCGTATGGAGATCTCACAATTGACTAATCAGGATGTGCCGGCATTTTTGAATGCTTCCGGTACGCACTTCAGGTTTACGCACGTATGCACGCATTAATGGAATGTTGTCCATAGCATTAGTATGATATTAGTCTCTCCTTTTTACACACTATTAACAATTTGTACTTAGGCCTAAAAAATCAAAAATCAAAAAAATCTTTAAAAAAATCAAAAATTTAAAATAAAAAAATTTTAAAAAAAATATATAAAAAATGAACAAAATATTAAAGTGTTTGACTGTTTGCTTTCATTTTTGGCTATTTTAAGTCCCCAAAGCAGGTGATTTAAAAAATCATAAAAAAATCATGACCAACCTACCCTATTTGTTTTTGTCATGTTAGGCCAATCAAACCATATTTTTTTAGGCCTTATTCAAAAAAAATTTAAAGCCCTCCCTCCTATATGTTGGATTTATTTAATGGCCTTTTTGTGTATGTTACATAGTGCTGTGGTATCCAGGTATATCATCGACCTTGAAAATCATTGATTGTCAATTTGAGCTGAAACAATTGGATTTGCTATCACTTTTAATTGTAAACAATTCGAAAGTGTCAAAAAATTGATTTGAGTAAATTACGATAATATAAAACATGTTTTGTAACATCTGCTTGTGATTGATTTGATTGTTTGTATTGAAGTATATCAAAGATTAGTGTTAAAAGGTCCCATCTACTATAGCTGCCAGGTGTGCTATTTGTGTTTTGAATATATCAAACCCATGGTAACATCCACAATAAATCATACACGGCAGCTATCCCAGGTTTCTCTTGGTACTTCACACCCCCTTAATTGTCATGGATTGTAATGGCCATATCTAACTATAGCTGCCAGATGTGTTTTTGCTGTTTCAAACCTGTGGTAATATCCACAATAATTATATAAGGCAGCTATTCCAGGTTTCTCTTTGGTACTCACACCCCATTAATTGTCATGGATTGTTTTGATAGCTATAGTCTGAACCTGTCATGTTCTGCTTGTAATACACAATTGTTGATTGCTCTCTATTATTTTTTTTCTTGCTGCAGTGTGATCTATCAAATTGTGTGCAGATATTTGAGAATTCAAAGCCTGGGGTAAGTTTGTTGTGTATTTATTTAATTTATAGTAATTTACTATGTAAGGGAAATATATAGATTAACTGTTACTGTTGCACAGGATCTCTACAATGGTTCCTCGACCATGGACATATCCTTATCATGATATTAGATGGTGGATTATATTTTAGAAAATGATTCAATTCATAAATATAGTTGGTGTTTGTTATCTCTCCGCGCGCAAAAGTAATTTAAGCGTACGCACACGATTTTGGCATATGCATGTGTCACGCATATGATGCACAGTGCACTCTGTTGCGTAATGCCAGCCTTATTAACTTGCTTCTGTATAAACTTGCAAACTGAAATTTTTACAAATTTTTGTTGGGGATATTCAAATATGAAAATGCAATTTCAATTTCATTTCCCATTTATTTTTACTCATGTATCCTACAGGTTGCTAAGCCTATAGTCAGTGATCCCAAAGAGGTGATGAAACTAGGGCTAGACTGTGTGTATGCTTGTAAAAGTGATGACCAGCTAAGTCAAGCATTGAAAATCATGGATTGTATGCCAAAGAAGGGATTTGGGTAAGTAGACTAGTAATTTCATATTCTGCTAGGAAATGGAAAATATGTTATATAGTCAGCATCATAATGCTATGGACATAATTCCAACAATGCGTGCGTACATGAGTACAAGCGTAGTGCGTTAAACCTGGAAGTGCAAACTGGCCGCTTCTAGAAAATGACAGTGCATCCTGATTGGTCATCGTGTAATTGTCAAGCGCATGCATGGATCGTTCTTCATGCATTTCATGCATCTGGACGCAGCTCAGTGAAAAATAATAACACGCTTGTGTGATATCCCTTGAATAACGTCCACAGTATTATTACAGTAACTATAGCTGATGGGGGTTATTTGGGGTGTGATGTCCAAGGAATTGCAGCTAGCTGATCTTAGGAGCAATATCAGTGACATTATGATTTTCTAAAGTTATCAAGTATTTCAACATGGCATTTATAATCAAAACAACTATTACATATAGATGTGAAAGAATTATTGCTATAGTCTAATTAATAATTGAATGTACAACATGCATGCACCACAAAGATGATCGGTCCCAAAATTATCACCTTTATTGTTGTGCACGCTTCATGCAATGTACGCAATACGCTGCTTCAATGTGTTTGTTCAATTATAAATCCGACTATAGGTGTAAAGGTAGAAATCAACATCTAATAAGTAATAATTAATTTATCTTCAGGATTCTGTCAGAGGATGTAACTAGTCTTCATGACCTGATTGAACGGTTATTTGATCATATACGAGCATCAGAGATACTTGGTGGTCATGATATGCCTAAACCACCAGTATTTATCAGAGATACACAAGATGATATTGAGGAGTCTAAGAAAATGATGATAAGACTAACCAGACAAGCAGCAAGAAGGTATGATAAGATTGGGTATTGATTACTTGGTTTTTATTTGGTTATGTTTGTTTAACAGACTAAAACATGAGACCGACCCTTTTTTCAATTTGTTAGAAAAGATTTTGACATTTTTGATTTTGTAAAAAAATATTTGGTGAAATTCTGAGAAAAAAAGCAACCAAAAATGCCAGACTGACCAACCCTACCTGAGAGGCCTAAAGGTCTTTTGTTTTATCTTGAGATTAAATAACCTAGAAGATATGTTTATTTCACTCAGGCGTTGCCCTCGTGAAATAAACCAAGCAGACGACGCACACGCTGTTGAAGATTGGTGATACACATACGTTGAAACATGATTTAATCCCTAAATATGCTCAACTTAATACTTGTATCCAGCACTATTCTACAAGTTGTTATCAATGTTATGAGATATTATTTATGTATCCATTGCAGAAAGCCAGCTATGACTGAGTATGAATGGAAACAACTATTGACAGATATGTTAGAGTTACAAAGAAAAGTGTATACCTGCCTTATGCCACAGGAATGCTATGAGGTAATTATCAATGACTAATATATTGTGTCTATGCTTTTATTATTATAGTTTAATCAGTTCAAATTGGCGAGATATATTCACACGTGTCACACATATGATGCACAGTGTGCTTGTTGCCTTCATGCACGCCCACGTCCTTCTGTAATCATTCGCTGCTGTAAGGAGGATTCACCGATTTGTAACTGATCAAACTATAGTTTCTAGTATTGATATAGAACCCTCACCTAAGGATTCAAACTCAAAGCTCTCCAGATGAAATTAAAAAAACAAGGCGTCCAGGAAAACAAGAACAAGTAAATACAGTTTTGACAGCTGACATTTTGAGAACTGTCTTGAAACTAATGACAGTAGGAACAGTGTAAATTAAGATTCAGCTACTATAGTTTAACCAGTTCCAAATTGGCGAGAAATATTAAGTTTTTATCTCTCCCTGCGGAAAAGTAAGCCAAGCAAACACCCGTGATTATGGCCAAATGCAAGCGATATTGGTTGCTCACACGCGTCACAGATATTATGCACAGTGCGCTAGTTGCCTTCATGCGCGCCCACATCCTTCTGTATTTATTCGCTGCTGTAAGGAGGCTTTGCCAATTTGGAACTGATCAAACTATAGTGGTCTTCCCATGCCAGCCCTAGAGGAGGTGCTGTCTCTTACCCATTTTTGTGTCATGTTAATCTTAATGTTGTGCTCATAGCCACTAGCCAGAGCAACTGATAAATGAACCCAAAAAATGTGTGTATTTTTAAAATTATTTGCAATCATTTTATATCGTATTCATTGCCAAATGTTGCCATATTTTCAGCTTATTTTTTTGTAGCTTTATTATTATTACCCAATAGTAATTCATTCCAATTCGTCCTTATCTTCCAGATTTACGTAGAAAGCTTATTAGGTTCCAGTTCCCTACCCAACATCAATCTAGGTGGTGAACTGCTTACAAGAAGTACCACAGATGAACAGTACAAACAACGTAAAGAGAGTGGTAGGGTACCCACAGAGACAACTCGTATCACCTATGAGAAATCTATTGAACTGGTCCTGTCTGCTGCAAGGGAATATTTCAACTCATCGTCTGATCTCATGGATTCATGTATGGATCTTGCTAGGTATGATATTATAATAGATTAAGGTTAAGGCTTGATTTAGGGTCAGTGTTAGGGTAAGGGTTAGATTGAGTGTTATGGTTAGAGTTATGTAGCGTGTGATGGTGGTATAGAGAGTTTATAGATTTAAAAATTCGTATTTAGAAGCATGTTCCAGAACATTCATCATTAACGATAGACTACTTAGCAAATCTTTTCCTCTTTATCAGACCATTTAGGTAACTGAAATCATTTGGCTACATTCTGTGACACCTTTTGAAGTTTGATGGCTTACATAAGCCAGTTGTAATTATTTATGACCAACCACTAACTAATAAGTTATGGTTTAGATTTGTGTAATGATTGTTAGTGGGTAACAGAAAGAGTTAATTATTTTCCTTTTTACTTTTTATTTGTTACTGGTATGCAGAACTTGTCTACAACTAATGACTGACAGACCAGCAGGTATACAGGAAGAGTTGGATCTCATAGCTAGTCTGGCATTATTGGATGATTTCAATGTATCAATACTACCACTACAAGGTAATTAAATGGAATAACAAGTTATATCATAGACTAAAAACTAGCCAAATAATATTCACAAGTGAAATTATTGCCTGCTTATCATTTGACAAATCACAAAAAGGACTTGTTGGCAAACACGATTTTGAGATAGAGGCCAATAACATTGGTGTTATATACTAAAAATTATAGACAAACAAATTTTGCTTCTTGATATCAAATCATAAGTTGTGTTTCCAAATTCCAATTTTTTCAACAGTACATAATTTCATAGTGCAGGAAGTGCTCTTTAAACTGGTATTAAAAACTTAATCGGAGTCAATCCGCCAACGTGTCCTTTTTGACAATGGCTCACATTTAACTTCATCGAAACATAACATGTACTACATTTTGCAATTACATTTTTAATTAAAAGTTTCTGTTTCTAATACTAAATATGTGTGAAACATAAAAATATTAAACCGTAAAAAGTGTATACAATGTGTGTTTTTTTTATCTAGTGAGACTTTGCGAAGATCGACTAGATCTAGTGAAGAAAGTGTTGATGTCATCACATAACTCTTACAAACAGTCACACAGGGTAAGTTACATTACTCACATTTAGACTGCATAGGAATGGTCTACATGCCAAATCTATTCATTTGTATTTCAGCAACTCCCCATACCTGAAGTACAGTTAAATACCTGAACCACGCTGCTATGGGAAATCAGCACGCCGATCGAACCGCACAATACGGATGTGTTTACAGACTACTGCAGTGTGTTGTTTTGGAATGACTGCACACACCTAAACATGAAATGACGTTCAAATCCTTGGTCATTGTTGAAATAAATCAACACGAAGTTCTGAGTTAATTGGAAAAAGAAACTCATCAGCTTGTCTTGTCATTGGAATGAAACACAATATGAATGTATCACAAAATATCCTTAACATTGGTGATTGATTGTTTTTTTGAGGAGTTTAAAAAAGAAAGGGAAACTAATCATCCCACTTCTCCAATCCCTACATAAATTGGTCTGTAATGGACACAGTATGATATGTACTCTATTTGGCTTCCTCTGGACAGTGACGTAATTCTACAGGCGCAGCATTTACACATGGGTATGTATCTTCTGTCTTTCTACGCATGTGTGTAAATGCCAGCACCTCAAGTAGTCCCGCGCGTTTATGAGCTGCAATCGTGATAGACAAAAAGACTATATTTAGTATGTAAAAAGATCCATCAACATCTTTTGAAACTACTTTCCTTTTCAGCTTCTTCAAATTGCCAAACTACTACGAGTCTCGGGTGGTGATGAATCACAGAGGAAGGGGTCAGTTCTTGTATTAATAGCACAGGCAGCTATACAGGTAGGGTTCTGAGTTAATCATGGCACTATCTTTAAACTAAGATTGAATTATTTTGATGGAAATCATCAAAACGTCCCTGAATATCCTGAAAAGTAGACTTCTACAATTAGGCAATGAGTGTAAAAGCTTTTATTGTAATAATATTTGTCTATTTATTAAACTCTTCGTGTGAATGGTGCATGATTGTAACATCCTAACTGATTTGCCCAGATTTACATCCTAAATGGGGTCTATAAACGTACATCTTTTCTCTAGAAATGAATTTAGATCATAAATGCGTTTGTGTTGTTTTGAGAGAAATAAGACAAATTAATGCATACTCGCTGATGCTGATATATATGTGAATAATTGCAGAACCCTGTAGGGCAGCGTTTGAATGAAGCAGTAATATGGGCGTTTTTACGCCCAAATCTGCCGTCGGAAAACCAAAAATTCAAAGCAGGTTTTCCGACAGACGCCCATATATTTTTATGTATAATACTGTATTCGACAGACTTTGTCCAATTCCTGATCAAACTGTTTTAAAAAAAACATGAAATCCAATTTTTCCGATCAATTATCCATCATTTAAAACGCCAAGGCACTATACTCTATTTGTCTTCCTCTGGACAGTGACATAACTGAACAGGCGCAGCTTTTACGCATGCGTATGTATCTTCCGCCTTTCAACGCTTGTGTGTATACGCTAGCGCTGCGTGTAGGCTCGCGCGTTATGTACTGCAATTAGTAGAATACGCAATTACATCACTGTCTTCTGATGGCCAAATAAACTATAGGCAGTAATACATTACATAGAAAACGAAGAAGAATACAATTAAACTGGCGAAAACTGCTTTTTAATATTTGATTTTAATACTTTTTGAAATTCTCAGAAATCTTGACTTTGGCGGATAACCAACATTTTTGGCGGATAACCTGATTTCATATCATGGTTATCCGCGGGATAACCAGATTTTTACTATTTGAACACTGCTGTAGGGGGAGTGCTTAGACATTTTTTATGCACTTTGCTTCTTCTTTTTTTCCCTGTTTTCCCATCGGGTTGTAGCAACTAAGAGTGTATAAATACATGTCAATATGTTCTTTTTTGAAACATTTTCGTTTGTTAACATTCTGATCAGAGCTCATCTTTTGATGGCTAGAGGTATGTTACAAATGCTCAATTCATTTTACAATTGTACTGCCCATCCCTATATACAGGCCAAAGATTACCACACAGCCTACCAGATGTGTAGTGATATCATCAAGCTTAACTATGGCAATGGATGGGTGGTCTGTTATCATCTAGCTGATGAGGAGACCTTTCAAGATATACAAGCTAGAAGACAACTCATTGCATTTGCTGCTGGGTATTGTAATGTAGATTCCATAGAGGACATCATGAGAATCAGAAATAATCTAGAAACACAGGTAACTGTTTTATGTTTTATGTACTTAAAATTCAGTTAGTGGTAACTCTCTGAAATGTTCCCCTGATACTCAGGTAATTTTGCTTAGAACCATTTCATCCCCATGGCAGTTGGATATCATAGCATTGAGTGATGGGAGAAGGATAATGATTACTTTATTTGTAAGCTATACAGAAATGGTGATGCATACTCAGCTTTTGGAAAAATTGTGCACACAGTGAAAAAAGTTAAATAAACTTGACATTCCAACACCATGGCTAACCAATGATTCCGTGTATATTTTCCAAGATTACTAGATAGAAATTGATTGATTAATGGATAAACAAGTTGAACATTTTTATCACAACTTCAAATGTTTCATCGTAACACTTAATATTTTGTTGGTTGTTTTACAGATTGTTTGTTCACAGCTTGGTATACCTGTAGAGTCTAAATCTAGTGATGCCATTCAAGTATCATCATCAGATGAACCAACACCAGCACAGGTGAATAAATCAGGCTAGAAACACTTCTGTGAAGAGAATCGCAAGGCTTGTCAAATTTGTTTTAAAAAACAATATTATGACTGTCAACAGCCAAGAAATCTTCTGTTGATGAAGATGACAAATAATTGGTCACATTCAAATCACCACTGATAAGGCCACACAAAAACACCCTGTTCCATGAGCGACCCATTTTGTTCAGCAATGGGTGAAGAAGAAGAAAAAAAACATGCAAATGAATACCAACCCAAATAGGGTTTTTTTGCTTTACATATTTTGGGGATTTTGACAGTCATTATGAAAAGTCTGTTTGCCCATAGAACAGGTTTTTTAGTAGCCTAACCAAAAAATAAATACAAATAAATATAAATATACATCACTCATTACTTGATCTTAATATATGACTTGATCAATTTTTTACACTAGAGTATCCTCTCAAGGGGCTAAAGACAAGTATTTCATTTTTATTTGTAGAGTACAATGGAATCTGATTTTAAAATACCAAAAACAATTTATTTGTTCCAACCAAATCTCAGGAAGAGAAGACTGTATTGAAGTCAGCCCTACGTATGACCACTGCTACAACAAAGCATGTACTTGCTTCGACAGGCAGTACCACCAAAGCTGTATTATCTGCTGTTGGTGACAAAAAATGGTGGTCTGACACATTGAAATGGGTGCGCCCTCTGTCGCATGGTGGAGAGAAAACCGACGACCACGCTAATCGTCATCATGAGAACTCCAGCCTGATTTATCAAGGCTGTCATCCGTTCTATGAGGATGTTATTGATGATCCTTATGTTAGCCAGGTAAGTTGCTTATTCATGAGTTCACCATAAGACATAAATGCAGACTTTACAAGTTACTTAAAGAAACTTTTGTGTAAGATATGGTAACGTATGTCTTGCATATTACTTTAATTGATTGTCATTTTGCCAGGGATTCTATAATTTTGGAATTGAGACTCCTATACTATAATAATAATAATAATAATGATAACCATATTTGTATAGCGCCTAACATCGAGATCCCTAAGCGCTTTTAACATAAAACATAATAACAAACAAATACATGGATATGGACTATAATTAAAAAGCTATTGTGAACAAATGAGTCTTTAAGGATTTCTTAAACTGAAATATAGTCTCTGCATTTTTCACATGAAGTGGAATATTATTCCAGAATTATCTATGCAAACAGAGATGACCTGTCCGCATTCAAATATTAGGCTTGCAGGGAACTATAGGTATTTATAGATTTAAGAGAAGAATTTCATTTGACAGTATAAAAATTACATTTATATATGTGAATGATTTTTTAAAATGTGTTGTAATTTTAAGAGATTTGCACTACTATTGGTTTAATATTACTGATGTATTACCTACAGCATGAAATGAATTATGGGCGATTCCAGGTCCCATCTAGCAGTCATTCTCCTGTTCATCTTAGTCAGATGTTACTCAGGGTAGGCAAATTATCAGAGGCTAGTTCTGAAGGAAACGATGAAGCGCAGTCAACTACAGAAGGTAAATATTGGGCAACAATTATTAATAAAAAGTGGAAGCCTAAACAATCTTGATGATAACACTTACTGAGTGTAGGTTGTGATTGTGATAAAAGTCATGAATGAAATGTAATTGAATGAATGTAGATCAGTCTGTTCCGAATTGGCGAACATGCTTATGGCAGCAAATGAATTCAGAAGAGCATGGGCGTGTAAAATGCTTGCATGACCCAACATGGGGCATTTGTGAATAGTATGTGTGACATTTTTGTATGCCAGAATAGCGCGCTTACACTGTATTTAATTATTTAATCAATTGTTTGTCATGTTGGTAGGAAAGGCAGAGTACATTACCTTTTATTTGTGATGTGTCATGCTTTGCTGCAATAGAGATCCAATTGTTTTAGCTTACCTGTTTTACTAGTACTGATATTGTGATGTGTTTGGTCACAAAGGCATCACTACAATCAATAGTCAGCTGTTCGCTCTTTTTGCGCTCAAACCAGCTACCACGAAAATAATAGCACACAAATATATTTCTTTTGCATATAGGTCTATGTGATGAAGCGACAAGTTGGAAATTTAAAAAAACCAAAACCAGTCGAGATCTGCAAAGCTCTTACAATTAATTGTGCAAATATTACCTAGCCTACTAAGTTAGAATTTTCTATTGTTATTATTTCTCGTTTTGTAGTATTACTTCAGCTAGCATTGGAAGTTCTTCCTGCAGATCTTACACTTGGATTGTCATACCTGCTTGCACTACCAAATGTAAGTTCATTTGTATGACAAAGATATTTCAATGATAAAAAAAATGAGTCTGAAGTCAAAAATGTCACAATGTTAGTTTTCTATTTTATTGGTTATTTGCAATGCTACATTTTGCAGGAAACCCCATCTTAAACGGACACTCACATGTAATTCCAAAGATATTAGGAATTAAGTGGTATTCAAACAATTAAAACATAAGAAGTTTTACCCTTTGTTTGGTTATATCTCAAAATCAATATTGGCAACTTCCAACTCATTTTGCCTGATCACATCATTATGTGACCCGTCACATCAAAATGGACATGTTGGTGGCCCGAGTCAAATCTGAGTTATTAGTATGACTTGAAAGAGCACATTTTAAGCTTCAAAATAATAACATGTTGAAGGTAATCAGAATTTGTAATCACAAGATATGATTTGAAGAAGCAAAATTTGTTCTATTAGTTTCTTTATATTTCACCAAATATATTATCCTCTATCTCAAAAGGGCGTTTGCTGACAACATGTCCTTTTTAACGTGACTGGTCACATATTTAAAAATACAATTTAGAACTAAACAGTATGGTGTGTTATCATCTTGTTTTCGGAAAAACTGTTGAACTGATCATGATTCACGCCAGTCTTAGCCTTCATCATGTGGTGATACCGTTCATGTATCATCAGAAAATGAAAAAATCATCAAGTAAGTTTTCTTGTTTTCCCCAGCCACTAGATGCTGAGCGATGTTTCCAGAAACTTCCTCGCACCGGTCTAGTGCTCCAAACCGCTGCATACTTCTATGCTATCCAGCTTCATACTACACTACTACCAAGCCTTGAACCAGGCACCTCAGAACATAGTTACTACCATGAATCACCTGTAGAACTGATTGACAAGGTGGTTACTTATGTGACTGATTCCGATGGTTCTGATTGGTCAGTAGATGTGACAAAGCTAGTGTCACAGCTTCAGTACTATGTGACATTGGTGGTGGACTATGACCAGGCGCAGGCATTACAGAAGCTTGGCACAGGTGAGAGTGGCCAGATTTGTACTTGTAAGAAATAATATATGTGACCCGTCACATCAAAATAGACATGTAGGGGGCCCGAGTCAAATCTCAGTTTCAAGTATGACTTGAAAGAGCTTATTTTAAGCTTTGAAATGATACCATATTGAAGATAATCAGATTTTGTAATCACAAGATATGACTTGAAGAAGAAAAAAATATATATAATTTTTTTTAATATTTCACCAAATATCTTGGCGTCTATCTCAAAACTGTGTTTGACGACAACATGTCATTTTGACATGACTGGTCACTCATATAGGCTAATATACGAGGGGGTATCAAAAGGTTTTAGAAATCACCCAGAAGTGAAGGAGCCAGAAACTTTATTTTGATACGTAATCCTTCAGACATCTTTACATAGTCCCTGTGCAAAGTTACACATTTCTCCCACTATTTATTACCTGTCCACAGACCGCCATTGTAGAGATCCTCAGATTAACCGCCATTGATTGATTCTCAGATTGTGTTATTCCCAAAACAGCAATAAATAGTTTAAAGTTTTGACAGAAAGGGGTCAAAGGTCATTACAAACAAGCTTGGTGACAATAAACTTATGGGTAACATGGGGTGTGCACAGATTGACCTCTAATGACCCCTACATGACCTTTGACCCTTTCTGTCAACACTTTAAACTATGTATTGCTGTTTTGGGAATAACACAATCTGAGGCAATCTGAAAATAAATCAATGGCGGTCAATCTGAGGATCTCTACAATGGCGGTCTGTGGACAGGTAATAAATAGTGGGAGAAATGTGTAACTTTGCACAGGGACTATGTAAAGATGTCTGAAAGATCACATAACAAAATGAAATTTCTAGCTCCTTTACTTCTGGGTGATTTCTAAAACTTTTTGATACCCCCTCGTATATTATTTGTTTGTGATATAAGAAAGGGACATAGTAGACTTAAATTGGAATACACTTCTGTAAATCATGGATACAAATAAACATGTGAACGTCCATGGTAGGAATGAGAGTCAGTCTCTGCCAATTGCTAAAGAAACAAAAATATATATTTATGTTCATTATTTCTGCAATTTTGCTTGTAATTATATTTGTAAGAATGGTGTGATCTCTTCCAACATGTATAAATTCGTCAAGAAATGTCAATATGCTGTGTTTTCAAGGAATGCAAACAAATCAATGTGTTTGCGCCAATATGGAGAGTTTATCTTAAGCATTGTGATTAGTTGATCTTAGTTGGCATTTATACTAACACCTTAATATAGTAAACTATTCTCTTGAACTATGTTTAATTCTTACGTTTGTGTGATTCTAGGTGTTGATGTTCAAAGGTTTACTCAAGACAGTGAATACAAGCATGAGACCATACTAGGACTAGCCATGTAAGTAGATTGTGATGTGTTTGTGATATAAAGGTTTACCCAAGACAGTGAATACAAGCATGAGACCATACTAGGACTAGCCATGTAAGTAGATTGTGATGTGTTTGTGATATAAAGGTTTACCCAAGACAGTGAATACAAGCATGAGACCATACTAGGACTAGCCATGTAAGTAGATTGTGATGTGTTTGTGATATAAAGGTTTACCCAAGACAGTGAATACAAGCATGAGACCATACTAGGACTAGCCATGTAAGTAGATTGTGATGTGTTTGTGATATAAAGGTTTACCCAAAACAGTGAATACAAGCATGAGACCATACTAGGACTAGCCATGTAAGTAGATTGTGATGTGTTTGTGATATAAAGGTTTACCCAAGACAGTGAATACAAGCATGAGACCATACTAGGACTAGCCATGTGAGTAGATTGTGATGTGTATGTGATATAAAGGTTTACCCAAGACAGTGAACACAAGCATGAGACCATACTAGGACTAGCCATGTAAGTAGATTGTGATGTGTATGTGATATAAAGGTTTACCCAAGACAGTGAATACAAGCATGAGACCATACTAGGACTAGCCATGTGAGTAGATTTTGATGTGTTTGTGATATAAAGGTTTATCCAAGACAGTGAATACAAGCATGAGACCATACTAGGACTAGCCATGTAAGTAGATTGTGATGTGTTTGTGATATAAAGGTTTATCCAAGACAGTGAATACAAGCATGAGACCATACTAGGACTAGCCATGTAAGTAGATTGTGATGTGTTTGTGATATAAAGGTTTACCCAAGACAGTGAATACAAGCATGAGACCATACTAGGACTAGCCATGTGAGTAGATTTTGATGTGTTTGTGATATAAAGGTTTACCCAAGACAGTGAATACAAGCATGAGACCATACTAGGACTAGCCATGTAAGTAGATTGTGATGTGTTTGTGATATAAAGGTTTACCCAAGACAGTGAATACAAGCATGAGACCATACTAGGACTAGCCATGTGAGTAGATGTTGATGTGTATGTGATATAAAGTAAAACTAAACTGCTTTTTTTATCAGCCTAAAAAGTGCATTCTAAGCCGTAAAATGAATGATGCCTCGTTGAAGAAAATAATGAGTAGTTTGTATTTGCCAATAATAATCAACATTATTTTGGCTGTATGGTTTAGAAAATAATTTTGCTACTTAATATTTGTTCCCTTTATACAGGACCCTTGATGAGGAAGTGTATGATTTATCAATAGCATTAGCAAGGCGTTATGAGCTGCCACTATGGGAGGTCTACATGTCACACTTAGACTTTCTCTTCTCTGAAAGTGGGTGAGTACTCTATTTTCATCTTTGTTCAATAATTAAGTGTATATCCTGTTATACGAGGGGTGATTGATAAGTTCACGGCCTAAGGTAGAAGGAGATGACCTACATAGTTTTAATTTGGCATGTGTGTAGTTCGACTTGTTGGATGATTATACAGAAAGTTTGATGTTGTTATCTTGTCTTGTTTTTCTGTTACAAATAATTAAACATTGTCAGTCAGCGGTTTTTGTGAAATAAGCCTTGAAAATGGAACAAATTGACAAAATCAGTCATTGCGCAGTCATCCGCTACCTCGGTCGCAAGGGCTTAATGCCCAAGGGAGTCCACAAGGACATTGAGGCCACACTTGGGGAGGATGTCCCTTCGTACACCATGGTAAATAAGTGGGCTGCGGAATTCAAACGGGGCAGGGAGAGCCTGGAAGACGACCCCATCCGGGAAGACCAGTCACAGTCACCACAGAGGACACTATTGACAAAATTCTTGATATGATCTTAGAAGATCGACGGGTAACACAGCGTTACATTGCCACAGAGCTGGGTATCTCCCAGGAACGCGTCCATGCAGTTATCCACGACGAACTTATTATGTCGAAGGTGTCAGCTCCTTGGGTCCTGAAGCTCCTTAGTCCTGCTCAGATCAGATTCGGCACAACATGTCAAGGGACAATCTTGCCATTTTTAAGGTGGATGGGGAGAGATTTCTCCAATGATTCGTGACCATGGATGAGACCTCGGTCCACAACTTCCAACCAGAGACTAAAGAACAATCAAAGCAGTGGAAACACGCAATGTTTTTAGCTCCCAGAAAGGCGAAGACCGTGAAGTCTGCAGGCAAGGTGATGGCCTCTGTATTCTGGGATACGGAGGGTGTGCTGCTGGTGGACTACCTGGAGAAAGGTAACACTAAACACTATCACCGGGGCTTACTATGCTTATCTCCTGAAACAGCTCCGAGAGGAAAAATAAATTTAAAAATCGGAATGGAAAGCTGACAAGGGGGGGGGGGGGGGGGGGGGGGGTGCTCTTCCATCAGGACAATGCTTCAGCCCGGAGTCCATAGTGGCTATGGCTGCCATCCAGCAATGGGGATTCGAACTGGTCGAGCACCCGCCTTATTCTCCGGATTTAGCACCCTCTGACTACTATCTGTTCCCGAAGTTGAACAAGGAACTCGGTGGTCATTATCTTCCCTCAGATAATGACGTCATTGATGATGTGGACCACTTCCTGAAGGGCCAAGATCCAGCCTTCTAAGCCGGAGGGATCCGTATGCCACTTGACCGCTGGACCAAGTGTTGATGTTCGAGGGGACTATGTTGAAAAATAAATTAATATGATTATCTAAAACCAACTCCTTCTACCTTAGGCCGCGAACTTATCAGTCACCCCTCGTATTTTTAACTTTGTTCATACCTACTTTTGATTAAAAAGGTACACACAATCCTGTGTTCACAAGAATAGAGGGCTCATCTCCCTTTCAAAGTGATAGGACCAAACTTACTCCTGTGCTGTGTAGAGATTGCTATACATCCTGCACAGCGAGTGTGTTATCTTCCAAGCATTGAAGCATTTTTGTACTCATTTGAATATGCATTGGTAGAGTGGTTATATGTTAACAACTTGGTGCATACCTATTTTTGATTAAAAGGTAATTGAGGTAAAGTGTCTTACTCAAAAGCATCAAAATTGAACACAATGCAACTCAAACCCACAAATTTGTTGCAAGTCCAGTGCAGTATCTACTGAATATCCAGTAAATCAATCAACTATCATCAATATAAAATAAATTTCCTTATGATTACAGCTTGTCAACACCAGAAATAGAAGAGCGTGTCAACCATATTGGCATCAGACCTACCTTAGTGGAGGAACCTGCTAAATTTTACGAGCGCCTCCAGTCAGACGTGTACCCAACTATAGAGGGCAGTGATCACTCACGACTAGTGTATTTTTACACCCTGGTTCAGTTTTGTTCTGCTAAGATTGAGGGCCTTAAAGTGAAACCTGAGATTCACATTAGGGCTCTGAAGAAACTCAAATCTGCTGCTCCAGGTAAATGGTGGCTTTAATAAGAGAATATACATGGATCAATAACATATATACAGTCCAACCACTTTTATCCGGCCCTCTTTTATCCCGAAAACTCTGTTATCTGGCTGAATGATCCTAATCATTTTATTCTCATACTCTGAAGCATTTGAAAGCCATCTTTTGATGTTGGTTGTACTGTTTAGGGCTTAAATAATACATTTGTCACTGTTATAACCACTCATTCGATACTCTTTTATTGTTCCAATTTTAGCACTTCCGACAGTCAATGCAGAATTACACAATTGGCATATCCAGATATTTCACTTATCTGGCCATTACTTGGTCCCATCCCATCATTTCCGGACAATAGAGGTTGGACTGTATTACAAAAAAGTAACAGCTAAATATGCACAACAATGATATATATACGCTTTGAGAGCCAACTGTAAAGGGCTGTTAATGAGCAGAAATGTTTAAAGATTATCTTGAAAATTGACAAATTATGGATATCACTATCTTGATATTGATTTTTTATTCTAAATAAAATGTTTGATTTCTGTAATAAAGCCTATATTTATTTGACCCATTAGGACTTGATTACAAGCGGTTTTCAGACGGTGATTCTAACCCAGTGGATGTCATAGCACCAGTACTCAAAGAATCTAATGTAAACGTCATTGCAAAATTAGCTGCCAAGATGCCTATGAAGGTTGGTGAAAATATTATATTAGTACATTGGATAATATACAGAAACTATGAGCACAAATAGAGATCTCTAATGCTCACTTAAAAATAATATTTCTTTGGAAATTCATATTTTATAATTTGGTAATAATATCATGCAATATGAATGACCTCATGAATGTGTATGTCAGATATTCCCCAATCAAACGACTCATTAATGCATCTGTATGCGGAAGTTTTCAAAATTATGCACATTAATGATTTTCATGTAGTGCATTTTGTTTCAGAATGACCTAGTGCACCAACCACTTACTTGTGTGTTGCCCATTCGTGGTCAACTGCTGCTGATTCTTTTGCAAGTACATTTTACTTAGGGGCTGTTCCATTAATCACATGGAGATGTACATATAATAAAAGACAAAAACAATATTTTTGTGATGTTTTTAAGCAAATTGCATGTTTTCCCAAAACAGATTCAATGTATTACATTTATGAGGCTAATGACTTTGATCAGTCGATTTATCTGGTTCTGTGATAATTCATAACATTTTACTTCAGACCTCAGAATTGTTTGCCCCTCAGGAAATTTTGCGGTACCAAAGTGAAATGTTATGAATTTCCACAGTACCTCTAAACAACTGATGCACAGTCATTAACCTCAAATTAGAATGCAATACAATGTTAACAATTTTCATGAGGCAGGCGTTTGCAGACGACATTCCAAAATTTCACAAAATGTTATAAAAATCTCAACATTATTAAATTTCATTACCATATTTAGAATTAACATGAGAAATGCATTAAGTAAGTACAAGCATGCTTAGTATTGGTTCAGTAATTCTTGAGATTTACTTAAAAAGTTGGGAAAGGTTTCTGAACAATCTGTTTTGAATATGGTAAACCAATGGCCGCATGGAAAGTGTTAATATACAAATATTTGCTATTTCCTATATGATTTCAGGATGGTAGCTCTCTTTCTCCCAGTCAAGTCTACGCTGCTTATTTGAGGAAACTCTTTTGGGAAGGGGATAGAAACTTCAAGAAAGAACCTGAAACAATAGCAGATTGGTTGCATAGATACGAGGGATGTGGGGATTTCTTTGCAAAATTAGCGCCGGAGGAATTTGTGTCATTTGTGGCCGATGTTGTATTCTCAACCAAATCTCATGACAAGGTACATATTGGAAAATATAAGAACTTGGGATGAACTTAAAGGATACTCAATTATAACACCTCATACATATTTATAAGGGTATCCTCTTTTTGATTGTTTAATTTTTTTGAAGTCAAATAAATGAAAAAAGCCTGCCAAATGCTTGTTTGTTTTTATACGACTACCGGAGGTTTAGAAAGTTTTGACTACTTCCCTCAAATCAACACAGAGCCTATGAATATTACGTAAATATTGAATGCCAAATATGAAGTTGAAAATCTGCCCGGCGAACTTGACAACAACAGAAATGTTAGCGTCTGCTAAACATCTGCCGCCAAAATTCGCTCCACTAACCGACACAGATTTGGGGCTTTTTTTGGATAACGATGCTGCATCGACCAAGTATGTAATACATAAATCCGTGAAGGTCTTCCGCAATTATCAGGAAGAATAGGATGTGATCTTCGATTATATTATTTTTTGCTAGAGGAATTGAGTTATAGTCTTGCATGCTATGTGTAGGCCTCGAAGCACTGTAAGGCAAAAAAAAAGTGTTTGCTTGTCCAAATCCGACCGACCGTCTTCTACAGTCCCGACCGTATCGTTTTTAACCTTTTTTCATTTTTTCCCCAAAAAAACCCGACAAAAATCACCTTTTTTCGTTGGTGAAAAAAAAAAAATCATAAAAATGGAAGAAAAACATGTTTTGAAACACCACTTTTTTTTTAACATTGAGATATTTGTCTTTTGCATATGTATTGTTATTTGTGAGTGTTCATATTGATACTTGATACAGGATTTATAAAAAAAAAATCCGACCTATCGACCCATCTATGGACAAGCAAACCATTAATTTTGTTCGGCCTAAGCGTAAGTTTTTTTCAATTTTCAATTTAGTTTTGGCAATGAAATGTGTACGAGGTGTAATAAAACAAATACAACATGGGCCATTTCAGGGAAGAAGTGGAAACTAAGGGTCCCTTGGTGTTGGCAATAATTGATAATAATAATTGATTAATAGTTGATTGGTGTCACCCAACATAGTGGGACTAGTAGTTTGCACTTCTTCCCCTCAAACCATGTTGTATTTGTAAACTTCAAGTCTTCTTTGCAAGTTCTTCAGGTATATAACTCTTTGTACTATTGTATCCCTGCCCCAGCTTGCATTAGAGTGTCGGCAGAACGTGATAACCAGAGCTCTCAAGTATGCCAGGCAACAAGGGGGAGGAAAGCAAAAGTTTGTTATGGAGAAGAGGGCAACATTTAGTGTAGATGATGCTGTCACAAAATTAATGCAATTTCAAAAACATCTACAAAGTCTAGAGGAGGATGGAGCAGATGTATTGAAAGAGCAGGATAAGGTAGGTTACACAGAAGATGTTTGTAAGTATCTTATGCTTGAATATGCAACTCTTTATTTTCTTCTTAAAAAAAATATCTTAGGAGTATCATGCATATTTGTGACCAGTCACATCAAAAAGGGCACGTTGTCAGCAAATATAGTTTTGAGATCAAGGTTAATATATGTGGTGAAATATTAAAAAAATGTTAGAAAAAAATATGCTTCTTCAAATCATATCTTGTGATTACAAAGTCCAATTAACTTCAACATGGTATCATTTTAAAGCTTAGCATTTGCTCTTTCAAGTCATACCAATAAAATCAGATATCATGTGAATATAGCCAAATAAAGGACAAGTTGAGACAATTAAATTATCAAAAGATATAAGTTGAAACATGTAATAATTACATTTATTTCTTTTGATATACAGGAATATGGAACTTCATATTTGCAGAAATATGATTTGACTCAAGGTGAACCAGAAAAGGTATGTCAACAACAACAAAAATCTTTCAATTTATTTATTGTATAGCTCGATCAGCTCCAAATTGACGAAGCCTCCTTACAGCAGAAAATGAATACACAAGGATGCAGGCGCGCATCAAGGCAACTGCGCACTGTGCATCATATTTGTGATGCGTGCATGCAACCAAAACCGTTTGCGTGTAGGCATAATCTCTTGCGTACGGTTGGATTATTTTTCCCGCCCAGAGAGATAAAAAACAAAAAAATCTCTCCAATTTGGAAGTGATTAAACTGTAGTCAGATTGATGTACTCACATGTATCAAACAAGTGTTCCGTTTCTTCATATTGATGAATACTTGATAAATCATTTGTTTTTTACAGCTCAAGAGATGGTTGATAGAACTGCTATGTAGTGGAGCAGATTTAGAGTTAGTACAGAAATCACTAGCACTTTGTCAACTGGAGAAATGGTCGATTATTGTCGCAGTGAAAGAAACACTTACAGCAATTGTCAACCATCTCAAGTAAGTTGTATTTTTCAGAGGTTCATCTTTTGATTTTCCTTATATATATATTATAGTCAGCTGCAAACAATGTCAGTATTTTTAACTGTAACAAGTCAAGGGTTTAGCGCAACCAAGCTTGATCTGCAAATTGCTGCCAGATGTTATAATGTGTGGTAGTCTATAGCAGACCCATTGATATTAACTAAAAGTAACACAGGGCAGGTATAGGAAATGTTTGCACTTACATCTCAGTGATGTAAAAAGGCATATCTACAATATAGCTGCCACATGTTATATTTCAAGAATGCTCTAATATATGCCCTTGTGATATCACAATCTCACAAATGGCAGCCATTGCAGATAAGACTTTGTTGCACTGAACCATCGTAGTGCACACTAAGCGTAAACACAGAGGTGCAGTTCCCATTGGGTAAATAGAACAGCAATTTCACAAGAACAAAATGTGTATCCTGATTGTATCTATCGTGTCAGTCATCAATGATACCAGCCAAAATGAAAAAATGATACCAGCCACACACACATTGTGTAGCATGATCATGTAGAACCAGTGCCAAACTTTGCCAGCAACCATAAAAAACATACTAAATGATTAGACTGGGATAATTCATCATAAGACATGTTAATGGTATTATTACATAACAAAATGTTCCATAACAAAATGCTCCATATTTCAGGGAAAGTGATTGGGGGGGGGGGGGGGGGGGGAGATTGCGGTCACTGCAAATGATATAGTTTCTTTGCAGAATTGTCTAAGTGTTTTATTCTGCTTTACAGACCATCTACACTTAATTGATGATACGCAATTAAGTTACATATCATATCACAAAATGAGGGAATTGTTATCAAAATCAACTTTTGAAACCAAACTCGCAGTCTTTTCAAACATTTCTCATTCCATGGAGGCCAAGTCATCCATTGAAAGTCAGCATTTAATTGTAGTTCAACCTTGTATTGTTTTTTCAGAGATGAGGATAATGATAACAGTATGTTGCAAGATGCAAGTAATCCTTTAGATTTACTCAAGACAGTTATTTCAACTATCAGCAAACATGAACAGCAAGGGTAAGTATAGAATAAAAGAGGAAACTGAAAAAGATGGGAAACGAATTCAAAACTGTCCACGCGGCTATTAGTTTTATCATATACAAAACAGATTTTTCAGAAACCTTTCCCAACTTTCAAAGTCTATCTTAAGAATAATTACTGAACCAATATCAGGCATATTTGAACTTATTTTAATGCATTTCTCATGGCGATTCCAATATGGTGAAATTTTGGCTGCCGTGTGGAAAGTGTTAAGAAGAAAAGAGTTTGATTTATAGTTTCTGGTATGTATAGCTTTAATTTTAAACCAAGAAAATTGGATTTCAAAACTAGAGAGTTAAAAACTGGCAACAAACTTCCTGAAGGCATAATTCAAATAAGAATGTCTACAATAAGTAATATTAAACATTTATATTTATTTTCATTGTTGAAAAATCAAAAACATTTCCGGTAAACTGCATTATCAAATGCATATGAATATTATGTTGGATATGATCATAGTTGTCTCATCTTAAAATGTGCATTGTCTTTCAGGGGTAGTCTGGTGTCTTCCGGTGATGTATTAGATGTACTGCGGCCATTTTGTTGTGATACAGCATACAGTGCCAAACCAAGAATTGATGTGCTTCATATACTAGAAGAGGTTAGTGATGTATTAATTTTATTATTCACTGTTTGTTTATATTAACCCTAAACCCCTAACCGTGTTTTCAACCGGGATCACAATTTTAAAAGAGAAAACACCAACTAAATTTCAAGGGAACGGCCAGAAATTGATCCTGGGACCCTCAGCACTCACAATATTGCTGTTGGATTTTGTAAAAAAAAATTAGGTTATTGAAAATCTGACCAGTTGTCAAGGGTATGATTTTAGTTTTGAATGTAATGAATATAAAATTTGATCTATTACTAGAGCACTTTTGTACGGACTCTTTTAAAGAAAGACATAATTCTATTCCTATTTATCAGCCTATAATATTATCTATAAGTAATTAGTTAAGTCTATGTATAATTTCTTTCTATTTTGTTTTTGAATATTTGTCAGACCTTCAAATTGAACAATGATGATGCACAGATGCTTTTGTACTACAGGACAGAAGCAATTGTTTCTAGTCATTGGCAAATTAAGGTAAGATTAGAAAAGCATTTACAGTGTATTTCAGATGTGTCAAAGTCTTTCTTGCAATAATAAAGTTGAGAGAATCATGATGTAATTTCTGCATTTAGTGGACTTTTTAGAATCAGTAATAATTATTTCCTAAGAAAAAAGGTTGTTTGTTTATAAAAATAGTTAGGCCCTAATGCACTGCAACCTTGAACAAGAACATTTACACATACTTTTATTTATTTAATTATATGATACCCTTAGAATGTATCAGTTTGTTTTCAATATGGTGATGACCTATTCAGATGAAGGAATCTCTCACAATTCTCAATTGTGTAACTATCCAATATATTTGATGTAAATCATAGACATGGTCCTCAAATGGAGATATGTGACCTGCTCCCACAAAATGAGTGTAAAGTCGAGGCGAAGATGTTGCTGAATTGAGGCAGCATAGCATGTTATTGATTTGCTGTTTAAATTGTTGTTGGTATGGACCCAAGGGCCCTTCTATTATAGAGGAATTTTAAAATGACAGTATGTATACATATTTTAAGAGTATTACCAGCCATGCCAGGCTATTTATTTTATAATCCCGCTATAAATAGAAGGGCTTGGTCCATACTAACAACAAACGGCAAAAATCAATAACATGCTATCCTAGCTCAATTCAGCAACATCTTCGCCGTGACTTTACACTCATTTTGTGGGAGCAGGTCACATATATGATATTGCAATATACATTTTATTCCTTTTCTCCACACAACAGGTATCAGAAACCAAAATCAGTACGGACAAAGGGCGCCACCAATTGTTCAAGAGGCTGCTGGAACAAAGTGAATCGTGGGAGCAGTTGATAGCATTGAGTTCATTGTTGCATCAATGGCCTGTGTTAGAGGCTAATGATAAAAGGTAATGGAATCTTCTGTCTCATATAAAAATGGCCGTTGTGGGAGGCTACAAGTAAATAGTACTGCAGAGAATGGGGTTTTTCCCTACAAATATTTCATGAATATAAGTGATCATTTCTTCTCATAGGAACTATACATATACATTAAGTTTAGATTTGGTAAGTGTGCACAAAAATTGTATGCACATCATGCAAAAATCAACCCGTTCATTAAAACACCTTTGCTATAATAATAATATTAATGAGAAATTTGGATAGCGCCAAATGCAAAAAAGCCTCTGAGCACTTGATAACATTAAAAGACATTAAAAGAACTATAAATCCCATTAAATATAAGACCAGTGCAATAATAAGAGTACCATTCATAAAAAGTGGCAAGTGAAAATGGTGATATTTAAAAGTTATCCCTAGTACATGTATTGTTTAAATAAAGATGTGTTCAATGCTGACTTGAAGCTGTTCAGAGACTGCAGATGCCTTTTCTCCTCTGTTAGCCCATAACATAATAATGGTGCAACAATGGTGGTGCTGATCATTGCTATTAAGTACTAGGATTTGTTAATGATATTTTTTATTTAATTTTATTTATTTGCCAAGTGAAAGGCAGTATATGTTAATTGCTATCTTGGTGCCTTCTGTTGTCATTAAGATGACTGCTATTAATGAGTTGATATACCCTTGCCCTTATTATTTGCTTTTACTCATTTGTCTTTTGAGAGACATCTATAATGGCTCTTCAAGGTAGGCTGTCACCCCTGGCCTGTAGTCTGGACATTTGGTTAGCATAATTCAGAAAAATGGGGTTTTTGAACTGGCTGGATTTTATTCTTGTTTGTTTTCATTTCATTTTATTTTAAATATAATTTTATTTATTTTTTACTTCTTTACTGATTTCCTTGTGTTTAATAAAGTATAGTGTATGAGGGTCATTCAAAAGTTGAACCTCCTACCTCATAACTTTGTTATTATATAAGCCAGTCTTATGAAATATTACACAATTGTAACTTGGAACCTCAGCTACTAATTCATTGTAAATTGATCTGAGTAATGGTAGTACTTTTCTGTAGATGTCACAGTTAAACCAAACTTCCATTTAGTGTGACGGAAACGGATGAAAAACAGCAAAATATTGCCCAAGTGCTATTCATTTGGCCTATTTTAAGAGACAAAACGCACCTAATTGGTAAATTAAAACCCTTCTTAATGTCAGATATCTCTTTAACAGACTATAAACAATAACGGTGACTGATTTCTTTGGAAAAAATATGCCCTCTGATTAGCCAGATGCGTATCAGGATAATCAATACAGTTTACCCCTCCCCCAAAGAACCCTGCAAAAGATATATTTGATTTTCATAAGAACTAAGAGATCTTCAACATACAGGACTAAATGGAGGGATTACAAGTCTCTTGAAGAGATAGTTTCTTATCATTGACTATCCAATTGACTATTCTGAAGGTTGCACATAAGGAAACCTCATAAAGTGACTGTTATGTTAAAGATTTAACATAGACTTACTTGACTTAAGCAAGTAAGTCACTTGACTTAAGCAAGTAAGTCAAGTTTAACATAAAAGGCATCACTGTGGCTTTTGACTGATTAGCAGTATTCCAGTATGCCAAAGGCATAGCAATATATTAGAGTTGATATTACACTATTTGCAAGCCTACAAGAGTTAATGTTGCTTACAATCTTATTTATACAAGATAATATTGTAATATATTCAGGTATCATTCATTGATTTTTATTTTCAGTATTCAAATCGTGCTCTTATATCTAATCATACAATATAGACAACCCTCTGAGATTTGTATTTATTTTTAAAGGTAATTTTCCATTTCCATTATCCAAAATCTCTCACTGGCTTTGACCGCATCATAAAAAAGTGAAACAGATATCTATTTATGATTTACTATAAATGTGTAGCTATGATTCAGAGTTATAATCATGACAAATGTCATGAGGCTGACATTCATATAAGCGATGTTATGAGTGAGGAGGTAGAACTTATTGAATGACCCTTGTATAAGGAAAAAAGAGAGATAAAAAGGGTACAAGAGGAAGCCAGGTAAGTTAAGCTTTTTAACAAATCTGGTTTGCCAGACAAACTAATTTGTGTGCCTAAAAGTCCTTTGAGTTAAAAGGTTACCTGACCCATTTTGTTTTGTTTGTATTTTTGTGTGCAGTGATGTAGAGAATCAGCCATACATACAATTACTCTCATCATTAGCCAGACATCCAGCCATGCGTGAACACATTCAAGTGGTTGTAGATCTTGTGGAAAGACTTCATAGAACAAAACCATTATCAACTCAGGTAAATGAGCAATTAGTATAATTGTTTTGTTTTTTCAAAATGTCCTTGAATTTTCAACCTATTAAAAAAATGTTCTCAAAAATGTGATGACAAATATGAGCCGATCAGGCCCATAGAACAGGGTTTTTTTTATTCCTCGACCTAATAGGATTGTCATTACTTACTATCGAATGGGCTTGAATACACGCTCCATTAAGCTACAGGTAGTTGCATTGAGCAGCATTTTTTAATTAAAACTTTTAATGGAATATGCATGTATGGCGCATATTTAGAAATTCAAACTTTAACATTAATAACATTTAGTCATGGAGGTCTTGTGGCCCAATGGATAAGGCACTTGCGCAGTAAGCAAGAGGTCCTGGGTTCGATTCCCGGGCGAGATCGTTTTCCCATAATTGTCTCTTTTCTATCCACGTCGGCGAACCTGTTTAAAATATTTATAATTTGTTTAATACCCGTCGTATATGCCTAATTTCTATGCATGGATATCCATTAAATATATCCATATCAACCATAAAACCAAGGTGGTATTCTCTCATTTTTAAAGTTATTAACCTTAGATATGTGTATTTTCATAAATTATGCTTGTATGCATCGAGTATTTGACTGAAAAATCTAGAATAAATTGTACAACACTGTGGCAAATGTGTGGTAACATTGGGGTCATGCTTAGTTAAGATTATTTTAGTACTATGTGCTATGTACATATGTGACCAATCACGTCAAAATGGACATGTTGGAGGCCCAAGTTTAGTCTGAGTAATTGGTATGACTTGAAAGAGCACATTTTAAGCTTTGAAATGATACCCTGTTGGAGGTAATCAGACTACGTAATCACAAGATATGATTTGAAGAAGCATATTTTTTTCTATTATATTCTTTATATTTCACCAAATATATTGGCCTCTATCTCAAAACTGTGTTTGACGTCACATACAGTCACTGGCATAATGCTATGGAAAGAATTCAAGCTATTTCATGCAAGCGTGATTTGTTGTTCCCGGGGCTGAGTCTAAATGCAAGATATGCGCAACTACCCGCTAACAACTATGCATGCATGCGCGTGGTGATTTCAAAACTATTATAATCAGGATGTGCGGTTATTTTTGAAAGCTTCGGGTACGGGTTTATGCACATATGCACACATAACAATAACTAATAGCATCCATCTTTAAATAAATTCAAAGTTGTACAATTTAGTAATATTTGTTGTCTATTTTATTTCAGTGTGTAAGTTTGCTTCATGAAGAGCTCATCAATGGTAAACATATGCTGTGTGCCATCAAGATAGTCCTGATCACCAAACAATCATCTCTATACAAGGATATAGTGGAAAACATGACACAGGTAGAACAGGTTAGTAGTATAATCTGTGCCCCTTCTCCTCCTCCTCCCATCAGGACTTGTAGGGTTTATTTTTAGTGTGCCATCTAGATAGTCCTGATATTTTGCTTGTTTGAACAAAAATTGATTAAAAGAATTGTTTTACGGGAAAGGTTTTGGGGGGGAAGTGTTTATGAAAAGCTTATATGCAAAACATGCTTAGTCCATCAGAACTCAAAATTGAGATTATTTGAAGTTTGTATCTCATTCCGTTGCGGAGATATTACAAATTGAAGTTTTGGATATTTTCGGTATTTTGCGCAAAAATTTGAATTAGAATGGCCCAAAGACGGAAAAACCTGTTAACTCAAGGGTATCTATTACAAGTGAAATTGTTTTGATTTGTTGTTACAAGATCATGTTATAGCCGGTTTTCAGAATAGGGAGCACAAGGTAGCTTTTGAAATATGTGCACTTTCAAATTACAAGATAGTTTGAGAAAAAGTTTTCCATATGACCATTTTATTTTGTAATTTTTCTTACTAGGGAAATACAATCAGCGAAATAAAACCCCATTTTCTCTTTTTCGTTCTCAGTTTAATTCTAGTTGTTATGATGAACAGATGCTACAACTCCTTCTTGATTGTGATCTCACTGTTGACATTATATCAACACCTTTCTATGGACCACTAGCAGAACACCTTCTGAATAAAGATGAGGATGACATTGGGTCAAAGGTCAACTCCATTGCTGATCAACTGCAGTCTGCTGGGTATTCTGCAGAGGCTGGATCACTGTTACTGAGACACAGAGGGACAAATCCTATGCTCAACACGTTGGATTCTGCATTATCAGCCTTATCTCATTGGTTGAAGAAATAACTGTAATTGACTCATAACATTTGGCTGCGGCAATATTTCAATAGACAGTGACAGATCGGTATTTAGGGGTGATATCGAATTGAAGTGATAATTACGTCATTGAAACAAACATCTATGACACAGCTCAGAAATCACTCTTACCAACACAAAAAGCATGCCAATGCCCCAGGTCATTTATTTTTCATGCATGTATGAATGAGTAGATTAAAGCTCTCAAGTACTTTCGCATAGAACCAAACAGCATCTAAACCATTGTTACTATAATTCAATAGCAGTTCATTTAGCATCAAACAGAATAGGCCAAACATGGGGAACTGATCAGCCAATAATTATAAATTTATCTGTGTGATCATTCACATTCATTTGTTGAAGACATAACTGAAAATAATGCATAAATCTGGATATTTATCCTATATAGCTTACATGGCTAAGGTCTCATGTCTTTTAAATTTCTGTTGTAACAGGTATGTATCTCTTCACGGTAACATTTGATCAAGCTTTTTAGAAAAAATACAAGATTTTGATATTATATTTTGCATTATATTTACTGTTGCATCTTGTGGTGTATTAAATATCTGTTAACAAAAATGTAAATGAAGATGATCTTTTTGATGCAAACATGTAAAGATAGTTTATTTTGCCTCAAAAATGCCAGTATTCCAATACGCCTGTTTTGAAATGGGTATTATTTAATAATAATTTCAGTTGCTTTTTTGAAATTCTTATCCTTTTAAAAATCAATTTTAGCCATTGTGTGATATATGAACCAAAAAATCGATCAAAAGAGAGATGTTATCAGGAATAGAATGTCGTTAAAGTACACATCCAAATGAATTTATAAAAATGAATTATTAATTGATTCTTGCCGTATTACTTGGTATGAATATCGAAGTAATGGTAATCCATTTTAGCAATTTCAAAAATTACAATCATGAATATTAAAATCATATTTTATATTGGTCTTGAAAGATGAGTTCAATCGTATGCAGATGTAATCAAATTGTATGTTATCAGCTTTAAATGAGTTGGGTCTACACCTAACACAAACAGTTCCTGATCAGGTGCTTTTATGTAAGCTCATTTAAAATCAGTAATCTGTATCAAAAATCTAAGATATACACTACACGATCAAATTTCCACTCCACAATATGAAACCTCATTCATAAAAATTGAGTGGATACTTTTTAAGTTTAAACTTTTTAAGTTAAGCAAAATAGTTATTTTTTGTATGTGATGTCATTGATTTGTATTGAACACTGTGTATTATCGAAGCCGGTCAGGCATGTATGGATGAATGGTGAGCTGTGATTAATTTCACACAAATTGTCACTGCTAAGCACACACTTGGCAATGATATCCCATAGAAAATCATCTTAATGCAACTGTGTACTTGGTTGGTCTGGAAAAAAGGGCCCCCACGCCCCCAGGGCCGAACCCTGGACCTCTGGGTTCAGCGGCAAACGACTTACCGCTAGGCCACGGGGGTCAACCATACTTGGCTCAGTATACTGAGCCAAGTATAAAGCCTAGGGCCATTATTTCATCGAAACACTTCCACGCCTGCTGACACAAGCACACCGCATCATAGTAATTCGTAGTACTCAAGTGTTAGGGTTAAAGAACAAAAAATGCTTTTGGAATATATCTTTATTTAATGACAATTGTAAAACAAATTAATTTAACAATTGTAAACATTTGGTTTAAGGTTTTAATAAAAATTGTCAAAGGAGTTACTAACAAGATTTTTCTGCAGAGGAAAGCAACCTTTTGGTACAAAGTAGGATGGTAAACCTACAGCAAGTCATCCATGTCAACATTATTATTTGAGTACAGACACCTCCCAAGTAGAAATGTATATTGTGTTCAATGTTATAATATTGACAATTTACTGTGTGATATAACAAACAGTACATAAAATATAGCCTTAATATAAAATCCAGTCCATTGTTTAGATTATTGTTTAATGATTGTGCAATGCCTGCTATGTTTATTACAAGATGAAATAAATCAAAGTATATGAATCATAATTATGTATTGCACTGATATGCATTAATTGGTGTGTTACTGACACATATCTTACCGTCTTACCGCTCCCATAACCCTCCAGGGTCGTAGGGGCACTGCATGACGGATTTCTTAACCACATCCCTCCATCTGACTCGGTCATGTGCTACTGCTTGGGTTTCTGCGAAAGTTTTCCCAGTCAATCCTGCGATGCTGTCCCTCCAACTTTTCCTCTGACGACCTCTTCCTCGCCCCCCCCCCCCCCCTACAGTGCCCCGCAGGATGGTCCCGGAGAGGCCACCCATCTGGCCACATGGCCACACCATTTCACTGACATATATGCTGAAGACAATAGTTGCTCTAAACAACTCCAGAAATTCAAATGGAATACATCAAAATAAATATAAGGGTCATTATTCAGAAAATTAGATGAGTCATTAACATTAACCGTCACCCTAATCCTTGTTGCAATTTTGGAATAATGACCCTTACAGTTATTTCAAAATAACGACTCTTCAGAATAACGAGTAGACCCCGCTTGAATTATGTAAGAAGTATTCTCTGTAAATTCTTCCTCTACATTCAATTCATAATGTCATTAAAGTATAAATCATCTGCCAGGAATTGAAGAGATGAAAATTTAAATGATTTTAAAATTAAGTATACAGCAGGACCGAAGAAGTTCCTGACTACTGACAGTGCACTTTACCATAAATGCCCATATCAAATTCACTTTAATGACTATAAAAACACCACTTTTCTTTCAATGAATTCAAGTTTGCTGACACCTGATAAAGAAGTCTTAACGCAAACAACTAACAGAACAATTTAGTAAATTTACCTTATTTGCGAATTATTTACATATTTATGTAATAAAGTGAAACTTATCCCAACTGAAAGTGGGGGATGAAAAAAGGTGGGGGGGGGGGTAGAATTGGAAAATAACGACGTTTCGACTGGATATACCAGTCTTTATCAAGTTTAGTAGAAAGCAAGACAAAAGTATTTGCTATAAGCAAAATACAAGTCAAGCTAATGTTGTGTATTTAGTTGTCAAAAACACATTTTAATTTACATCAAGAGATGTGTATATCTTCGAAACCTGGAAATCAGATATGTTGTGCACACACTTAATCCCGACATTTTTGTATGAGCAAATTGGAAAATGTCTTTGTATTTATCTATTTATTTAATCAATTTGCATAATTTTCTACCAATAGTCTATACTTTATTTGAACATAGCCATACCTTTAATTATGTGTTTGTGACCTAAGAAAAAATTAAAGCGTAAGACATACACAACAAAATGGTATAAGCACTTTATGATTTTGTTTTTGTCTTTAAATTGCATGTATTTAAGCAAAGAGTATTTATGTTATACATCCTCTTAGCTGTATGTGTATGCAAACAAATTATTAACCAGGCATGACCACAGGGAACGTTCATTTAAATCTACTGTGTTAGCAGGTGACATTATTTGTGCAGTCATCAGTGATACACACACCAGATGTGTGTTGTTTCGCTAGACCAGCTCCATATTACGTGCTTGTTGACATCCCTTATAGGTCTTTATAAATTGAAGATGTGTACTCAGCTGTGAGATCAAGGTCAGTTAAAAGCTACAATCAAGGAAAATAATAGTTGGCACACTTGACGCAACTTATTACAAATATCCCTGTGCTCGCAATTGAGATCAGACTTGGGACATAGCACTGTTTAATAGAAAGCAAAAGTCTCCCCCTTTCTTATATCCTTCCCCATCCCCCATCAATCAATGTTGGGGGACCTACCATGGCTTCTGATAATATGACTCGGATCAACATTGCCTCCGGGGAGAGGGGAGGGTTTTTTCCGTAATTAAGACAAAGTGTGCCAACCTTTTTTTCCTTGATTGTCTGAGTCATTTGCTAAAAAAATCATCTGTGTTAAGTCTTTTGGCTATAACATGAGATTAAACAAAGATTTCTTCACCAGATTTGGAGGACAGATAGGTTATAACACTGGTCACGTGTTCAAACAATATGCGTCAACGTACCTTTAGGGACCGGTCACTTTTAAATACGGAGGTATATTTTTCTCTTAAAATGGCAGTGAAACTGTAGACACGACCAGTTATTTAAATTCAGATGGATGCTCGACCTCATATATCATCAGCTAAACGTTGAGAAAACATCTTCCTGTCGTTTATATATATATATCTCAAGACCAGTATCTATATATATCTATATATCTTAATACCAGTGTCTATATAACTTAAAAATATAGACCCAACATGAAATATGCCTGTTTTGTTTTGACAATAAATCAAAGTTGTCAAACCATTACGCCCATTTATGAGAATGAGTACATCTGCACTCTTTCGGTACCAAAATCAAGGACATTATGATTATTCAAGAAATAGAAGACACAATGATAGTGCTGATTAAAAACAAATAATGCAAATCATGATTGTTAGAAAAAAGAAGCAACAAATAAATCATTATCGAATAGTAGCTTAGACAAGGATTCGAACCCGGGACAGCTGGGTGCAAGTCTCATATGTTAACCACTACACCAACCGGGCGTGTGTGCATATTGTAACTGAATTATACGCTATCAATGCTCGTGTATTGTCATCAATATCATCGGTTCACCATAAGAAATCATCAAATGTGTCATTGTTACGAAATACAGAACTGATTTTTCAATGGATAAGGGATTAGAGGACAAATACCGTTCGTATAGACCCTTTTTAAGCAAAGATTAAGCACCGCATACCTACCTTTCAACGGTGTACCATTGCTGAAATAATATAAATCTATAGTCATATATGTTTTATTTCAGCAGGGGTGAACCGTTGAAACATACCGAAGATGCGATTCATTTCTTCTAAAAGATAGCCTATGAGTTTCACATTGTCCACTAAACACTATATCCATTGAGAAAAAAAGTTTTGCATTTCATAATAATGAGAAATTTGATGAGTTGTAATGGTGTACCGTTGCAATGGTTCACCGCTGCAATAACAATGCACGTGTATTGATAGCGTATAATTCAATTACAACATGCACAGACGCCCGCTTGGTGTAGTGGTTAACATATGAGACTTCCACGCCGCGGCCCCAGGTTCGAATCCTTGCCCAAGCTTCTATTTTTCTTCTTCTTGTGTGTGCCTCTAAGCTTATTTCTAAACGATCATAAAGTCCATTTTTTAAATAATCGGCACGTTATCTTAGAGTTTTGTCTTCATGGCGCATTATTTGATATATGTGACTTTATTTATTTTCCATAATTTCATATTTAAATGCTAAGAACATAACGTGTCATCTTCTGAAGATAGTAATGTTTGCATGAACTATAACAATGACAAGGCCTATTATACACCTATAGTCGCACACAATTAACATACAGAGACAGCGTTAGTAAATAATGACCAGTCCCTAATACACAAAGTGACTTTTCGTTCTTCTATCTTTGTTTGTATTAGCCATTCTGTGTATGTGGCTTTATTTATTTTGTAAATAAATGTTATTATGATTATTTTCCATGATTATATATTTTAATGCTAGGAACATAACATGGCATCGTGTCATTAATTGCTATCTTCTGAAGATAGTAATGTTTGCATGAATTATAACAATTGCAAGGCCTATTATAGACCTATAGTCGCACACATTTAATATACAGAGACAGCCTTAGTAATTAATGGCCAGTCCCTAATACACTTTTGTCTGACTTGATGACTTGATATGCCGTCTATCAAATGTTGATTAGAAATCAATTAATACATATACGAACTCTAATTGTTCTTCAACATTTTGTTTCACATCCATGAAAATAAATTGTAAAAATAACATGTTTTGACGTATATGTTGCCTAAGTATTGACTGACCAATCCCTAAATGACGTAATTGATAATTGTAACTTTTTGGGAATGTTGACAATATACCCTACAATAATCGTGCAAAACCTCATTAGCATTGGGCATTTGGTTCCAAAGTTATAGCCAAAAAACCAATCCCAGATGGTGAATTTAGGATTTCGCTCAGACAATCAAGGAAAATAATAGTTGGCACACTTGACGCAACTTATTACAAATATCCCTGTGCTCGCAATTGAGATCAGACTTGGGACATAGCACTGTTTAATAGAAAGCAAAAGTCTCCCCCTTTCTTATATCCTTCCCCATCCCCCATCAATCAATGTTGGGGGACCTACCATGGCTTCTGATAATATGACTCGGATCAACATTGCCTCCGGGGAGAGGGGAGGGTTTTTTCCGTAATTAAGACAAAGTGTGCCAACCTTTTTTTCCTTGATTGTCTGAGTCATTTGCTAAAAAAATCATCTGTGTTAAGTCTTTTGGCTATAACATGAGATTAAACAAAGATTTCTTCACCAGATTTGGAGGACAGATAGGTTATAACACTGGTCACGTGTTCAAACAATATGCGTCAACGTACCTTTAGGGACCGGTCACTTTTAAATACGGAGGTATATTTTTCTCTTAAAATGGCAGTGAAACTGTAGACACGACCAGTTATTTAAATTCAGATGGATGCTCGACCTCATATATCATCAGCTAAACGTTGAGAAAACATCTTCCTGTCGTTTATATATATATATCTCAAGACCAGTATCTATATATATCTATATATCTTAATACCAGTGTCTATATAACTTAAAAATATAGACCCAACATGAAATATGCCTGTTTTGTTTTGACAATAAATCAAAGTTGTCAAACCATTACGCCCATTTATGAGAATGAGTACATCTGCACTCTTTCGGTACCAAAATCAAGGACATTATGATTATTCAAGAAATAGAAGACACAATGATAGTGCTGATTAAAAACAAATAATGCAAATCATGATTGTTAGAAAAAAGAAGCAACAAATAAATCATTATCGAATAGTAGCTTAGACAAGGATTCGAACCCGGGACAGCTGGGTGCAAGTCTCATATGTTAACCACTACACCAACCGGGCGTGTGTGCATATTGTAACTGAATTATACGCTATCAATGCTCGTGTATTGTCATCAATATCATCGGTTCACCATAAGAAATCATCAAATGTGTCATTGTTACGAAATACAGAACTGATTTTTCAATGGATAAGGGATTAGAGGACAAATACCGTTCGTATAGACCCTTTTTAAGCAAAGATTAAGCACCGCATACCTACCTTTCAACGGTGTACCATTGCTGAAATAATATAAATCTATAGTCATATATGTTTTATTTCAGCAGGGGTGAACCGTTGAAACATACCGAAGATGCGATTCATTTCTTCTAAAAGATAGCCTATGAGTTTCACATTGTCCACTAAACACTATATCCATTGAGAAAAAAAGTTTTGCATTTCATAATAATGAGAAATTTGATGAGTTGTAATGGTGTACCGTTGCAATGGTTCACCGCTGCAATAACAATGCACGTGTATTGATAGCGTATAATTCAATTACAACATGCACAGACGCCCGCTTGGTGTAGTGGTTAACATATGAGACTTCCACGCCGCGGCCCCAGGTTCGAATCCTTGCCCAAGCTTCTATTTTTCTTCTTCTTGTGTGTGCCTCTAAGCTTATTTCTAAACGATCATAAAGTCCATTTTTTAAATAATCGGCACGTTATCTTAGAGTTTTGTCTTCATGGCGCATTATTTGATATATGTGACTTTATTTATTTTCCATAATTTCATATTTAAATGCTAAGAACATAACGTGTCATCTTCTGAAGATAGTAATGTTTGCATGAACTATAACAATGACAAGGCCTATTATACACCTATAGTCGCACACAATTAACATACAGAGACAGCGTTAGTAAATAATGACCAGTCCCTAATACACAAAGTGACTTTTCGTTCTTCTATCTTTGTTTGTATTAGCCATTCTGTGTATGTGGCTTTATTTATTTTGTAAATAAATGTTATTATGATTATTTTCCATGATTATATATTTTAATGCTAGGAACATAACATGGCATCGTGTCATTAATTGCTATCTTCTGAAGATAGTAATGTTTGCATGAATTATAACAATTGCAAGGCCTATTATAGACCTATAGTCGCACACATTTAATATACAGAGACAGCCTTAGTAATTAATGGCCAGTCCCTAATACACTTTTGTCTGACTTGATGACTTGATATGCCGTCTATCAAATGTTGATTAGAAATCAATTAATACATATACGAACTCTAATTGTTCTTCAACATTTTGTTTCACATCCATGAAAATAAATTGTAAAAATAACATGTTTTGACGTATATGTTGCCTAAGTATTGACTGACCAATCCCTAAATGACGTAATTGATAATTGTAACTTTTTGGGAATGTTGACAATATACCCTACAATAATCGTGCAAAACCTCATTAGCATTGGGCATTTGGTTCCAAAGTTATAGCCAAAAAACCAATCCCAGATGGTGAATTTAGGATTTCGCTCAGACAATCAAGGAAAATAATAGTTGGCACACTTGACGCAACTTATTACAAATATCCCTGTGCTCGCAATTGAGATCAGACTTGGGACATAGCACTGTTTAATAGAAAGCAAAAGTCTCCCCCTTTCTTATATCCTTCCCCATCCCCCATCAATCAATGTTGGGGGACCTACCATGGCTTCTGATAATATGACTCGGATCAACATTGCCTCCGGGGAGAGGGGAGGGTTTTTTCCGTAATTAAGACAAAGTGTGCCAACCTTTTTTTCCTTGATTGTCTGAGTCATTTGCTAAAAAAATCATCTGTGTTAAGTCTTTTGGCTATAACATGAGATTAAACAAAGATTTCTTCACCAGATTTGGAGGACAGATAGGTTATAACACTGGTCACGTGTTCAAACAATATGCGTCAACGTACCTTTAGGGACCGGTCACTTTTAAATACGGAGGTATATTTTTCTCTTAAAATGGCAGTGAAACTGTAGACACGACCAGTTATTTAAATTCAGATGGATGCTCGACCTCATATATCATCAGCTAAACGTTGAGAAAACATCTTCCTGTCGTTTATATATATATATCTCAAGACCAGTATCTATATATATCTATATATCTTAATACCAGTGTCTATATAACTTAAAAATATAGACCCAACATGAAATATGCCTGTTTTGTTTTGACAATAAATCAAAGTTGTCAAACCATTACGCCCATTTATGAGAATGAGTACATCTGCACTCTTTCGGTACCAAAATCAAGGACATTATGATTATTCAAGAAATAGAAGACACAATGATAGTGCTGATTAAAAACAAATAATGCAAATCATGATTGTTAGAAAAAAGAAGCAACAAATAAATCATTATCGAATAGTAGCTTAGACAAGGATTCGAACCCGGGACAGCTGGGTGCAAGTCTCATATGTTAACCACTACACCAACCGGGCGTGTGTGCATATTGTAACTGAATTATACGCTATCAATGCTCGTGTATTGTCATCAATATCATCGGTTCACCATAAGAAATCATCAAATGTGTCATTGTTACGAAATACAGAACTGATTTTTCAATGGATAAGGGATTAGAGGACAAATACCGTTCGTATAGACCCTTTTTAAGCAAAGATTAAGCACCGCATACCTACCTTTCAACGGTGTACCATTGCTGAAATAATATAAATCTATAGTCATATATGTTTTATTTCAGCAGGGGTGAACCGTTGAAACATACCGAAGATGCGATTCATTTCTTCTAAAAGATAGCCTATGAGTTTCACATTGTCCACTAAACACTATATCCATTGAGAAAAAAAGTTTTGCATTTCATAATAATGAGAAATTTGATGAGTTGTAATGGTGTACCGTTGCAATGGTTCACCGCTGCAATAACAATGCACGTGTATTGATAGCGTATAATTCAATTACAACATGCACAGACGCCCGCTTGGTGTAGTGGTTAACATATGAGACTTCCACGCCGCGGCCCCAGGTTCGAATCCTTGCCCAAGCTTCTATTTTTCTTCTTCTTGTGTGTGCCTCTAAGCTTATTTCTAAACGATCATAAAGTCCATTTTTTAAATAATCGGCACGTTATCTTAGAGTTTTGTCTTCATGGCGCATTATTTGATATATGTGACTTTATTTATTTTCCATAATTTCATATTTAAATGCTAAGAACATAACGTGTCATCTTCTGAAGATAGTAATGTTTGCATGAACTATAACAATGACAAGGCCTATTATACACCTATAGTCGCACACAATTAACATACAGAGACAGCGTTAGTAAATAATGACCAGTCCCTAATACACAAAGTGACTTTTCGTTCTTCTATCTTTGTTTGTATTAGCCATTCTGTGTATGTGGCTTTATTTATTTTGTAAATAAATGTTATTATGATTATTTTCCATGATTATATATTTTAATGCTAGGAACATAACATGGCATCGTGTCATTAATTGCTATCTTCTGAAGATAGTAATGTTTGCATGAATTATAACAATTGCAAGGCCTATTATAGACCTATAGTCGCACACATTTAATATACAGAGACAGCCTTAGTAATTAATGGCCAGTCCCTAATACACTTTTGTCTGACTTGATGACTTGATATGCCGTCTATCAAATGTTGATTAGAAATCAATTAATACATATACGAACTCTAATTGTTCTTCAACATTTTGTTTCACATCCATGAAAATAAATTGTAAAAATAACATGTTTTGACGTATATGTTGCCTAAGTATTGACTGACCAATCCCTAAATGACGTAATTGATAATTGTAACTTTTTGGGAATGTTGACAATATACCCTACAATAATCGTGCAAAACCTCATTAGCATTGGGCATTTGGTTCCAAAGTTATAGCCAAAAAACCAATCCCAGATGGTGAATTTAGGATTTCGCTCAGACAATCAAGGAAAATAATAGTTGGCACACTTGACGCAACTTATTACAAATATCCCTGTGCTCGCAATTGAGATCAGACTTGGGACATAGCACTGTTTAATAGAAAGCAAAAGTCTCCCCCTTTCTTATATCCTTCCCCATCCCCCATCAATCAATGTTGGGGGACCTACCATGGCTTCTGATAATATGACTCGGATCAACATTGCCTCCGGGGAGAGGGGAGGGTTTTTTCCGTAATTAAGACAAAGTGTGCCAACCTTTTTTTCCTTGATTGTCTGAGTCATTTGCTAAAAAAATCATCTGTGTTAAGTCTTTTGGCTATAACATGAGATTAAACAAAGATTTCTTCACCAGATTTGGAGGACAGATAGGTTATAACACTGGTCACGTGTTCAAACAATATGCGTCAACGTACCTTTAGGGACCGGTCACTTTTAAATACGGAGGTATATTTTTCTCTTAAAATGGCAGTGAAACTGTAGACACGACCAGTTATTTAAATTCAGATGGATGCTCGACCTCATATATCATCAGCTAAACGTTGAGAAAACATCTTCCTGTCGTTTATATATATATATCTCAAGACCAGTATCTATATATATCTATATATCTTAATACCAGTGTCTATATAACTTAAAAATATAGACCCAACATGAAATATGCCTGTTTTGTTTTGACAATAAATCAAAGTTGTCAAACCATTACGCCCATTTATGAGAATGAGTACATCTGCACTCTTTCGGTACCAAAATCAAGGACATTATGATTATTCAAGAAATAGAAGACACAATGATAGTGCTGATTAAAAACAAATAATGCAAATCATGATTGTTAGAAAAAAGAAGCAACAAATAAATCATTATCGAATAGTAGCTTAGACAAGGATTCGAACCCGGGACAGCTGGGTGCAAGTCTCATATGTTAACCACTACACCAACCGGGCGTGTGTGCATATTGTAACTGAATTATACGCTATCAATGCTCGTGTATTGTCATCAATATCATCGGTTCACCATAAGAAATCATCAAATGTGTCATTGTTACGAAATACAGAACTGATTTTTCAATGGATAAGGGATTAGAGGACAAATACCGTTCGTATAGACCCTTTTTAAGCAAAGATTAAGCACCGCATACCTACCTTTCAACGGTGTACCATTGCTGAAATAATATAAATCTATAGTCATATATGTTTTATTTCAGCAGGGGTGAACCGTTGAAACATACCGAAGATGCGATTCATTTCTTCTAAAAGATAGCCTATGAGTTTCACATTGTCCACTAAACACTATATCCATTGAGAAAAAAAGTTTTGCATTTCATAATAATGAGAAATTTGATGAGTTGTAATGGTGTACCGTTGCAATGGTTCACCGCTGCAATAACAATGCACGTGTATTGATAGCGTATAATTCAATTACAACATGCACAGACGCCCGCTTGGTGTAGTGGTTAACATATGAGACTTCCACGCCGCGGCCCCAGGTTCGAATCCTTGCCCAAGCTTCTATTTTTCTTCTTCTTGTGTGTGCCTCTAAGCTTATTTCTAAACGATCATAAAGTCCATTTTTTAAATAATCGGCACGTTATCTTAGAGTTTTGTCTTCATGGCGCATTATTTGATATATGTGACTTTATTTATTTTCCATAATTTCATATTTAAATGCTAAGAACATAACGTGTCATCTTCTGAAGATAGTAATGTTTGCATGAACTATAACAATGACAAGGCCTATTATACACCTATAGTCGCACACAATTAACATACAGAGACAGCGTTAGTAAATAATGACCAGTCCCTAATACACAAAGTGACTTTTCGTTCTTCTATCTTTGTTTGTATTAGCCATTCTGTGTATGTGGCTTTATTTATTTTGTAAATAAATGTTATTATGATTATTTTCCATGATTATATATTTTAATGCTAGGAACATAACATGGCATCGTGTCATTAATTGCTATCTTCTGAAGATAGTAATGTTTGCATGAATTATAACAATTGCAAGGCCTATTATAGACCTATAGTCGCACACATTTAATATACAGAGACAGCCTTAGTAATTAATGGCCAGTCCCTAATACACTTTTGTCTGACTTGATGACTTGATATGCCGTCTATCAAATGTTGATTAGAAATCAATTAATACATATACGAACTCTAATTGTTCTTCAACATTTTGTTTCACATCCATGAAAATAAATTGTAAAAATAACATGTTTTGACGTATATGTTGCCTAAGTATTGACTGACCAATCCCTAAATGACGTAATTGATAATTGTAACTTTTTGGGAATGTTGACAATATACCCTACAATAATCGTGCAAAACCTCATTAGCATTGGGCATTTGGTTCCAAAGTTATAGCCAAAAAACCAATCCCAGATGGTGAATTTAGGATTTCGCTCAGACAATCAAGGAAAATAATAGTTGGCACACTTGACGCAACTTATTACAAATATCCCTGTGCTCGCAATTGAGATCAGACTTGGGACATAGCACTGTTTAATAGAAAGCAAAAGTCTCCCCCTTTCTTATATCCTTCCCCATCCCCCATCAATCAATGTTGGGGGACCTACCATGGCTTCTGATAATATGACTCGGATCAACATTGCCTCCGGGGAGAGGGGAGGGTTTTTTCCGTAATTAAGACAAAGTGTGCCAACCTTTTTTTCCTTGATTGTCTGAGTCATTTGCTAAAAAAATCATCTGTGTTAAGTCTTTTGGCTATAACATGAGATTAAACAAAGATTTCTTCACCAGATTTGGAGGACAGATAGGTTATAACACTGGTCACGTGTTCAAACAATATGCGTCAACGTACCTTTAGGGACCGGTCACTTTTAAATACGGAGGTATATTTTTCTCTTAAAATGGCAGTGAAACTGTAGACACGACCAGTTATTTAAATTCAGATGGATGCTCGACCTCATATATCATCAGCTAAACGTTGAGAAAACATCTTCCTGTCGTTTATATATATATATCTCAAGACCAGTATCTATATATATCTATATATCTTAATACCAGTGTCTATATAACTTAAAAATATAGACCCAACATGAAATATGCCTGTTTTGTTTTGACAATAAATCAAAGTTGTCAAACCATTACGCCCATTTATGAGAATGAGTACATCTGCACTCTTTCGGTACCAAAATCAAGGACATTATGATTATTCAAGAAATAGAAGACACAATGATAGTGCTGATTAAAAACAAATAATGCAAATCATGATTGTTAGAAAAAAGAAGCAACAAATAAATCATTATCGAATAGTAGCTTAGACAAGGATTCGAACCCGGGACAGCTGGGTGCAAGTCTCATATGTTAACCACTACACCAACCGGGCGTGTGTGCATATTGTAACTGAATTATACGCTATCAATGCTCGTGTATTGTCATCAATATCATCGGTTCACCATAAGAAATCATCAAATGTGTCATTGTTACGAAATACAGAACTGATTTTTCAATGGATAAGGGATTAGAGGACAAATACCGTTCGTATAGACCCTTTTTAAGCAAAGATTAAGCACCGCATACCTACCTTTCAACGGTGTACCATTGCTGAAATAATATAAATCTATAGTCATATATGTTTTATTTCAGCAGGGGTGAACCGTTGAAACATACCGAAGATGCGATTCATTTCTTCTAAAAGATAGCCTATGAGTTTCACATTGTCCACTAAACACTATATCCATTGAGAAAAAAAGTTTTGCATTTCATAATAATGAGAAATTTGATGAGTTGTAATGGTGTACCGTTGCAATGGTTCACCGCTGCAATAACAATGCACGTGTATTGATAGCGTATAATTCAATTACAACATGCACAGACGCCCGCTTGGTGTAGTGGTTAACATATGAGACTTCCACGCCGCGGCCCCAGGTTCGAATCCTTGCCCAAGCTTCTATTTTTCTTCTTCTTGTGTGTGCCTCTAAGCTTATTTCTAAACGATCATAAAGTCCATTTTTTAAATAATCGGCACGTTATCTTAGAGTTTTGTCTTCATGGCGCATTATTTGATATATGTGACTTTATTTATTTTCCATAATTTCATATTTAAATGCTAAGAACATAACGTGTCATCTTCTGAAGATAGTAATGTTTGCATGAACTATAACAATGACAAGGCCTATTATACACCTATAGTCGCACACAATTAACATACAGAGACAGCGTTAGTAAATAATGACCAGTCCCTAATACACAAAGTGACTTTTCGTTCTTCTATCTTTGTTTGTATTAGCCATTCTGTGTATGTGGCTTTATTTATTTTGTAAATAAATGTTATTATGATTATTTTCCATGATTATATATTTTAATGCTAGGAACATAACATGGCATCGTGTCATTAATTGCTATCTTCTGAAGATAGTAATGTTTGCATGAATTATAACAATTGCAAGGCCTATTATAGACCTATAGTCGCACACATTTAATATACAGAGACAGCCTTAGTAATTAATGGCCAGTCCCTAATACACTTTTGTCTGACTTGATGACTTGATATGCCGTCTATCAAATGTTGATTAGAAATCAATTAATACATATACGAACTCTAATTGTTCTTCAACATTTTGTTTCACATCCATGAAAATAAATTGTAAAAATAACATGTTTTGACGTATATGTTGCCTAAGTATTGACTGACCAATCCCTAAATGACGTAATTGATAATTGTAACTTTTTGGGAATGTTGACAATATACCCTACAATAATCGTGCAAAACCTCATTAGCATTGGGCATTTGGTTCCAAAGTTATAGCCAAAAAACCAATCCCAGATGGTGAATTTAGGATTTCGCTCAGACAATCAAGGAAAATAATAGTTGGCACACTTGACGCAACTTATTACAAATATCCCTGTGCTCGCAATTGAGATCAGACTTGGGACATAGCACTGTTTAATAGAAAGCAAAAGTCTCCCCCTTTCTTATATCCTTCCCCATCCCCCATCAATCAATGTTGGGGGACCTACCATGGCTTCTGATAATATGACTCGGATCAACATTGCCTCCGGGGAGAGGGGAGGGTTTTTTCCGTAATTAAGACAAAGTGTGCCAACCTTTTTTTCCTTGATTGTAGCTTCTAGTTGCCTGGGCCATACAGTCATCAAAAAAAGTAACTATACAGGTAATTAATGTACTTTTAACTTTAAAAATATATATCCTACCTAGAAATATCAAATCATAAAGTTGTTGAGAAATTTATCTTCTTTAATATGAGATATCAGTTGAATATTTAAGAAGCGACAATCCAAAATGTAAGGTAAAGTCACAATTTCAAATTCACATTTTACATTTCAACACGGGGAGAGAATGACAGGTAGCATGTGTGTGGCGTATTGCTCCATCGGAACAATGCGGCCGACTGTCCAACCTGCGTATGCATCCCTCAATTGCACTACCGGTAATCGATAAGGTACCTGTAGATTGGCCCGCGTGTAGAAAATCAAAATGTGAAAATGAAAATCGGACTTCTCCTTATATTTTTGAGTGCCACTTCTTCAATAATCACCCGATCCTAGCATGCAATATCTCATATTAAAGAAGACAAATTTCTCAACAACTTTATAATTTAATATTTTAGGTAGGATATATATTTTAAGAGTTAGAAGCCCATTTATTACCTGTATAGTTACTTTTTTTGATGACTGTATACAGGTGCGAATGGTGTGTACTGAATCAAAGGCCAATCACAAAAGAGGTTTAATAGAAATATTATGAAAACATTAAAACTCATACAGGGAGAGCAATTTTTTTAATTTATTTATAACAATAGGCTGAAGAGCCAGGACAAACCCAATAGTGACAAGCACTAAATTAAAGGGATGCCCGAACATCAAAAGTAAATAAAAAGGGACAGACAAACAAAAAAAATCACAAAAGGGGAACAAGACAAATGAAAGGGGAAAACAAAAAGGGACCAGACGGATGAAACAAATGGAACTGGCTACAGGAGATGGTGGCAAACAGCAGTCTTGAAGGATGTTAAGGTAGTACTCTTGACAACAACATCAGGGAGATAGTTCCACAAAGTGGGAGCAAAAGGATAGAAAGACATTTTGGAGAGAGAAAGTCTGCAGAAAGGGGGATAAAGGGCACAGCTGTTGAGGTTGCGAAGATTGGGTCTGGGATGGGGCTTGTACGGATTAGGAGACGAACAAAGGTGGTTGAAGATCTTGAAAAGATGGCAAAGAACAGCAGTATCACGACGCCTTGACAGGGGAGGGAGTTTAGAGTCCAGAAGGAGATCTTTGTGGGAAAGATTCCAGGATTGGAGGATAATTAACTCTAGAAGCAAACCGCTGCGTTGACTCAAGCCTGTTGGTCAAGGTAATGTTCAAAGGATGCCAAGTGATGCTGCCGTACTCAAGAATTGGACGAACCAAGGCCAAGTAAAGAATCCGGCGGGTAGAAGGAGAAGAACTGTTGAAAGCCCTATGGATGTAGCCAATGGTTTTCCTCGCTTTCTTGCAGATGTAGTTAGTTATTTGAACTTGAGCTATTTTAAAAGTATTTGGAGAATATACTGAATTTGTTTAATTATTATACACAGTTCAACAAAAAATAAGTTCCCCTTTAGATTATGCCTGATATTTTTAAAATGAGTTAACTCCATCGAAACGATTTTTGGCACACATAATGTACATGTTCACAGCAACACAAGAACGGGGCTATAACTATGCAGGTGTTGTAATGTTTGAATGAGCACACATTGAATGGAGGAATACCTCATTTCAAAAGTTGCCAAAAGTGCAATAACGCATGTTTCCACCACGTCGTTGGATCACTTCATGGCATCGATTTCGCATAGTGTTGATAACGTGTGTTACTCGTTCCTGTGGAAAGGCATCCCACTCATTCAAGCAGTACATTCAATGCGGTGTTTAAACAAAAACCCTGGTTCAAGCTGCTTAACCATCCTCCTTCAATACATCATTAAGCAACTTTTGAATTGAGGTATTCCTCCATTCAATGTGTGCTCATTCAAGCATTACAACACCTGCGTGGTTATATCCGTTCTAGTGTTGCTGTGAACATTAGTGGAATCGCTTAAGGGCAATTTTAGCCATTACGTTTACTTGTCGGATACAAGCAAACCATGATGATACATTCTTCTTTAGGTTGTGACACGTGATTCTAGAAGGGGTGCTCATGTCAGAAGTCATCATAATCCAAGATGGCCTCTCCCATAAAATGACGTGTTGCAAAAGGCAATATAATGTTGTTAATCACAGTCTAACTACTGGAAGGATGTATTATATCAGTGGAATTATCTTACATGGATATGCTTTGTTGGTTATCAAAAGTTAATTTCGGAATCAAACATGGCGGCTACTGTGAAATTATGTATTACTATTGTAATACAACGATTTTATACGTAAAGTCCCAAAATAATAACATACGGTACATCTTTAGTTTAAGTTGTGTTTATATACACTAGATAAGGCTATGTAACATACAACCACACTATCAAAAGATGGCAGCTATCCAAAATAGCCGCTGCAATGAATAACACTAATGCTTGATGAAGTGTGTTTTGAAATTAATACAGTGTGAAACTTTCTATTCTCAACCTATAAATATGATAATTAATATGATTCGTTACCTGCTAGCTCAAAACCATTACTGGACGAGCTGCTCCATGGGAATCATTTGGAATAACATTCCCTGACTGAATCACAGTCATGCCTTACGGTTTTCTAATTTTCCACCAAGACTAAATTTAGCAATGTGAGGCCACCTCTAACTTCGAACATCCACATAGGAAACCAGTGACAAATAGCTCAATCTACCAGACAACTATGCGAATGTACAGTTGCTCTTAAAAGTTCCGTCTGTTGCGGTAGCAGAATGCCAAATGACAGAATCTTACCCAAACAATTTTGCAGATGCGTTGATTGAAGATCGACAGTGGACTAACTAACTAATCGTATGCTTAGTGGGCTGTACAGAGAGATGGCACTTATGGCGAACAATGAGAGATCCGTAAGATTCATCTGGGTGGACAGAGGGCCTCTCATTGATAGCAAATACAATGTATGCATTTATTTGTTCCTTGAAAATCTGGTTATGTCAACACTAAAAAGGCACAACTTATGGAAAAGCTTATTCTTACCTCACATTCCATGATACAACATTATATGGTTAGCGTTCGGTATGGGTAAAGAGGAGAACCGAAGTCCATAGCCCTGTAAATCTTCCACGCATTTATGGATTGTGATACGACTTCGTCGGTCCGATGGTTATAAGGGCAAATGTATTGTGTTTGGAAAGCATACGACGAGGGGAGGGCTACCTTTCTTGTAACAAAGGTATCACTATGTTTATTTTTATTACCATATTTTATGGAAAAGACAAGTGTTGCCAACAAGTTCATTTTTATGGCGGGATGCACTTCTTCAACATTCAAATCAGGACATAATCAAATGCGTAGATGGGCTACAAGTAACCGGACGAGACAATTACCTACTCCAGGAAGTTTTGGATGGAAACAGAAAAACGATGTTTGAAGTCCGGTTTGTTAACTATCCCGAAGGTGTCAGATACATGCAGAGAGTTAATAAAATGTGTATGCAAATGGAACTGTTCAATATGCACCCGCATATCTTATAAATCATGAATGAACTGGCATTTGTAAATATGAATGTGCCAAATAGTGAGAAATCAAGAATAAGGATGCTGTCATTGTTCTACCTCATTGTATTAAAATAGGCAACCAGTTCTTAGACCGGATGACTGCCAGTTAATTGACAAAACTGTTTGCATTTATTGTGCGTATGATTAGGTAGATGAACCAAAAATATCCCCAGAAATATCGGCACGAAATAATGCGTTTTTTATAGCAAGTTTTACATCACAGACCAATTATACCTTCTTTGGCGGCCATATTGGATAATTATCATCTTCAATTATAACACATCGACCACAACATTCCTTTTGTCAAGAATTACTCTTTATATAAAATGTATCATTGATATATACGAGGGGGTATCAAAAAGTTCATGACATCACCCAGAAGTGAAGGAGCTATATCGATGAAATTTTGTCTGTGTAATCACTGGTCCTTAAAAACATTATGGTGCAAAAATGGTCTCATAAGTATGGTTACTTTTTATACAGGTAGCGCTAGATGCCAAGGCCATGTAAATCAATGACGTCTTCCAACGGTGATGTGTACATGGTAAAATATATTGGTCCATTAACTGATTCTTGTAGGATGCCTTCCAGAAGAATATTAGGCTCAGATTTTATGTTTTAATTTTGTCATTTGTCACTCGTAGATCTCAATTTATCTCTGTAAATGACAAAAAAAAAAAAAAAATCATACTCCTCTGGAAGGCTACCCACAAGGATCCGTTTTTGGACCATTATCGTTTACCATGTACACGGCACCGTTTGGAGACTTCATTGATTTACATGGCCTTGGCATCTAGCGCCACCTGTATAAAAAGTAAACATACAGGCTGTAACAAAAAAAAGTTATACAGTTTTGAAAAAAATATTAAAAATATCTCCCGTGAAATTTCTGTTGCGATTTTAATGGCCTGCGAGGGGGATTTTCTTAGCTTTTGAATAAGCTTTTGTTTCATAACAATCGATGGTCGGTAAGCAGAGATATGATCAATTGTCTAAAGTAGTCATGAAATCACCCGGGCCACTTTGGGTTAATTAATGGTAAAATCACTGGGATGAATATGAATGGAATCGAACCAGGAACATAGCAGTAGAGCGCTCTTGTTAGACAACAATGGTTCGTTTCAAGTGGTTAAAAGTATTACAAAGACGGTTAGGTCTTTACAAATATTATTTATTTATTTTATGAATTTATTTATTCAAATGAAATAAAACTATTTGAAAAAAGAATTATATTGTTCTCTCTAATGTTCTTTGCATGATACCCTAATCATTTAATTTATACAAGCAATATTGTATGATATTATTGTGAAAGTGGCCCAACCCGATTTCTAGACGACTTAGTAGATTGGTCATAACTGTTAAACGCAAGTAGTTAAAAAGACCAAATAAAATGATTCTGGTAGCCAAAACGGACTTAACACAGAGTGTTAGAGATTTTGACATTGCATGATTTTAACATTGAATTAAAAATAAAATTGCGATTGTATAACTTTTTTTGTTACGTCTGTATTTATGAGACCATTTTTGCACCATAATGTTTTCAAGGACCATTGATTACACAGACAAAATTTCATCGATATAGATCATATAGCTCCTTCACTTCTGGGTGATGTCAACAACTTTTTGATACCCCCTCGTACAATAGGTATCAAGCGGCCGCCATTTTGAATTTTGCCGACCATATTGTAATGTTGATCAATATAGTGTATTCGCATTATATTTGTATCACACTAGTACACTATTAACACTATTCAAATATTGTTAAATGCATTTAAACATTTAATGTGCAATATATGGACGCCATTTTAAATTTTAGCCGCCATCTTATGTTCCAATCATCTGCCAAATGAGCACCCCTTCCAAAATCAATTATTTGGACCTAATGAAGGTTCGGGCAAACTTTGGTGCTTGTATCCGGTCTGTAAACGTAATTCCGTTAAGCGATTCCACTACATGTACATTATGTGTGCCAAAAGTCGTTTTGATGGAGTAGCTCATTTTAAAAATATCAGGCAAAATCTAAAGGGGAACTTATTTTTGTTGAGCTGTGTATTTGATGGACCAAAGGGAGGTGGTGTATCACAAATTGAAATAAAAGACGTTTATGGTAAGTTGCATTGTAGTTGATATAAATCCAATTTATTCAAAATCTAAAACTTGTATCGAAAGACTGAAATACACAGTACAACAAAATGAGTCCCCCTTTAGATTATGCCTGATATTTTTAAAATGAGTTACTCCATCGAAAGGATTTTTGGCACACATAATGTACGTGCTCACAGCAACACTAGAACGGGCTATAACTACGCAGGTGTTGTAATGCTTGAATCATCACACATTGAATGGAGGAATACCTCAATTCAAAAGTTGCTAAAAGTTCAATATCACTCATTCAAGCAGTACAACACCTGTGTGGTGTTTAAGCAAAGACCCTGAAGGGCTTCCTAAAAATGAGAGGATAAAATCTCTCCTCCCTCCTTCCAGACTGGAGTGTTATGACAGATCACTTCGTAATAGTGGCAACTTGACCCAATTTCATTGTAGGACTCACGTTTCGGAAATAGTCCTGTTCCTTATGTTGTCAATATTTTAAATGATTAGGTACCCATTATCTTTTACGACTGGTCATGCAGTAAAGTTCCATGAAGTGTGACATTTTGTTGTTTCTTAATTTGTGTACATTTTATCTATAATATTTCTTTCTTTGTAAATTCTGATTCAATCTTACAAGTGCAATATTTTGATGTTTTTTAATGTGCATTTTTATATCGTAATTTTAATATTGTATATTAGCATGTAATTTGGCCTGCGGGCCACGAGATACTTCTGAATAAAATACCAATAATAATAATAATATAATAATAATAACCCTGGTTCCTTCAATACATCATTTAGCAACTTTTGAATTGAGGTATTCCTCCATTCAATGTGTGCTCATTCAAGCATTACAACACCTGCGTAGTTATAGCCCCGTTCTAGTGTTGCTGTGAACACGTACATTATGTGTGCCAAAAATCGTTTCGATGGAGCAACTAATTTTAAAAATATCAGGCATAATCTAAAGGGGAACTTATTTATGTGGAACTGTGTAGATGACTATATCATAAAAATGTATAACCTTTTTTCATAAAAACATGTTTCATTCGGTGCAAATGTACGCTCATTACGAAAGGTGATCAGCTGCTATTAGTGCAGGTCTATTGGATTAGACGAATAAACCTACATGTCCACTCAATGGAACGGTTGGTGACTGCAATTTAATCAAGCTATTAGTTGCTGAATATGTACCAATTAACTAGATTGAGCTCAGTACGACGGTCTGGAGTTCATTGTCTTAATTGTGCTTTTTCTCTGGAGTAGGTCTTAACCCCCTGGGGTCTACCTGCCTATCTTACAGTGGTTCTGATTGGTTTATTACAAGATGTACTCATATGAATAGCCAATTAAAATGCAGCTTGTAAAATATTTCACTCCCATCTTTGTCAGGGATACAATTATTCTAACAATGTCTCTCATTGGTGCAATAAATGATGTATCCATCTTTTTAACCAATCGGCCGGTAGTTCTCAGGTCTTAATGAAGGTATAATAGATTTTGTCATCCCATTTGCTATATGGAAGACAGGAAAACACAATGAGTTCATTTGATAAGAATTATTCAAAGCAAGAGGACAAAGCTGAACCTGAGGAAATAACTTGGTAAATATTATCTTTTTATTTATCATATTTGCAATTATTTACTTCTTATAGACCCGTTGATTTCATCTGATCAATATCAAGAATGTAACATTTAGAAACAAACGGTTATTAATGTGTATCTGACCGTTCAATCATTTTTCGTTTTATATTTTCATCTTTATTGAATGGAAAACACTCGCTGATAACTTTCCTTTTGTTTAATACAAGTCTGATATTGTGCTTAATTATCCCTTCATTGACCACAAAAATGGGAAAAAGTGAATCATTTTTCGTTTTTACTAAGGTAAGCACAAAATCAAAGATTTGAGGGAAAAAACACACACATTTAAAGATTTTTTTTGTTGAATAATGAAAACCGAATGACCATATTTTTGTTAGTTATCTAAGAAACAAGTAGAGCAGTGCGAAATTGGAAATACGCAAAACATGCCTTTACTTGATCTCTGGTTTTCTTACTCCATTTTCATACCGTAAAACGAAACAAAACTGAAAGCCAAAGTGTTTTGTTACTAAAAACGCAGTCAAATCTAATTTCTGTCTTTGATGTTCTGTAATAATGCCTTTTGATTTTGTAGATGTTATTGCCTTGCAAATCTTTCTTACGGATCTCATCTCAATATTATATCTTTATTTTTCATATTTGCAATCATTTAATTCTTATAGACCCGTTGATTTCATCTGATCAATATCAAGAATGTAACATTTAGAAACAAACGGTTATTAATGTGTATCTGACCGTTCAATCATTTTTCGTTTTATATTTTCATCTTTATTGAATGAAAAACACTCGCTGTCAACTTTCCTTTTGTTTAATACAAGTCGGATATTGTGCTTAATTATCCCTTCATTGACCACAAAAATGGAAAAAAGTGAATAATGTTTCGTTTTTACTAAGGTAAGCACAAAATCAAAGATTTGAGAAAAAACCCACACATTTAAAGATTTTTTTTGTTGAAATTCACTTTCAACAATAATGAAAACCGAATTACCATATTTTTGTTAGTTATCTAAGAAACAAGTAGAGCAGTGCGAAATTGGAAATACGCAAAACATGCCTTTACTTGACCTCTGGTTTTCTTACTGCATTTTCATACCGTAAAACGAAACAAAACTGAAAGCCAAAGTGTTTTGTTACTAAAACGGAGTCAAATCTAATTTCTGTCTTTGATGTTCTGTAATAATGCCTTTTGATTTTGTAGATGTTATTGCCTTGCAAATCTTTTTTAAGGATCTCGTCTTGCCAGACGAATCAATATCTTAGAGTAGTTATATGTACCGGTAAACCGATCTTAAAATGCCATAGTATACGACACTTTTAAAAACAGATGCTTGCACAAAGCAGATTTCTTTTGACATCTTACTTGATTAACATACCGCTGGTACAGCATATATTTGATAAGTACGTCCAACCCCGCCTTCCAACACTTGGAGATATACTTAGTCACGATTATTATTAGTTTCACATCTTGTTTTCCCAGCAGACGATTCATATCTTCCTTGTGACATCATGAAAGTGAACTTAGAGCAAGAGTTTGCTGACAACACCACACTTCACGGCATTTGCCGGGTAATTCAAGCAGGTAGCTTATTTGTGAGAGTTTTGTGGTCTCTAGTATTTCTGACTTCTTTCGGACTGTTTGTTTGGATGTTCACTGATAGAGTTCAGGCGTTCTTTAAATATGAAGTGACAACTATTGTTAAGGTAGGTTATAAATTAATTGTAATTACCATAGATTTGGAAGTAACATTTTAAAAAACAACCTGAAATCTACTGAAGGAATTGGTGGATCTGAAAAAATGCTTTAATAGTAGGTTGCCGCCAGTCTAAGTAATAGATATTGTGGCTCAGAATAAAACCTTACACCGTATGATTGCCCCTTGACCAATGGGAATTATAGACTCAGTCATAGATCTTCAATCGAGGGGATGATCTCTATTGAAATGTTTTGTGGAGCTGATACTGTGTATATGTTTAACCTTGTCTACAGCCCGGGGTGGGGGTGGTGAACATACCAAGCGGGTACGCATCCGCGTCCAAAAAAAACCGTCGAAAAGGGTCCAGATTTCACCACACGACGTCGTTGACGTCTTTCTGAAAAAGGGGTACTTTTTAGGGGCATCGCACTTTAGGGTATCCATTACAGCATCAAGGTATGGACGTTTAGGGTACTAATTGCCGGGCTAATTGTTGTATGTGTGACCTTTCAATAAACATGCAAAATGTTGAAAAAACCCTTCAATATGTCCCTACTTTTTGCATGCATTCTACATCATGCATATGAGCACTACTATATTACGCCATTTAGGGGTGCATTATTGAGTTTTGGTAACGCCGTTTAGGGTAGGGTTTGTATGTGTTACGCCATTTAGGGGTATCAAAACAGTGTTCTGGTTTACGCCATTTAGGGTCCATTTCTGAGGTGCTTGGACGCGCATGTGTACCCGCTTGGTATGTTCACTGACCCCCCCCCCCCCCGGGGTCTACAGATTAGAAAGTCTTTCACACCGATGGCAGCTCAAATTATGAAACTCTATGTTGACCTAAAGACAAGGGCAGTATAGTGTAGTTATCAACCTGAAGAAGTCGGATCTAATGCTGACGAAAGCTTTAATACAGTGTTATACTTTTCGATGGCAAACCTGTTTTACACTAACCTATAACGAAATTTACTGTTGGCACTAACACCGGGCACTAATACAAACAATTACAAACCTTGACTTTGAAGTCAGCCCGCGCTTCAGTTAACATAAACATAGGCCTCGGAAGATCTTTCAGTTGACTTATTACAAAGAAATATAATGCTTTCATATGACAACACCAACCAACGAATGAATCTTGACTGATGAACTTCAATGAAACCAAAAGAATATGAAACATGGCGTTTGCGTCTTTAGAACACGAACAGCAGGTTTCCCCCGTAACGGAGTAAAAAATGGAAATATGATTATCTGAACTGCTCAAAAAAGTTTGTAACACTTCATTGAACAGACGACAAAGATGTTCTTTTGAGCACGAAATAAAGTTGATTTTGGCACATTCAGATTGTGACCTCCCCATATTCTCAAGCAAGTAGCTGAGCACTGGAGCAAGGGATTCCTTCAAATTTGGTATAATTGTAAAGATGAACACATCAGCTTTACATGAATATATAAGTGTTAACACTTACATATCCCGCGATATTTGAAAATCTTGTGCTTGAAAAAATATTTCAAACTTTTTTTGAGCAGTTTATTATGATACTGATTTAAACGTTTTGTATTTCAGGTGGACCAATTGCCTCATCTACCATACCCAGCCGTAACAATTTGTAATTTCAATCGATTTATGAGCAATCGAATAGAGGATCAGGATAGAGAGAAAGTGGGTAAGCTACTGAATATTATAGAATCAACAAGCCCGTTTTTCAACGACTACGACGGCACTGATGATACAGATTTTGACACCGTTGATAAGATCAACGAGGAAGATAGTTGGGCCGAGGATGACTTTGATTTTGAAGATTTTGCTCGGAAGTCTGCCTTCAACCTAAACGAAAGCTTAAGGAGATGCGACTGGAAAGGCAGAGAATATTCATGTGATTCTTCTAATTTCACAGAAAGATACCTACCAGACTATGGAATGTGCTACACGTTTAATCAAGACTATGAAATCATTTTAAATCAAACTTACCCTGGTTCTGGGAATGGTTTAAGAATCTGGGTTGATATTGGACAGGGGCATTACACGGAGCCTTACAAAGACGGTCATCATGAAGCTGGGCTGAAATTCATCGTACATAATAAGGACGATCCTCCAATGATCGATACTCTTGGAATGGCTGCATCACCAGGGTTCCATACATATGTTGCTGTAAGACGATCGCAATTCAATGGTTTACCCAAACCGTATACTGACTGTATTACCAAAAGGCCACGATACAGTCGCATCAGTTGCCTCAATAATTGCAAACGTGATTTTATCATCACCGAGTGTCAGTGTAAACCTATTGGAACAAGATATCATGGTACTATGCGTGTATGCTCTCTTGATGAAACAGCAGATTGTGTAGGTAAAGCTGTTAACCAATTCAGTTCCAGTAAAACCGCCATCAGTGACTGTATTGGTGTATGTCCACATCTTTGCAACCGGACTACCTACGAGTCATCCATATCCATGGCAGTTTATCCAAGCGAAAAATTGCTATCAGGAATGAGTGAAGACCCTAAACGTATTGAAGAAATTCTTGGAACATCCAACGTAACAACTGATTCGGACGATGACCTATATCGCGAAGCGATTTCAGAACATCTTCGTAAGAACTGGGTTCTTTTGGATATATACTATGACCAGTTGACAGTGACAAGCTATAATCACATCCCAAGTATTACTTGGCCAGCATTGCTGTCTGAACTGGGTGGACAAATGGGACTGTTTGTTGGCTGCAGTGTTATTACAATGGCAGAAATATTGGAGTATTTGATTCGAAAGATATACCGGTTGTTTAAACGATCGTCCAATCAAGTGATGGCTTTCGACGAGGGGGATAAATGATGGTTGAATAACTGACTGATTCATGTTATGAAACTATTTTCCTACATCAAGTAAGGGAGACAAGAGTTGTTACCATTATAATATCTGTGTGAAAAGGTTGCGCACTCAGAAAAAAAATGCGATGAAAGTGAACTATTGCCATTGGACTGGTATTGGGCGTGTATGCTCTCTTCCTATACTGAAACAGCAGATTGTAAAGCTGTTCAAAAATACAGTTCCAGTAATACCGCCACCAGTAACTGTATTGCTGTATGTCTACATCATTGCAACCAAACTATATACGATTCATCCATGGCAGTTTATCCAAGCGAAAAATTGCTATCAGATATGAGTGAAGACCCTGAACGTATCGAAGAAATTGGAACCCTAACCCGAAAGATATCCTGGTTGTTAATACGATCGTCCAATCAAGTGATGGCTTTCGACGAGGGTGATCAATAATGGTTGGATAACTGACTGATTCATGTTTTGAAACTATTTTCCAACATCAAGCAAAGAGACAAGAGTTGTTAGCATTATAATATATGTGTGAAAAGTTTGCGAACTCAAAAAAAGAATGCGATGAAAGTGAACTACCGTATTGGATATACCACCACTGTATACTGGTACTGAACGTGTATGCTCTCATCCTACTAAACAATGCTAAAACAGAATATTGTGTATAGGTAAAGCTGTTCAAAAATACAGTTCCAGTACCGCCATCAGTGACTGTATTGCTGTAAGTCCACATCTTTGCAACCAAACTACATACGATTTATCCATATCCATGGCAGTTTATTCAAGCGAAAAATTGCTATCAGATATGAGTGAAGACCCTGAACGTATAGAAGAAATTCTTGGAACACCCAACGTAATAATTAATTCGGACGACCTATATCGCAAGAAGATTTCAGAATACCTTCGTAAGAACTGGGTTCTTTTGGATATATACTATGACCAGTTGACAGTGACAAGCTATAATCAGATCCCAAGTATTACTTGGCCTGCATTGCTGTCTGATCTGGGTGGACAAATGGGACTGTTTGTTGGCTGCAGTGTTATTACTATCGCTGAGGTATTGGAGTATTTGATCCGAAAGATATCCCGGTTGTTTAAACGATCGTCCAATCGAGTGATGGATTTCGACGAGGGTGATAAATGATGGTTGCATAACTGACTGACCATGTTCTGAAACTATTTTCTTACATCAAGCAAGGGAGATAAGACAAAGAGCTGTTAGCAATGTGTTGGGCTTTCGACGAGGGTGATGGCTCAAGTGATGGCTTTCGACGAGGGTGATACATAATGGTTGGATAACTGACTGTTTCATGTTTTGAAATTATTTTCCAACATCAAGCAAAGGAGATTGTTATAATACATGTGTTAAAAGGTTGCTCACTAGACGAATGCAATGAACTACTTGACTATACACACACACAGACGGTATACGTTTCTCTGGTTAAAGAAATGTTTTCTGAGTAAGAAAGATATCAAATGATTATCGAAAAAGAACCAAGCTTTGTTAAGATTTTTGGTCTGAGTCATGTGTTGGATCAAAAGTGAGATACAGTTTTAAACAGGTTCAAGAACTGACTGATTCATGTTCTGAAATTATTGTCCTACATCAAGTAAAGGAGATAAGAGTTGTTAGCATTGTAATATATGTGTAAAAAGGTTGCGCACTCAGAAAAAAATGCTATGAAAGTGAACTATTGGATATACTGGTACCGAGCGTGTATGCTCTCATCCTACTGAAACAGCAGATTGTGTAGGTAAAGCTGTCCAAAAATACAGTTCCAGTAAAACCGCCAGTAGTGACTGAATTGCTGTTTGTCCACATCTTTGGAATTGGCAGTTTATCCAAGCGAAAAATTGCTATCAGATATGAGCAAAGACCCTGAACGTATCGAAGAAATTCTTGGAACACCCAACGTAACAACTGATTCCGACGATGACCTATATCGCGAAGCGATTTCAGAACACCTTCGTAAGAACTGCGTCTGAGTAATGTGTATCAAAAGTGAGATACAGTTTAAGTAGTTAAACACTGGTTCAAAAACTGGCAGAACTTAACTGAAGCGCCACACTCTTTATCTTAGTTGTGTTAGATTGTAGCACGGGTGACAGGCTGTTCGCTTTTTAGGTACTACATGTACCCAGTGGATTTGAAGGTATTTGATTGTGTGTGCGCTTACCGCTGATGCAGGTAGACTGTTCCAGTCTTGGAGGATTCGTGGGCTGAAAGTGTATTTTCCGGTGTCCATCCTCGGATCGTGTGTTAGTGTTTTTAAGCTTGTATGAATGACCTCTGGTTGTATTATTTTCAGCTAGCTTGAATAGATATGTTGGTTTTATTCTACCGATGCCTTTTAGAGATGTTCTCAAGATTTCCTCCTTCAATGTTGGCCACTATTTGAAGGATTGACACCAAGCACTGCACGTTTGAGCCGAGATTTCTAACACGCGTTTGTAAAAAGTGC